>JAGXJF010001045.1:0-14803 GCA_019208055.1 Stipa capillata | reverse complement strand
TGACATATCACCATCACATACTATCAAGAGGGATGAAGCAGTAATGATCTTTGGAAGTTCTCTTGCTCAATGCTCGGAGTGTTGGACAGTGGCACTGATGCTTTGAGGTCAGTGGCCCTGTGTCAATAGTTTTGCACAAGTGTGAAACTGGCTTGTGCTAGCACTCTGTAGTGCTAGTGGTAGAAAAACCCTAGAGGATAGAGTCACCGGTGTGACACAGCTGTGTCACAGGTGGTCTTTCGCTCTGTGACTCAGGTACACCTCTGTACCAGGGGAGAGCTTGTAAATGCTAAGGGATCTGCACTGCGATGGTCTGTCTGCCGAGTCAGAAGACTGTCGGAGGTTCTCTCCTTATTAGGGATCAAAGTTAGTTTTGCGCTGAGGGCATGTAGTGTGCCAAGATCGGGCTGAGTAGTTAGGCTACGTCAGCTAAGGGTTCACCTGTGTGTGCCGCCGGTGACACAGGTGTCAGTCTGCTCGAGCCGGTTATAGTTGGGCGGTGTGATTGGCTGTGTCACCGGTGTCTGTCACCGGCAACTCACTTAATCCTACGTGGCAACAGTGTAACAGTCGGGTGCCTGTGAACCCTATATATAGGGGACCAGGAGAGGTCTTCAACCTCAACCTTGCTCAATTCAGTGAATCATATTCGACCGTTGCAAAGCCTTCTACTCTCAGAACAGAAGCCAAACTTCCTAAGTGTTAGTTCACGAGAGTTAGAGTCTCTTAGCAAAGAGCATTGGTTCCTCCAAGAGTTGTTGCTGCTGAATCTGTTACTCTTAGAGTGTCTACTCCTAGACGGGCGTAGGAGTCGCTGGTATCACCCAAGCTTATGTAGGTTGAACCAGACGTTTGTGAAGGTGATCTAAAGTCTACCTGCTGCAAGGCTAAAGGACTTCCACAAGCTAAGGAAGAGGCCTGATCACTCAGGTACTCGGAGAACAAGCACGATTCAGTGCTGGCGATCTCTTCGGAGTAGCCTCTTCAACGGAGACGTACCTCTCAGTAAAGAGTAGGGAACTTCGGTGAAAAACACTTTGTCTCTCTGAGTACTTTCTACATTGCTTTTAGATATTCATTAGACTTGCATGCTTGTGTTGATCATTTATATCTTGTTCATCTGTGATTGATTACCTTTACACCTGTGTTAGCATAGCTGTGTCTCAGTTGCTGAATATCATATCTCTTGCCTGTGCCAGCTACCTGTTACACAGCTGCTTAACTAGCTTATTTGTTCTAAGTTTTAGCTTACCTGTGTTAGACACCTGTGTGACAGCTAAGTGTTAATTTGCATATCACATATTGCCTGTGTCATTCACCTGTCACACAGCTAGCTTATCCTAGCAATCTGTTAAGGCTTAAATTGGCAACCAAAGTTAAAACAACTGAAAAATAGTTAGCCTCCTATTCACCCCCCTCTAGTCTGCATCCTCAGTCCTTTCACCTTGCCCGGGCGTTGCTCGAGATGAGGTACTTCCTGGCCACTTGAGGCCCTTTGATAATTGTAGATGGCCGCACGAGCGGCCTGCTGGTTTTGCAGGAGGTCGACACGGAGATGCACCGCCTCCCGATCCACCGCCTCCGTAGGGATTGGCGGCCTGGCTCGAGCCTCACCTAGGTCCCGAAGAAGGTCGCCAATGGCTGGGTTGTCGACACAGATCCCTTCGCCAATGGTGATGGAGCTTCTTGGCCGTGTGTGCCTCCGACGGCGGGGTGGGTGTGGCTAACACCCGCGTCGTGCCAAGTTGTGCATGATATAGATCGGCGACTTGCTGCGACTGAGCAGTAGCTCGGAGCACTTCGAGCTCGGGTGCTTTGCAGACGCGCCTGCATCGCCTCTGCCCGGCTTGTCATTCGCGGCCTGCGGAGGGACACTCTCCACTCCGCTTCCAACCTCTACGCACTCGGTCCCTCGCATGCCGTCACCAAAGGCGCCAATACGCCTTCCGCTCGGTCGCCAGCTCACGCAACAATGCCTCCCACAGGATGAGTCACCTCCTTGCCCGGCATTCCAGACATAACTACAGGGACTGTGGCAGAACCGAACAGGATCGAGGCACCTCCCATTGGCACTCCACCGATGCCTCCTCCTTCGCCTCCGAGAGTCGAGGGCGGAGTTCGGCGCTGGACTGGAGTGCCTGAATGGTCTCCCTCTACGACCTTGCGTTTGGCTCCGCTGAAGTCTTCTTCGCCCGAGGTGGCATGCTATCACAATGAAGTGGCAATAGGTTGCTAGGACGTAACTTGCAGCGAATCCCCACGATCGGCGCCAACTCGACGAAGTAGACAGTAAACTTGAGATACCCCGGTTCGGCCGACCGAGGTACAAAGGGGACACGCCGCAAAGCGAACCTCGCGATTGCTACTGCTTCTCTCCGAATTCTCGCGAAATATAAATGTGGAAAATAAGAACAAAAAGACAATCGAGAACTCCCACGAATATTTCTATATATCTCCGCCCAATGGGAAGAGTCGCCCCGCCCTTTTATAGCTAAGAGCGATTTATAAGTACATTTACATTCCTGCCCTAGGCAGTTTATGGTTGTACCCTCTGACTTGCTACGACAATCAAGACAGTTTCGTTATTTCCTCTTCGCCTTTACCTAACATATTCACCGGAATCTGCTCAAATGCTCCTCGCCAGTACGGACCGCCATCCAATCTCGCGCCTCTTTGATGGGGTCTTTGTTCCTACGCCGCCCTAGGCTCCGCTCGCTTGTACCTCGCTCGGGTCCTCGCTACGCCTCGTCAGGATGCACGTCACCGGCCTACCCGGGTGCACCTCGCCCGAGCTCATCGCGCCACCTCGTCTGGAGGTACCTTGTTTGAGCATTCCCTTGCGACCTGCAAAGACTCCACCTGATGAGTTAAGGATGATTTCTATCATGGGATTGAGGGTACCTCGTCCGTGGCGACGTGGCGAGTTCCTTCAACAAAAAGAAAACTAATAACAAAATAATTTGCGACAACAGCAAATTAAATAGCTTTCCTCCTCGGATTCTGTATTTATAGACTGGAAGCGTAACTTGAAATCCCCGAGTAAGCTTTCATTGGAGGAATGACAACTCTTCCAAATGATAAGAGAAAAATAACAATGCGATACATGCTTTGATATTCGCAACAACTAGCCAACTACTAGTAAGATCTGTTTCAAGCAGACCTGGTAATAATCCTCATCAACTATCTTGATCTCTATAGTTGAGATGTGATCTTATTTTTGTGAGCAGCCACTAGTCTCAAGAAAAACAACACCAAATATATAACCAGCACCAGCCTTATGATCACAACAAGAAGATAAACTTTGCAGCTTGTTCAAAGATTGAAGACTGATAATTCAGACATTTGCTCATAAAATGAAAAAAATCAATCCGCACGATAACTTAGTGTCCCGAAACTGATCAAAGAATGAGCGTGCTGTACAATTCCTATAGGCGTAGCTGTGGGAAAAATGAGTCAAGAAGTCTCATGAAGGAACATCTCCTATGCATATTCTTACAGGCAAGGGTCTAGCAACCAGACCATCCATCACCCAGCCACCATTTGAACCATCATGTTTGACATGGCTAAACTCCCTCTGAATATAATCCAGTGATACTTCAAGCCTTCCACCTGCTCCACACTCCGAAGCTACATTACTTGGTTTGAAGCCCATATATTTCTCCAACCAGTATAGATAGTTAACATGAAATACAGATTTGAGCATGTCTTCTGGAGAAGATCCCTCTTTAAGAACAATCTATAAACAAAGTAATATGTTAATGACATTCTGCATTGTAAATTATAACACTAAAAGTTTAGGAAATACTTGCTTCACGTTGAACTCACACAAAATTTTCCCTTGTAATCCGTAAGAATGTATTGCTCATTTCTGTATAAATCAAACAGTGCATATGCATCTTCCTTGTTCTCAATTATTTCACTAAGCTTAGAACCCAATTGTATCCGTCGACAAATTTTATCTGCAGCATCCTTTGCTTCTGCTGACAAAATCTCACTTCGCTGGTAAAAAAATTCAAGGAACCAAACATAGTGAGAGGCATAAATTAAAAGCAAGCAGGAAAACAAACAATTAGACATGAACAATTACAGTACTTTTGATGTGTCCTTTATTTGGGAGGTTGTACGGGTAGCTCCCAGAGGCCGAGGCCGGCAGTCACGGGTAGGAACCATGGTTGGCGTGGGTTGGCAGCAGGGATTGGGAAATCAGAGAACTAGATTGGGTTGGGAGAGCATATGGGGGAGATAGACTTTTCTTATTGCTTGATCCAAAGGTTACAGCTAGGGGAGCTTATAAAGCCAACAAAGGACTAGATGTCCTGAACGGACACAGACTCAGACTCAAACCTATTCTCTTCTACTGACTTCTAAACTGGACTCAGACCTTGGCATCTACTCTGCCTCGTTAATCTTGGTAGCTGCTGCTTCTTGGCTTCCTTCTCCTGCAGATCCTGTTCCACCTCCCAATCCAGAACCTTCCTACCGTGGCCTCCGCTGACAGGGCATCCCCCAATGCGAGTCGACAACAACTTTACTATTCTCAATCAAACGAACTAGTTATAGCTAATTCCAAGAAAAAAGGCATGATTATATACTTGGACATTACCAAACGCATGTAGAATGTGCTCCTCACTCTCTAAAATGAAGTAAGATATTATTAATGAATGGGTGGAGGCGTGGAGGGTTGGTCCGGGATTGATTGATTACAAAAATATCTTAGAAAGGGAATATTTAAAGGGCTTGGAATTATAACAATTGGGAGAAGACAAAAATGGTCAGTGATATGACAGTAAAAGGTATTCTTAACTTACTTTAAGTTGAGCATCCATGGACAGATTCAGGAAAAGTGGTTCCTCATCATTAACCTCTTTGACTGAAGGAACTTGTCCACTTAACAGATATTCACTGAATACCAAACCTACGGAAAAATGTTATTAGGTAAATACTTAATCACATCCTTGAGCATTGTTGAAAGTCAAAGAAAAACATTGGACAAGCATGTGCTGATCTAATATGTACAAATATACATGTATGCTAGCATTCTTGTCAGACATGTAAAAAGTAAGAACAAAAAATCCGCAATGTGCCATACCATCAAAACCTGAAACATGGAAGTAAAAGAAAATAATGTTTTCTATGGAAACATAATTAAGAAGCCAAGTCTAATTTTCAAACATCAAAAGTTCTGTACTAATTACTATGCATCAAAAGGCCCGGAACTCGACATTCAAAAATCAACATTTTCCTCCAAAACTACCGTCATGAACCGAACATTTTCAGTGACGAATTTCCGCCATACACAGAAGATATGAATAAATTCCATGTTTTCTTCCAATTCAACCATCTATTGGACACTGACTATTAACCTGTTACCTCGTTCTACATATTTTATATTGCATATTTTCAGAAAAGAAGTGATAAAACTCATCAGATTAATATAAGCAATTCTACTGAACCTGTTAGTGGATTTCCTAGTTCTTTGCATGTCACTTATAAAATAATTTCAAGCGAATATTCTTCTCAACCTGAACAAAATATATATTATTGCATTTTAAAAATATTTTTTATTTTCAATATCTTTTTTTAAAGATGTACTTTGTTGCATCGACAAGAAACAACATATGTTACAGCAAACATAATCAGTATATCATGGTATACATCGAGCAGTCACATTTGTATCATTTTATCAAGAAGACAATTTATCAAGATCTAGTCCAAGTTGAATTGGGTCCTATTGACCAGTTTTTGTCATGCTGCCACTGCCAGCAAAATTTTAAAGCCATGCCTTAGAATTGACAAATTTGTGTACAGTACTATGATTGCAAATTATATTTCAATATTCGCCAAAAAAAATAGTGAACGCTAAACTGGGCGTGGATTTTTGCCTAGTTCAATCAAGTCCTCATTGACATTTGCACGCATCACGAAGATATTGGTCCATCTAGCTAACCATTTTAACTTGTATTCATAGAAAGGTTGTGACCAATGAGGATTCAGGACTACATAAACATAAACACGAATAATGTAGTTAAGCAGCAGTGGAGAAGACAAATACTTGCACGGTAAGGATTCAGCGTCCTCAGCTGAATTGATTGATAAGACTTAAGGTTGCAATACATGTGAACTACAGTAACTCCAGCAAATGAAATAAGAGCTAATGGTACTGATGAGCCAATTTGGTTAGCTAACGCTATGCCAAGCATTATGCCAAGAAACTTGCTAACCATTCCCTGAGCTTCACCCTTTGCAATGACCTGAAAGGTAATTCAACTGATTTCAGTCACTCGAGTGAAAATGCAAAGTGAGACACAGAAGTTATATTGACTGCTGATTACATTTTAAGATCTTAAAGAGGTAAAGATTATACATGCAGTTCCTTTAAAGCTTAAAAATGGCAGGAGTGCAGCGTATAAAAATATAAAATAATAATATGCAGCTAACATCAATGACAGAAATACATAAAAGATAAGCAAGATCTGAGATAGACACATCTTTCCTATAGGATTCGATATAGCATCTACTTCTATAATTTAACATGCATAAATAAAGTGAACAAAAAATAGCAAGGTGCTATCGTGTGTGTTAGTTCATGATAGGGTAAATACTAAATATCATAGAGAAGAGGGCTGGGATGGCGTGGCTTGAAGGAGTTAAGAGATACTAGATTAGTGATAAATAGATCATAGATAAGGGAGAAATTTTTTGAGGAGAGAAAGGCTAATTACTTATTCTTTCTCCATCTCATAAGTTACAAGCCTGACTTACTCGTCCACTAAGACTCAAACTCTTAATGATACTTTCGTAACAAACCAACTACAGATGAGATAATGATCTAACCAAGACTCTGAAAGATACTTTCGTAATCAATATATAGATCAAAACTCAAACAAACCAATAGATAAAAGGTGTCTCGTGCTACAGTAACTCGCTGCGGGCCAATGCCCATGACACTGTGAGGCATCAGTAAAAGGAACAATTCTATCAGGCCGACATGTGAAAACAAATGTCAGTGAAATTTGTTCACAAATAAGGATAGATTGACTTCACCTCAGCAAAGTTTCTCTGGACAGCAAAGCCAGCATAGAAACAACTTCTGGTAGCAGCCTGCACATAAAAATGATAGAAGATGTTTATCAAAGGAGACCTTCTAGAACTAAATATTATATCATCTTATTAACCAATAACACATAACAGTACCTATATAGTTGACATATAAAGTTTCAGAACATATATGAATTGGAACAGTAATGTATAACACTGGGTAATGTTCATTATTTCACTCAATTCGACCAGACAGATAAAGGTCCAAGCATCACCACCGTACAACCATACAATCATTTGATAGGCAGTTAGGCACTACCACAGATGGTACTTAATTGTTCAGAACGTCAGTAAGTAACTAACCACGTGCAGGTCCAGTGTAGCGCCTTTTTCCTCTGAGTGGCTAATGATCAAGTAAAACATAGACTGTTGGGCCAGTAAGGAAAGAAAGGCTCGCACATGAGATGTTAGAAGAAATGATGGCTATTGGATGCAAACTGAATTTGTGGACGTACAATATACTAAAGAGGATGCTATATATCGAGCCTGGAACAAAATAATCCTTACACAGAACCCAACAAATAACACAAAGAATCAGCAATGCTACATGCTACTACAGTGTCAATGCGCAATTACAGAATTACAAAAGCAATCAGGTTCTCACATTGCAGCCTGTCGAGTATCAATCACTCAAGTTTTAGAGAACATGTATGTCATGAGCAGAAGCAGATTATTTGAAGTTATTATGTTTTTTCTGTAGTAAGAAAGCTTCAAGAAAGAAGATAAAGCAAGACAAGATTAGGAGAAAGGAAACAAGCACTAGAGGAACGCAGTCAAAGTGGAAATAAAAATACCTATCAGTTTTAGGTGTACATACTCTCTTTATTCCCAAATATATGTCATTGTAGCCTTCAAATTTTATTCTGGAGTACATTTCATCCTACCATTTCAAGATAACTGGGCAAAAAATTTCCTTTCTATACCCCGTCGTTTGGCTATTTCAAGTGTCGTTGTTACTATCGCTAAACACACCATTCAAGAGTAACAAGTGAGCTAATGAAGAAGGATAATTTATACGTCTTGGTTGGAGCGCAGATCAGGAGCAGAGGGAGTATTACGTTTTAGTATAGCAGAAGCTAAATTGAATCTGCACGCTGTTGTAGAAATTTTTACTTAGTGTGGGAAATATGTATTGTTAATGGTCGGAGGAAATGTTTGTTCAAAGCATGTGAAACAAGTTGTTGCTTTATGTGTGCATGAGAGATCTAAAGAGATTTTTGTTTAGTCTTACTATGTCATGGAAGTCTATAGTATGGTCTAGATTGTAAGATTTATTCAGTCACTTCTCTTATGAGTATTTTTGTTCACTAGATCCATGTCAAATTGGTAAGGAGAAAATACGGTGATGTGGCACTCTCTTAGGCCATCTTTTGCACTCAACCTTAATATAGATATATATAAGATAACACACTCATGAAAATCATGTCGCAAATTCATTTCATTTTTCTGAATGTCAAAATACAGTGACAAATGACTGTAGATGACTATGATGATGCAAATATTATTATATGAAGAGTAACATGAAGAATTCATGTCCAAAAAGCTGTAGGTAACCATAGGAAAATAAAACAACACACCGCAGCAGATCTTCATAGGAAAGTGGTAAGCATGTGTATGGTGTCCCAAACTATGTACCAAATGGACAGATTTACCCAGTGGTGTGCACAGGTAAGGAACATTGTAATGCTGGTAATCCAATAATCCGTACCAGAAGTAACAGTCCTTACCTGTATCAGAGCAGCTGCTGATCGACCAGCTCCAGCGGCTGCACCGATGGGAACAAACAGGTGAGGAAACACTGGAGTCAAAATCTCCAGCCCATAAGCCGTGTTCTCCAGAAGATCCGCAAACAGCCGCCATCCCTTCGGGTTAACATCAAAATGCCGGCCAAATTTTGACAAGAGTATCTTGCTCAGGTACCCAAGTCCATCTTTCAGCACCCAATTCACCGCAGCTGCTGTTGGTATCGCTCCTTTCCCCAACCCAACAGCATATAGCAAGGCCTGCACAGCACAATTCACTCAATAAAAATACTAAATTTTACCTAACAGCCGGAGAATTGCACATAATTCGCGTGTGATGATACCTGTGTGGAGAGCACGCCGCTGATCTGGCTGGCGATGCCCTGCACCCCGCGCCACAGCGAGTACTGCAGGTAGTCGCTGCTCACGCTGTGAGGGTACCCATCGGGGAGCAACAACTGAAGAGCAACATCGGCGCACCGCCGCCATGACCGCTGAAGTTGACTTCGCACCGCGACCAAATTATCACGGCCACCTCCCACCTTCTCCATCCCCTCTTGCTTCCGGTTCTCGCCTCCCGCAATGAGGTATGAGCTCCCAGTCGGGTCCGGCACGAGCAGCGTGCGCGCGCTGCCCCTCACCTCCCAGACGCTCGAGCCCTCGCCACCGCCACCGCCACCGCTTGCGCCGAGGGCCTCGGCGACGGCGGACGGGATGGCAGCGAAGGCGTCGGACTGGAGCAGCAAGAACAAGAGGAAGAGCTCGGGGTGGAGGAACTGAAACCACCACCGCCACCCGTCTCCGGGGTCAGGAGGGTCTCCTCTTCCCCCTTGCCACCACCTCCCTCCCCTTCCTCCATTGCCATCCCCACCAGCGCAACTGCCATCGCCGAATCCGTCGGAAGGGGCTGTCGCGAGTGGCGGAGGGCAGAGCTTGGCGACGAGGCGAGGAAGGTGGCGGACGCGGCGAGCGTTGGTGGGGGGCGAGGAGGATGGGAGGGGGGCGACGAAGCGAGGAAGCGGAGACGGGGAGAGGAGGGAAGGAAGGAGCACGAGAGACTGAGACGAGGACATCAAGGAGGAATGGTTAGGTGAGAGCCGGGGTTTGAGACGACGGGGCGGGGGTGTATAGTAGGCGGCCGGCGCCGGCGTTCAAGCTTGGCGGCTGAGGTTTAGCTGCAGTGTGTAGGAAAAGGTAGAAATTAGGCTGGACTATACATGGGCCAAAAGGCCAAATATCTTCGGGGCTTAAGGGCCTGTTTGGTTGGGCTATGGCGGTTGACAAAATTGTTGTTGGCTGACTGTCTGGAAAAGCTACTGTAACTATGAGAAAGTAAACATGTGACTTTTAATTTATCCAAACAATCTATAGCATTTTGGAACATAAGTACAGAAGTATCCGCATATTACAAAAAGCTGACAGAAAGCAGTTTTTTCAAACAGTTGAATTTATACTGGAAAGTTCACAGCAACCATTTGCAAAAACTGCTGAAAAGCTGACCGTTTGGTTGGGCTACAACTTTTTCAAGTGAAAAGTTGCTGAAAAGCCCAACTAAACACACCCTAATTCAATGGAAAGTCCATTTAACCCCTTAAATTATGATGCATCGGCCATTTAATCCTTTAAACTAGGAGTATAAAATTAGGCATTCTACACCTTAAAGTTTCAAAACCAGATCATTAATCCCCCGTATATGATTCGAAGGTGGTTTCGCCACTGTAATAAATGACGTGGTAATGACTCAACAAGTTGAATAACGTGGTAATGACTTAGCAAATTAAATGATTTATAGAATAGAAGGAGCCCAGGTGTCAGTAGTATACCCTTCTTCTGCCACTAGAAATCTCCAGGGTCCCCTCCTCCACGGAGCACGTTGTCCTATCAAATTTCTAGGTCACTTGTTAATAAAACTATTGTTGGTTGGCTGTATGAAAAAGCTCCTATAAATGTGGAAAAGTGAAGATATAGTTTTTGGTTGATCTAAACCACCTACAGGATTTTGGAAAATGAGTCTCGAAACTTCAACACATTGCAAAAAGCTAGGGGGCAGCTTTTTTAAACAGCTGAATTTGCACTGCAAAGGTCATAATCACTGTTGACAAAGCTGCTCCAAAACTAACCGTTTGGTTGGACTATAACTTTTTCTGATAGAAAGCTGTTGAAAAGTCTAACTAAATAGAGCTTTAGACTCTTGGTGATGGTGACATCCACCTTTGTAACACCGTGTTATGCTCAGAGATGACCTTGCTGCCAAAGAGACCCGAATCTAGCTACAATTCAAGGAATTTCAACCCCAAAGCAAAAGAATTCGTCACCGAAAAGAACCGAGACCAGCAAGTAGGAAACTAGGTGCTCTTGGCTGTGGCATGGGGACAACACGTAGGGATACATGGCGAGCAACACGGATTGCTCAACCCGGAGAAGCAGCTATACCCGGCAGTTCCTACTTCGAGCTGCCATGACGAGGTAGATAGAAATTAAGAAAAAATATATTTTATGTTACCTAATTTGCTGAGTTGGCTAAAAAATGCTCCAAGCACTATCTCGCACGTGGCAAATACCAGCTTTACACTACCTCAGAAAACACTTCTGCTACATGATCATCACTGACGGGCACAAGGAGACCCGTCGCTAATTAGAGGCAACACTGACGGGCGAGCACGTGCCCGTCAGTAGAAGTGATGCGCAAGGCGAGGCCTCCAACTTCTACTGACGGACACAATATCCGCCCGTCAGTAAAAGTGGGACGAGAAGCACAACTTGGCATTTTCATTGACGAACAACTTCTACTGATGGGCGCACCTCGCGTGCCCGTCAGTGAAAATCGGATCTTCACTGACGGGCTCCATTTTTGGCCCGTCAGTGATAGTTCTTTTCATTTCTTTTTTTTCGGCCCGTCCACGGCCCAAAAGCCCAGCCTGGAGCTAGCACCGGTGTATAAGATCCTAACCCTAACCCTACCCAGCCGCCAACCCCCCCTCGATTTTCTTCCTCCCCATTCTCACCCGCCCCGAGCCCCCATTCTCTTCCTCCCCGAGCCCTCTTCTCCTCTTCCTTCTCCATCCCGCTGGCCTGCTCCATCCGCCGGCTTGCTCCCTCCACCTCTCCTCTTCCTCCTCCATCCCGCTGGCCTACTCCCCTCTCCCTCCTCCACCGCCATTCCCTCGAATCCCCGAATCCCTCCACCACCATCCCCTTCTCCGGCGTGTGCGTGGCGCGTCGGGCACCACGCGACAGCGGCACGAGGTCCCCGACCATCGTCCCCGACCTCCCCGACCGCCGTGGCTGCGAGATCTAGCGGCGGCGGGATCCACGGCGGCGTCCACGCAAGGAGCAGCGGTGGAGTCCTCCTCTTCCACGCTGACAGCGGCGTCCTCCTCTTCCACGCTGACGGCGGCGTTCTCCTCTTCCACGCTGACGGCGGCGGCCTCCTCTTCATCAGGGAATTGCAGTTCTTTGCTGATCTTTTGTTTTATAATGTTTTATGATATGGTTGTGTCTACTTGATATTATATTTTCTTTCTTTGGTGATTAGATTATTATGCTAGTGGATGACCTTTGCTTGTATGTTTTTAAGCTAATCAGAAGAACAGTGATTCATGTAATTCTATCTTTATTTGTAAGAATAGATTTATGCTTGTTTCTCTTAGCTTATTCCCATGTTGATGGTTAATTCTAAGGATATATCTTAGATACTGATATGGTTAATTCTGAGGATATATCTTAGATACTGATATGGTTAATTTTGTGCTTTTCTCATGTCAAAAAATTCACTTCTTGACGTGGAAGCATTACATTCTTGCAATGTCTTGTTCCCCTGATCAACATGAGATTTTCTGGCATCTTCTTTTTTCCAATTAACATCGGAATTTTCTACCAAGTATGGCAGGATGATTCTGAACAATGTAGAATATAGGCTCTTGGCTAGTTTGCTTGCATTGCTTTTATGTGAGGTTGGCTTGATTAATGGAGTAGCTGGCATTTTGGTGCTAAACCTTGTGAATTGACTTTCAGGAGGATATGAAGAAAAATACCATGATGATGGTGGAGCAAAGCAAAGTTCTGAGCACTCCTGGAGCTGAGAAAAAGACCAAGAGAGAGCTATTTGATGCACTTCGGCAGGAATTGGAGTAAGCACTAGCCTTTTCTGTATAATTTACTAATGTAAGAACTGATATCGCATTGAATAAACTGGGTATGCTCAATAATATTTTCACATGACATTATTTTGTTCTTCAGTATTTAGACATCACATGAATTTGGTCTTCAGCATTTAGACATCTTTTTTCTATGAAGTGTTCATTTCTCGATGCTAAATAGGAAGAAACTGTTTCGATTTTGCTTTTTTGAGTACACATAATCCTCCAAGACAAAACATTTTCCTAGCATATCTTCTACTGACTGCTGCTTGCTCTGAAAGTAGTAATGATCTAGCTCCCGATGATATGATAGTAGTCTAATATACAGGTTGTATGTGGTATTCTGCTCTACATTTTGTATTATTGCAAGTTTGAAACATGCATATTATGCATTTATTTTGGACACAGTTATGATTTGCACCTCAGAAGATGCATGTAGTTTTACCATTGTTCCCAGCTTTTTTTTTGTCAACTTTCTTTTGATAGCTTTTTTTCCTACTTAGTCTCAAGCAGAAGAAATAATCAATCAAACTTATAAAGCAGTGCTAACTCGTTTATGGAATGCAGAACCCCAGTCCTTGAGAAAGCTTCGAAGGCAGTTTGGGAGCTGATACTCGACAACGGTGGACTAGGGAAAGAGATCACCGAGATGTCGTCAAGTTTAAGTTCTTGGATCTTGCTGTCAAGTGTGCATCAGTCATATGCTGTCGATCTTCACCGAAGCAGAAGGCATTGGTCAGTGTAATGAAGTGCTGATGCATATAGAAATACTTGTTTATTTGTGTACTAAATGTAATGAATGTAATGTGTAATGTGTAATGGTGGCTGTAATATGCAAAATTTATTTTTTTTATCCCTGAAAGGGAACTACTGACAGGCAGAATAATATTTACCTGTCAGTGGAGGGGTAAACCACTGACGGGTCAGAACCAGGGGCCCGTCAGTGGTGACAGACACTACTGACGGGCTGCCAGCCCGTTAGTAGAAGTGAAACTTCCACTGACAGGAGCGTACTGACGGGCTCTGAACCCGTCAGTGATTGCGGGTTTTTGCCCGTCAGTGATGATGTTTACTGAGGTAGTGTTGAAACCACTACACAAAGCTAAGTGCTCCGATTTTGATACTTTGCACCATAGAATACTCAGTTTTGTAGTTCGAAGGGTTAAATGGCCACTGTCATAGTTTAGGGTGTAAACTAGACCTATAATACCAATGGAAGGGTCCTGAGAGATGTTCCTTTTAAGACCAAGGGCTGCATTATCGGATAATCCACCGGTGCGGCTATGTGAGTTGATGGATCATGTGTCAGGTGGCTGGGACATAGGGGAAATTGATGAAGCCTTTCTCCCGACGGATGCAGAGTTAATCAAGTCAATCCCTCTTAGCATGGTTAGACAAGATAATTTTTGAGCTTGGCATTATGAAAAATTCCAGGACTTTCTTGGTTCCGTGTACTTACAGAATGATAGTTGATACAAAGAAGATTCGAGAAGATTGGACCGAGGGTTAACTGAGGGTTCAAGCTCGAACAGTAATTAATGAGCAAGGGTGCAAGCTTTTGGAAGACCAAATCCTGAGCAAAATTGTGTCCTTTTATGGAGGTTGGCTCAATAGTCGCTACTGACTGGTTCGGTCCTGTAACAACGCAACTTGGTGACAAACCTATTCGTGTGCAATCTGCCATGCGAACAATGACTCGTGGCGCCACTCTTTGCTGGATAATTCTGTGCCAAGATGTGTTTCGGCATTAATGGATGGAAGAATTGGTTGAGCATATGTGTCTCAACTAGTGCCAGGATACGAATGAGTGGATCTCTTCCCAAT
>JAGXJF010001044.1:0-13344 GCA_019208055.1 Stipa capillata | reverse complement strand
CTAGTGTGGCCAACGGCGCATGTCGGCAGAATGGGGCCCAGGGTCCCCCGAACCGCCAATGGAGGCCAACCAGAGGCTACAGGGCGTAACACGTGGCGGTCTTATCGGTGCGGGCCCCGTTGGAGCAGCAGGTGGGCCCGATGGTCAAGCCCGGGCGCTCGGGGGGTTCCCCCGAGTGCCGCGTCCGTGCGAGCAATCTAAGGGCCTTGCGATCCCGAGGGTCCAAGGCTCAAGAATCGAGGAAGCGCTCGGGGCTCTCTCCCCGAGCGACCGACGTCCCGCAAGGCGTGTTCCCTGAGGAGTGCTCGGGAGAGTCCCCGAGCGGACCTTCCGGCACCTCCCCCGAATGGAATCCCGAGCGACCCTCCGGCGGGCGCTCCCCGAGCGCTCGGGGTCGTCCGGAACAGTCCGGGACAGCTGGCGCTCCCCGAGGCCGAAGGGGCCGCTCGGAGGCAGAGCGCTCGGAGGTCGTGGGGCCCCCCGGTGGGGCCCTCCTCCGGACTGTCCTCTGCAGTGAGTTGGCTTCCCCCGCAAGCCTTAGTCCCGGCAGAGGCATTTAATGCCTGTCGCTCGAGCATTAAATGCTAAAGCCCTGTATGGGCATGATATCGGTCAGGCCGATCCCATCCGCGCAGGGCAAATCCCTTTTTGCCATAGCCCCTGTCAGGGGATGGGTCCGCCTGACAGGGTTGTTGACCGGCCAGGCACGCTGCCCCGCGCGCCCGCATTGCTGTCACCCCTTTTTTCGCCCCTTTGGGTCAAATCACCGCGCGCCTCGTGGCTCGCGTTTGGTCGCTGACACTGGGGCCCAGGAGCGGATGCTTCATCGACTCGGTCAGAAGGGGCCCGGTAAGTCTCTCTTCGCGGGTCCCGCTGAGCATAAAGCTGTCAGTCCCTCTGTCAGGAAGCATGGCGGGGAGACGTGCGGCACGAAGATCGGCGCGGCGCATTAAATGAAAAGGTGGGCGGCTTCTTGACGCCCACGATACCATATGCAATAGCCTTTGCGTGGCCGCTGTGGTGAACCCCCGGCTATATAAGGGGAGTTCCCAGGACATGCAGAGGGTTCGATCCTTTTTTAGTCCAACTCTTTGGCGAAGCGATCTGAGATAGGTTGGCTCTTTCTTAGGTTAGATCTTTGGTGGAAGAACACCTCTGTAGCCTTGATAGATCAATACAAAACACACAAAACAGGACGTAGGGTATTACACCTCCGGGTGGCCTGAACCTGGGTAAATCTCGGTGTTTCTTGCATCATAACCACCCTCTCCAACATTCGCCACCGGCTCATAAGAAGAACTCTATATCGCCCCAGGCCGAATCCCAAAGGGGGTCCAACCGGACCACCGCTAGAGGCGTCTCTACGCCGACAGCGCAAATAGACCATAGAATGCATAGCTCAATGGTAAACTTTTTAGGTGGCCCCCTAGACATGGCCACATATGTGACGCTTTGATTTGGTATCCTTATTTTGATGTACGGCGCGTGCATGGCTTCCTAGCAAGCATGAAGCATGATTCAACGTGACCTTACAGGCCTGATTAGGCATTGCTTTTGCTATTTCATTTGGACAATTTCATCTGGTTTGAGCGACATCTTGATATCTAATAGAACTAGTAGCATACAGAAAATCATGTCTAAAAAAGAATAAAAGACTCTCATCCGGCACTAGCATGTCATAACCGTGTGCATCGCTCTTCGGACGTGCAAACATAGCTCGGGCCTTGTGTGGCCAACAGTGTAAATAAACAGTAGAATGCGTAGCTCAAAGGAAGACTTATTAGGTGGCCCCCTAGACTCGGCCACATATGTGACGCTTAGGGTTTGAGATATCCGAATACAACTCTGAACCCAAGTCGGAGTCGAATTCATAGTGCCTCGGTAAAACGGCCATAACTTTGTCATACGAACTCCGTTTGAGCTCTACCACCCGTCAAAACGACCGGAACGAAAAGTTGCATCTGATTCAATGTTACCTTGCTCGCTCGATCAGGCACTTCTTTCTCTATTTGATTTGGACAATTTAATATATTCTGAGCGACATCTTGACAACTCATAGCTCTTCGGACGCGCGAATGCACCTCGAGCCTAGTGTGGCCAACGGCGCAAATAGACCATAGAATGCATAGCTCAATGGTAAACTTTTTAGGTGGCCCCCTAGACATGGCCACATATGTGACGCTTTGATTTGGTATCCTTATTTTGATGTACGGCGCGTGCATGGCTTCCTAGCAAGCATGAAGCATGATTCAACGTGACCTTACAGGCCTGATTAGGCATTGCTTTTGCTATTTCATTTGGACAATTTCATCTGGTTTGAGCGACATCTTGATATCTAATAGAACTAGTAGCATACAGAAAATCATGTCTAAAAAAGAATAAAAGACTCTCATCCGGCACTAGCATGTCATAACCGTGTGCATCGCTCTTCGGACGTGCAAACATAGCTCGGGCCTTGTGTGGCCAACAGTGTAAATAAACAGTAGAATGCGTAGTTCAAAGGAAGACTTATTAGGTGGCCCCCTAGACTCGGCCACATATGTGACGCTTAGGGTTTGAGATATCCGAATACAACTCTGAACCCAAGTCGGAGTCGAATTCATAGTGCCTCGGTAAAACGGCCATAACTTTGTCATACGAACTCCGTTTGAGCTCTACCACCCGTCAAAATGACCGGAACAAAAAGTTGCATCTGATTCAATGTTACCTTGCTCGCTTGATGATGCGGAGGGCTCCCGATCTTCATGATTTGGACAAGATAACTAGCAAAGCCTACGAGGAAATCCCACCCCAACAACAATCCCCAAACGAGAAAGCCTTTGAGGAACTAGGAAACCAAGTCAACCTTACTCTCAATTGAATGCCACGTTTACCACTCGGAGGCACGCGCCGATCCGTTCAATCCAAAAGGAAAGAAAGGCCTAAGGTGGAACTCCCAAATCTAGAGGGATGAAACCCTAGATTTAGGAGCAAAGCTCTACTTTTAGTCTTAACAACAGGTCTAAACCTAATTAGGGTTTTGGAACGGGTATTTATAGGTCTAACCCCGTAACCCTAGGGCTCTAATCCAAAAGGGTGCATGGGCCTCGGCCCGTTACTGTGCGCAGACAGTACACCCGGACATTCCGGGGTAACTTGTCCGGAATGTCCGGCCGTAGGACCCGGACATTCCGAGGTAAGTTTCCCGGAATGTCCGGACGTCTTGATCAGTGGACGTCCGGAGGGTTGGAGCTGACACTCCGGGCAGTGGACGTCCAGAGTCTCCGGGCCTGTCCGGAGTGTCCGGGCGTGGAGCTGGGGCGCGGTTCTCTCGGCCACCCATCCGGAGTCTCCGGGATGGGAGCCGGAGTATCCGGGTGCTTGCCCGAGAGGTGCTTCGGCCACCCATCCGGAGTCTCCGGGTCGGGTGCCGGAGTTTCCGGGTATCTGCCCGAGAGATGCTTCTGGGCTGGGTCGCCCGGAGTATCCGGGGTAGAATTCCCGGACACTCCGGGTGTGTTGCAGCGGGCTGGGTCTTCCTCCCCCTTGGCTGGTTCCTTCCTCCCCTCGACGTCGTTCCACGTGGTGAATCCTTCACACCTAAGCAAGCACAGAGTCGAAGCATCAGGTAGTATACTATTCGACCTCAAATCAAGTGGGAAGGAGTCAAGGAAAAGAAACACCTCGTGTTGGATAGCCTTAGCGCGAGCTCTTGTCATTGGACCACGAGGTGGACTTGGAGGAGGTGGACTTGGAGGATTGGAAGCACCCTTGGCGCAGGAGATGTCCGCATCATCCCCCCCTTCTTGAAAAGGAGTCAACCTCGACTCCAAGTCGTTGTAGCCATGGAAGGGTGAAAGATCCGCGATGTTGAAGGTGCTGCTCACCGAGTACTTGTCCGGCGGAAGATCAATCTTGTAGGCGTTGTCACCAATGCGTTGAAGCACTTGGAAGGGTCCATCGGCACGGGGCATAAGCTTGGACTTGCGGAGGTGAAAGTTGTCTGTCATGTTGAGCTACCCCAAAATGAGCAGAAGGACAACCCCTTTTGGACTTGGGATGAGTTAATGGTGAGTTAATGGTGAATTTTTCAACATTATCTAGAACCCAAATTTCGAGGGCCCAATACGGGAGGCCAATGGGAGCTACACGAATTGGCATAATTTTATCGATTCAACTCCAAATTAAACATGGTTTTCTATACTGATTCATGAGGGTACAAGGAAGACTTTGAAAGGCTCTAGAGATAACCAAGAGCCCTTGGATCGAAGAGGTTTTGATCGGATGGCCTAGGAAAGATTTTAGATGTTGTTTAAAGAGAGGAAAACTTAGCTGTCATGTGTTACAAATAGCCACCATCAAAAGCCATGAATTTTAGCATCACCACAACCACCATCAGCCTTCAAGAATTCATCTACTACAGGAGGGGAAGCCAAGGAAGAAGAGGACAAGAAGGGGCGCCGCCAGCGGTGGCGGTGCCACCTCCTACACCGTTGTGCACGCTGCCTCTCCACTGCAAAACATTCACCTCTTCGTCTCTCTCTCCCCCTTGTATTAGCTCATGTTATTATCATGTTAAGCATGACGTTTGATTTAATAAATTATTTTCATATGATTTATATTTCGTCGCATCTATGTTCGACTAGTGTTGTTAGATGACATTAATATTACGGTATGAGATGGTTTGCACGTATTTATTGTTGGCATTGATGTAAGCCTTGTGATAGTGTATGAGCGTGCACGTACTTAGATAAACACATGTGTTTGCATTGTTAGATGAGAATTGGTTAAGGAAGGATGAAGTGAGAGAAACATATTTCTAATTCATGAATCGTTGATAGGGGGATTTACGGGGACTTGCATTTTTTTTGTTATGGCTAACCTTAACAATTCTCCACCTTTGAGAATTTAGTCATGGATGTGAGTATTCGTTACCGATTTTATTCATATTTAAGCCTTGCCCTCTCTACTAATAAAAATCTTCACTTTTAGTCAAATCGTTGAATTGCTAGAAACCGATTACCTAGGAACATTTGTTTGCATTGAGTCTTCTCCTTTTATTTCATCGTTATATTTTATTTTCAGTAGCTATTAATTACATTATTTTACTCTATTGTTGCGTTAGTTGGTCTCTTTACATTACGAAATATTTATTTTATCGTTTGCAATAGTAAAGTAAGCTACTTCATTTTTTGTGGTGTGAAACAATTATATTCGACACCTATAATTATGGAGTGATGTGCTATCCTTATTGTTCCTTAGGTTCGACAATTAATACTCCTACATCAAAAATTGCTACGGTTGATTCTATGCAATTATGGGCAATCAGTCGCTGGTGGATGTTTTTGGAATTTTGAGGTAGAATCCACACTGAACTGCACCGCAGTGCCTGTCCTGCACTGCTGCCATGCCCGTCACTATCGACGAGGTAGGGGCGCGATTTGGGGATTTTGTGGGTATTTTTTTCTGAATTTTTTGAGTTGAAAGCTATAGATTTAGAGGTTAGGGTTTTTGATTTTTGCAGTAGAAGGCTTTGATTTTGTAGTAAAAAGCTATGATTCATCGATTACAAAGCCCGATGTGGTGAAAAGCTATTATTGATTGAGTTGAAAGTTGAGATTTTTTGGTTAAGTTCTAGCGTTTGATATTAAAGTTGTCAATGTTTCAACTGAAAGTTGTAGTACATATTTGTAAGTTATTTGTGAAAAATATATTGAGAGTTAGTATTTTTCAAATGGTATTTTGTAGACTACGACGGTTGTTGGATTCTCAGTACAAAGTTGTTGTTCAAATTTTGAAATCCATTGAAACACAAGGAAAAAATTACAACATGTTAAACAAGTATGAAATGATGTTGCATACGAGATTTTAATGCTATAATGGTTAGACACCCCAGATCACTCCCTTAGGTGGGGATTGGATGGTGGGTGGATGACCATACATTTTTTTGCCTTGTCCGTCCGACGCCTTGTGCATGCAAAAGAATAGCGGTGGACAATGTGGCCTATAACAAGGTGGACACCGTTCAACAATCATGAGCAGCAGCCTAGCAGAAGTACTTTTTTACTTTTGAGAGTGCGCGTCTTTATTTGTTTTGAGGCGCTCTGAAGTTCTAAAAGATTATTAATTTCTTTTATGGATATAGTGTATTTTATAGCATACGAGTCTATAGAATTTTATTAAAAAGTATGACTATTTGTCTTGTATAAAACAACAAAAACTTCGAATTCATATTACATAAAATATATTCTTTTAGGCTCACCACAAATGAACATAATTTTGGATAAAATTGTGTAGCCTTACATATTATATCATAGACTAGATTTGTTTCATAATTTTCGAGAACTTTCGGGGTGTCTCAAAATACACAAGAACACGCTTTGAAGAGCGTAGTACCATTTTGAGCCAGCCCATCCTGCATTCCTGCTCGTTCGCTTTCAAGTCTCCAACGCAGACCGCACGCCACAGCCGCCTCCTTCGCTTCTCTCTCCCCAGTCCCCGCAGCGGCCGCCTGTCGAACCCCAGAATTCATAACAGAGAGGCTTAAGAGAAACCACCCGCTAAGTCGAAACGTCAACCCCGACCTCAACTCCTGGGTATCAATTCCAAGAGGAGTGGAGTGATATGGCTCCGAATAGCCCGAGACGTCAACCCCGAACCTTCTCCGGCAAATTAATGCACAGGTCCGGTAGGGTGATATAGTCTCCTCACTCTAGTCTTACTGAGCCGGAACATCAACCCCGAACTCGTCCCGGCAAATTAATGCACGGCTGGAGTAGGGTGATATAGTCTCCAATCTCTCAGTAGTAGAGTCGCTTCACAGGGGTGATTAAACTTAATGACTCTATGATATAAACTCTAAAGTCCTACCCGCAACATGCGCTTCATCACATACACGCACGGCACATGAGCAGGCGAAAACAACCAGATTTCATAGCAGTGACTCTACGACAGAAACTGCAATATTATAAGTTTGAAACTTAACAAACATATATACACACAAGGATCCGAAGATCTAAGCAAACACACAGCGGAAGAGTTTATAAGGCTACGAAGCCAAACAGTCGGGCCAAAAGTGGCTGCGAACAAACCAAAATACTAACCCTAGGGCAGGACCACTGCCTGGGATTCCCAGCGTCTAGGCGTCGTCGGTATCGATCTCTAAATAGAAACCACCCTCTGAAGGGGTAGCTTCCTCTGCAACAAAACAACAACAATAGCAGGGTGAGTACAAAATTGTACTCCGCAAGACTTACAGTGCGGAAATAGTAGTGATTGTGCCAGGTATCAACAAGGGGTAAATTGTGGACTAATTTGCGGAAAGCCAAGTTTACCTTTTCAATAACAATAAGTAGATTGAAATTCGACTACTAGAATACCTTTTCAAGGGGATGAGTCGAACACTTCGCGAATATTCCTTACTGCAGATCACCACACCTGAAAAACCCCTCGACCCATCCTCGACCACCCTGGGAGGAAGCTGTCGCTAACCACGTCCTTAGAGTTGGCAAGTTTTAAGATTTGTTGTAGTTATCTAATTTGATGCAAAATCTTACCAAGCTGTCCATAACCGCGGACACGGCTGTTCAAACAGTTCTAACCCTGCAGGGGGTACATCTTTACCTACACGCATCGATCGACTCTTAATGCCATCCTGTACACACTTCACGAGGTGTGCTGGCAGAGGGTGATCGAACACGACCGTTACAATGCTGTCGACCTAGGTATGAGCCACCCGTACGGGCTAGTCCATGTATATCTGTCCGACGGCACAGAGACACGGTCCCCTACGTTGTAGCAGGTGATACATCCCCGGCCTCGAACCGTGTGTACCCCTTACACCTATATTGAAGCACACCACCACAACCACATTCCTTTTTCCACGCACCCAATACACGAAAACGGCAAACTATGCGGCTCATAGTCTAAGTCTAGGCAAATTAGTTAGTCGTGGGTGGCCCCATAATCCACCCGTGTAGAAGTACGCGAATCTTGGTTCGAAGGGACACCGGTAACCGGTCCTTGCGGGAAGACGAGACAACCCACCATGCTCCCAGCCATGGCCTCTCATCTAAACCCATATATGATTAAGTGAGTTCATTAGTTATCCCGGTGAACACCCACCTACCACGTAACCCATTCCCAGTGTTGATTCATCTGCTATCCCAGGAATTACGACTTCTACATGTCTAAGCATGTCTAAGCATAAATAGCATAATAGCATTCGAACAATGGATACTATACTATGCTAGATAGGTTAGGTTAGTGGTGGAGCTGTTTAAGCGACAAGGTGAGTCTTATTCATCGGACTAGGGCTTTTCTTAGCGGAAAAATAGCAGTTGAACGCATGTAATAATGAATTTGAAAACAACTAATACTTTGCAATTAGTAGGAGATTTGCAACGTGACCAAAGGGGCTGCTTGCCTGGTTGCTCTGCAACGACACCCTGCTCGTGATCGAAATTATCGCCCTGTGGATCTTCCGGCTCTATCGAGAAAGAACGAAAACACCGGAAACAAGAGTACAATCGTAAACACCAAAATGCCAAACATCAATACAAGATGCAATGCATGCCATGGCATAGAGGGTGTAAAAAGAAGACTAATGCAAATGGAATCAATTTAATCGGAGTTCAGACGCATAAAATATCGCAATCTGAAAATCCTCCGGCTAATCGGAAATCCTAATTTGAGTTTTTAGCAAATTGTATTATTCCTAGCATGCAAACATGGACGGAAATGATGTTTTTGAATAGATCTTCTTTTTCTGAACATTTTGATATATTATTTGCATTTTTCTGATTAAACATGGAGTTTCTATGAATTTTATATGATTTAAACCATTTTAAATGCTTTTGTTGTAGTTTTCTCAGCAAAAATAATATTAAATAATTTTAATTAACCCTAGAGGCTGACAGGTGGGCCCTACTGGTCAATTTTAGTCAAATTGACCTAGGTCAATGACAATGGGGCCCACTGTCATGGACTTATTATTTTACTTAACCTTTTCTTTTATCTTTTTCTCTCATTTTCTTACATGCGGGGCCTACTTGCCAGAGGGACATTTTCTGATTTATCGCAACAGTGCATTCAACACAGAATTCATGAGATGATAATGATGTCTGAACATTGATTAAGGTTATTAAGTACACTTAGAATTAATGAGCCTCATTAATCTGCTTCTAACCAATAATGGCTACGGGTTAATATGTCTTAATGACAAAGTTAACCGGCCATAACGACCGGATCTTGGCCATTAAAGCACAGCGGATGCTGTCGGGACGCCGGCTCGGTTTGCTCCGGTCGGCGGGTGGCCCGGCGCGGCGCGAGCGAGGGTAGCGAAGGCGGCGGCGCAGGGGCTTACCGACGGACGGCGGGAAGCGAGGCCGACGGTGGTGGCCCGGGCTGAGGTGGCGCAACAAGGCGGAGCCGGGGCGGCTTGGGCCGAGCGGCGGGGCGAGGTGGCTCGGTTGGGGGCGGCACGGAGGCGGCGATGAGGGAGGAGGCCGGGAGGTGCTCGGGCGTCGGACTGGAGCAACGGGGCGGTGAGGTGGCGGCCGGGCGAAGCAACGGTGAGGAGGACTCCGGTGAAGAGGGGCGAGCTCTGGATGGGGCCGGGGGCGAGGGGCTCGGCCCGGGGAGGGCAGAGGCGGAGCAGCGGAGCAAGGGGGAGGCGGCGACGGACCGGGGCAAGGCGGGACCGGACGGAGGCGGTCCGGGGCAGAGAAGCTCCGGGGAGGGGAGCAGCTCGGGACGGTGGAGAAGAGAGCTTGGGGGCGAGCTAGGGAGCGGCGCTTGGGATGGGGTAGCACCGGGGTGGCTCGGCAAGGAAGGCAGAGAGAAGGAGCCGGGGCCTACCCGAAGCAGGAGGTGGCCACCGGGGTGAGGGGAGGCTGCCACGGAAGCAGCTGCGTGGGGGGGGTGGATCGGGTGGCCGGCGGCGGGTTGAAGGAGATAAGGGAGCCGGCTTCCTTAGGGGAGAAGGGATAAGGGGGTAGCGGGCCAGGCCGAATGAGGGGAGGGGGCCGATGGGCCGTGCGGGGAGAGGAGGAAATGGGCCAAGGGTGGCCCATCCGGTGGGGGGGGAAGAAAATAGAATTAGGGTTTGGGTTTAGAATAGCTTAGGGTTTTTAGGGTTCTTGCTTTTCAAACTTGATTTCTGATTTAACCTTTGATTCAGTTCAAGCAATTCAAAAGAAATCATAATTGTTTCCTCCCTATGATTGCTTTCAAATTCAAAAGGACCACTTAACTTAAGCCCCGAGTACGAGGTTCAAGATTAGGTTAAGTCGGAATTTCAAAATTCACTCAATCCCTTATGCAAACCTTAGGGTTTAACCGAGCATTTCAAAAAAATTCAAAAACTTACTCATTTTTATGATTCATATGATCATGCCATGAAATGCACATTACAAGATTAATAAACTAGGGACGTTACACCGCCTCCCTCCCACCCTCCCTCCGCGCGCCGGCCTGGGTACCACTTCTTCCTCTCTCCGTCCCTCCTTCCCCGTGCTACTCCGGCGCCTTGGAGATCTCCTCGTCGCCGCTCCTTCCCTCCACGCGCGGCCGCGACCCTCCCCACCTGTCGCCGCCGCCAGGCTGTGCTGCCGCTGGCCCGGCGCTTGGAACGTGGAAGGGCACAGCCGCTACCGCTTATTCCGCTTCCCCGCACCGGCGGCGACCGACCCTGATTCCCCTGATCAGCGCGCGCGACAAGTCCCAGCGCGGCCCCTGTGACCCCATAGGCAACGGCGGAGCTTCACGGGGGCCAACCTGGGCTGTCGCCCCCCAGCAAAAAAGAATTTTTTTTAGTACAGCCCACTAGGCCCAGGGCCCGGGGTAAGGGTTAGCGGCCAACCAAAAAAACCCTGCCCGAGTGCCCGGGGCACGCACACGCCGCTGCTGCTCCTGCCTCCTTGCGCCGCTGCTGCTGCCGCTCCCGCACCGCGCCGTCTCCGCCGCGGCGCCGCTGCTGCTCTCGCTCCGACGCCAGCTTCGCCGCAGCACCGCTGCTCGGCTGCTCCCAGCTCCCGCCTCCCGCCTCCCCCGCTCCCCGGTCACCGGTTGGTCTCCTTCCCCCTCCGCCTCCGCAGCCAGCCTGCGGCGCTGGTTGGCGGTGGGCTGGTCAGCTGGTGGCTGGCTGATCCGCTGATGCAGACGATCTGAGGAGGAGACGAGGAGCGGCGGGGATGGCGGCGGGCCGGCGGCAAGCGGCAACGCGGTCCGCGGTGAGTGCCTGAGTCGACCGTGCCACTGTGGAGGCGTGGAGCACCGAGCAACCATTGAACCATAGTCCATAGAGGTGGTTATTTTTTTCTTCCACCAGATTATTTTTGGAGTAATTTTGGTATAATATTTTGGGAGAATTTGACATAAAGGGCGGCTCCCTTTTCTCCCTTAGTTGGTTATTGTTAGTAATTGGTCAATTTGCTGTGGTTAGCTCGGTTACGCGGATACGGCCCAAAATTGCCGTACCGGTATCGGATACCGTATCAATACTGATACTGATACGTATCGGATACTCCCGGATACCGTATCCGAGAAGTATCGGTGATTTTATGATTTAAAAAAAATAAAATAATTCCGATACTCCACTGATACGCTCCCGATACGCCTGGGATACTTCGTACCCCAAATCACACGGCCGTGTTGGGCGCCTCCCGCTCCCTCCCGCTCCCTCCCGCCGCCGCCGCTTCCCACCCCTGCTCCCCGCCGTCGCCGCCGGCCGCCGCTCCCCGCTCCCTCCCGCCGCCGCCGCTTCCCTCCTCTGCTCCCGCCGTCGCCGTCGCCGTAGGCCGTCGCCCCTGCAGTCGCCGCCGCCGCCGCTCCCTCCCCTGCTCCCAACCGCCGGCGGCTCGGCGCCGCTCCCCTCCCCTTCTGTTGCAGCCGTCGCTGACTCGCTGCCCGCCCGCCGCCCCTGCAGGCTGCAAGCGGCAGGCTGCAAGCGCCGGCTCGCCGCCGGCCCGCCGCTCCCCTCCCGCTCCCTCCCGCTGCAGGTCGTCGTCGGCTCGCCGCCGCTCCCCTCCCGGCCCTGCTCTCGGCCTCTCGCCACCAGCCCACCACCGCTCCCTTCCGGCCTTCCCGGCCAGCCGGCCTCTCCCCTCAACTCCTCAAGCCCTCAACCCTAAGTGCCTCAACCTCAAGCGCAGGTAAAAATGAAAATGAGTTGAAGTCCTGCAAAAATGAAAATGAGTTGAAGTCCTGCAAATTCTTTCAAATATGTTCCATGCGATCAAATGGGGGATTGGTCAATGTCATGGAGTCTGAGATGAACATATTTTCGTTGCAAATTCGAAAGGAAAATCACACAATATTAGTGTCATTCTGTCACGTTAGGTATGCATTCATGGAGCTATCTCTGTTTCTAGAAAACCATACTTGTCTTGTGTGAACTGAAGTTTATTAGCTGCTTGTAGACTGTTTGTGGACTTGTGGTTGAGTTAATTAGCTAATATGTGGTTAAGCACTTATTTGGTTGTGGACTTATGGAGTTGTGGTTGAGTTAACTAGCTACTATGTGCTTAAACACTTATTTGCTGCTGTTTGGAATGTGGAAAAATGGAAAGAGACTTGAAGAATTGGGGTGCTATACTGCTATGTAAGCATGATGTATCAATACATTATGCTGTTATTTATTTGTATCAATGTACTAATTTACTCTCAGTTCTTGGCAGGCATAAGCTGGATGGTTGGAGTATTGGAGATGGAAAAGAGAAGACAACAGCAATTGGGCCAACAACTACATGTCTACATCAATATCTAGGTATTCTAAAACCATCGGTTTTCTCATTTTCTTATAGATATTCATTAATTTCAGTATATTTATTACAATTTATTATATATATACAAACGTATCGCCGTATCGGTGTTTTTAGAAAAATGCCGTATCGGGGTATCGCCGTATCGCGTACCGGTATCGGTATCGCCGTATCGGGGTAACTTAGGTGGTTAGTTATTGTTAGTAATTGGTCAATTTTGTGCGTATTTGTGGAGCTTTTAGAGTGAGCTCAGTGCCTCAGTGGTTTGTGTTTTGATATGGAATTGTTGCATGTTTGACAGTTTGAGTGAACTGAATTCCAGTGAAATGTTCGATGCAGATGTATCCAGTGAAATATTTTTTGTTAGGATTTTAGTTGACGATTGCAATTTTCTTCGTGTCCATCAGTCCATGTATAATTAGCTTATTGTCCAGTGAAATCTGTGGACAAGATCAATATAATTATATAAATTTCTCAATATTTGTAAATTGCAATATCTAACTTGTTGTATTCCTATGATTTCGTATTCGAATTTTTTTGCAGCTTCGCCCCTCCTGAGATTTCTTTCAAGCTCCGCCACTGCCCATAGGACCCAACGTGCTCC
>JAGXJF010001043.1:0-341317 GCA_019208055.1 Stipa capillata | reverse complement strand
CACAACTCCCAAATTTTGTTGCCACTCTCTCTCTTCTAAAGCAAGCATGTACGCTGACCAGACCGTGAGCATCCCATTCTGCTCCGGTGCCCATGCCACAAAGTCATCATCAAGTCTGGGCGACGGCTTGATCTTCAAAAGTTGCTCCACATTTATCAGACGGAAGTGCCTACGAATCAAGTTTTTCTTCCATACACCGCGATCATCCATAAGTTCTGCTACCACCTAAAGTCGGCACTGGCCTTTCCGACTAATTAATTTGAGAGAGTGGTTCTGTGGTATTCATTGATCTCTCCATATTCATACCTTAGCACCATTTCTGATCCACCAAATTAGACCTTTTTTAACAGCTTGAGACCATACACAATGGCAATCCAGGGATTTGAAGAAAAAATTGTGTCCATAAGGTTGTCATCTGAGTAGTTCCGAGCCTTTAATAATCGTGCACACAGACTATCTAGGAACTGGAGCAACTGCCATGCCTGACGTGCCAACAGGGCTTGGTTGAATAGTCTCATGTCACGAAAGCCCACCCCTCCCTTTAGCTTTGGCTCAGTCAGTCTATTCCATGCCATCCAATGCATTTATGTTTTCCATTTTCCACCACCCCACTAGTAGTTATAGACTAGATGTGTTAAATCTCGCATATCCCATCTGACAATTTAAAACCCTATCACATATGTGGGTATAGCTTGCACGGCGTATTTTCTCAACACTTCCTTTCCTCCCTACGATAGATAATTTTCACCCATTGCACCAATCTCTTGGATAGCTTTGCTTGCAAACTTTGGAACTTTCTTTATTCATACGTCTCTCAGGTGTGGGGAAGCCAAGATACTTAGCCTCAAAAACTGATTTCTCTTCTTGCAAAGTAAGCTTGACATCATCTTGAACCTATGGAGAGCATGTTTCTCCTAAAAAGATTGAACACTGCGAAGGTTGATCAACTCTCCTGTGCTGGTTGCATATAAATTGAGAACATGTTGAACTTTAGCCACTTGCTCAGCCTTTGCCTCGAAGAAAAGTAGGCTATCATCCCCAAACAGAAGGTGGGATATACTGGGCGCACGCCGGCACACACGCACCACCATGATTCCTATATCCATGACCTCTTTTTTCAATAGGGTAGATAAATCGTCAGCCACAAAAAGAAATAAGAACGGGGATAGCAGGTCACCTTGGCAAAGTCTATGAGTCGGTACAAACGAATCCAAGAGGGTTCCATTGAATTTGATAGAGTATCTCAACGTAGTCATGCATGTCATGATATACTGGACCCAACGCTGAGCGAAACCCAAGAAAAACCCAATCATATGTTTTTGAAAAATCAAGTTTATAAGCACATAAATTCTTCTTTGGATTCCTTTCATGCTGAATGTAATTGATGCATTCAAACACGATCAGCGCATTATCCGTGATTATCTGGCCTAGCACAAATGCACTCTCGTTCAATGAGATGATATCACTCAAAATTGGTCACAGCTTGTTCACCAAACATTTGGACACTACTTTGTAGAGCACATTACAAAGATTAATAGGTCGAAAATCTTTTAAGGTATTCGAGTGGTCCACTTTTGGTATGAGGACGATGGCAGTATCCTTAACACCTATCGGCATCACTCCTGTGGCAAAGAATAACTTGACCCTGCAATAATTTCCGCTCTCATAATTTGCCAATTGCACGGGTAAAACTACGCCAAGAATAGGCCGAATTTGGAATGAGGCATCTGAGATCTCTATATCTGTAAAATCTCGACATAAATTTACATTCATCTCATCCGTGACAGGGACATCAAACAAATTATGATGTGCTCATGATCAAGTGTTGGATCTTAGGGACATCAAACAAATTATAATGTGCTCATGATCAAGTGTTGGATCTTTGGTATAGAGCTCCTTAAAATACGACGATGCCATCTGCTCGCTGATGGCACTTGTTGCTAGTTACCAGCCTCATCCTTTAGTTTCCAGATTGAATTTTTTGCGAGCCCGCTATACTGCCTACTGTGAATTTTTTAATTTCTATATCCCTCCTTTAACCAATTGATACATGATTGTTCCAGCTAAAGCATCTCCTCTTTATGCAAAAGATCATTCATTTTATCTATTAGTCTCCTTATAACCTATTGCTCAGCATTACTTTTGCTTCCTCAAGCTTCTTCGTAGTATCCTCAAGTTCCTTGATGACATTACCAAATTTCCTTTTTCCCAGTTCTGCAAAACATGCATTACCGTCCTTAGCGAATTACATACTTCTCCTGGATCCCTTTTTCCACCCGCACTTTGCCATGCCTCCGCAACCTGATCCAGGAGCCCAGCATCCCGCTCCCAAAGGATCTCATAGTGCATGCACCTTTTTTTTGCCATACATGAAAAATATCTCACCAGGCCCCATCACCCACCGCCCTGTCTAGCCATACTTTAACATTCTGCCGCCCTGACCTTTTATTATCATAAGTATACTGTAACCCAAAAAACCCCAAATCAAAAGATCGCACGCTAAAAGGACTTCCCTAAAGGAAGCCATCTGGTTTTTGATCGTGGTATGTTAGAAAAATGTTCAAATTGCCAAAAAGCTTCATTGAAATCACCAACAACAAACCAAGGGGGCTCAAGCTCAGATTTGATGTTCTACATACTAGACCACATGAAATGTCTATTTTTAGCCCTCAATTCACCATAAACACATGCAAGATGCGAAAGAAGTCCATCATGACAAGATGCGAAAGAAGTCCATCATGACACAAATACTCATACGCATCAATATACTGATGATTCATAGACTTCATTTACACAAAGACCTGATCATGCCAAAACAAAGCTAGACAACTACTAAGAACCTCACTACTAATACCTACAAAGCCAATGTAAACCTAACCTTCTACACAACTGCTTAACTTTTCCTTCCTTTTCTAGTTTCACATAAAAACAAAAAACTAAGGGGGATGAGCCTGAACTAGGGCTACAAGATCACGGACTATATGAGAGTTCCCTACCCCTCGATAGCTCCAACTTATCAACTCATTGCTTCTGACGGGGCACCACATCCGGCACAGTCAGTTGACCAGCAACCCCCTGACTGGTTGCTTCCATGCCCCCATTACGGTCCATGCTCACGTCCTCCACCCAATTCACTAGTTTTTCCTTTCTTCAGAAAACCTCCATGCACCTGGCCATTATGTAGCACCATAGCTAATGGGTTTCCTTCTGCAAAAGCTTGTACCTTTTTGTCATCAGCTGTCCACTTGCCCAAGACCAACGCATCACTTGCAGACTCAGAACCACCTTGTGACTCCAAAGTAGACCCCAAGTGGCGTATACCATATATCATCTCTGAGCTAGATAGTGGTTTGTCTGGATTACACGCCCCCTAGTTCCTTTGCTCACCCGAGTCTCCTATATTTAGTTATTTCTCCGGTGCTAAGGATTGAGTAGGAATTATCTCCTGTCTTGGAGCTTGTCCCTAGCTCCTAGCAAGATCCCGAACCTAGTTACTTATCTTACCAAAAAAATTGCTCCCAAGACGTGTACTTTCTTCACCTTATAGCCAGCTCGTCGTCCACGGCCTGTGAGCCCATTCTTTCCTTCCCATCATCCTCATTCTTTGAATAAGCTTGCTCTGACAGGTTTCTAGCCAGTACCTCTGAATACCCAACACTTCTTTTGCTAGACAACATCAACTCCGTCGTGCCCACCGGTCCTCCAAAGAGGTTTCTCCTCGCAAACGACGATGACGGCTGGGACGACCAAACTATCAAAATGGTGAACATCACAACTTATTATCAAGTTGACTCGACGGTTCCTTCCTTTTCTTGCAGTTGCACTCCTCCTCTGCATGTCTATAAGATAACAATGGAGGAAGAAGAAGGGTACTTGAGAATGAGGCCTCAAACCTCCTATTTTCCTTGCCAGCCAATTCTGATGTCGACTGTTGGCTGCAATTCCCTCTCCATCGGCCACGCCACATGAATTGGAGAAACCGATGCTGAGTTCGCTCATTCTTCGCCACATCAACTTCTTGAACCTTGCTGAACATGTTTCCTAGCATACGCCCAAATCTTTCAATTTGCATATCAAGTGGCAGATCATAAATATGTACTAAAGAGGAACTATTTTTAGAGAAGCCTCTGAGATCCGAGCGTCACCATCGAAAGGTTCCACCATAGTGCATCACCCTAGTGGAGCCAAGGTCCCCCGCGAATAATGTGGTTGAAACCCCCCTCGGTGTCAAAGGAGATGATGAGACATTATCTTCAACCATGGAGTAGGACATGTCCATCCTCAATTGCTAGATACGCTTGAACTCCCTAAACATCACCCCAGTTACAGCCTTACGTGTCGAGTAATACCTAACCATCGTTTTCCACTTCGTAGCCTCATTCGTTCTTTCCTCATCCAATTCATACTCCAAGATGAAGTCCTCCCTTTCCTCCTCTTCCTCACCTTCCAAAAATGCCTCAGAACCCCTATGGGTGGCCCATCGCCTTGCCGTCCTCAGTGATGGCTTCCACCACAATCTCCACCACCACTGAGAAGTTTCACCAACTCCAAGGCCTGGGACTCATTGTTCACTCGTGTCATCACAGCCATGCTACCGCCGGACAGCTTCGGGTGGGTAGTCGCCTCACTGGCAACCCCCTTTATCACCCCACCGCTGACAGCAGCCACTAGTTGTAAGTTTTTAGACATGATCCAATCGTCCTGATCAAAGGTTTCTCCTGCCGCCGGTTTGCCGTGAGAGATATCGATATGCCGACCCCCATGCCTCCCCCGACCCCCCTGCCTCCCCTTATATAGTCCTTAGGGTTTGCGATGCCACTGTGTCCTTCACAAACACAGAGAGCGCCGCTCTTACAAGAACCAACCGGATCTGAGACGTATTCCTTCATCGGATCCACGGATCATCAAATGCCAAAACCTAGAACCCAAGAAGGCACGCTGCCAAGTCGCCCTAGCCGCCACCAAACCCTACGCTGTTTAAACAAGTTAAGGGACTTATATATGTAATTTGTGAGTCTAGGGACCTAATTGACCACTCAGGATAAGTTTAAATACTATCGTGCATATTAATTTAATCACTTGGGACAAGTTCAAATACTGCTTGTTATAAGTTTTTTTATGGGCAAGTTGGTCCATTGAATGGGCAAGTTGGTCCATTGAATGGGTAAACGAAAAAAAGCAAGATTATTATACAAATATTTGCTTGTACGTTGACATATCCTAAATTATAGCGGGATGACAAATCAATTAGAAAACAGTATGGTGACGCATAACACTTCATCTTTTTCTATACTAACACATGAACATCTCTCTAACACCTCAAGCCATGATATTTTCTTCACGCTCTCATCCTAGCCGCCTCGTGCAGTTCTCTCTCTTCCCCGACCGTTGCCGCCGCTTTCCAATAGGTCCTGAAAATCCTAACTCTAGTTCTAGAGGTTCGAAGTTTTTATCTTTAGTTGAATTTCAATTATTTGAAAGGTTTTTGAATGATACATTTTAAAGTTTACAAATTTCTGGATTTAAACTCCACCAATTGAAGGTTTCGGGCTTTCAGTTTGAGATTTGCTCTTTTATCTTTTGATTTTTCAGTTCAATCGGGATCATTTGAAAAAATTCGAATCTCAGTCCAATTTCTTAGGGGAACGAGGTCGGAGGCGGACCGCCAAGTGGCATCTCTTAGGTGCGGCCGTGACTCTGTCGATCAATTTTCCCCCAAAATGTGACTTTAACCGGGAGTTGCAGTAGTCCCGCCGTGTTCTAGCATGGTAGCCTCGCCCGCGCTGCGCCGCCTCCGTTCGCCGCGGCTCCGCCTCGTTGCAGCTTTCTCTTACGGCAGCGCCGCTGCCGCCGACGCAGTCAATCATGTCCAAGACCCGAACCGCCGTATCGCGGAGCTGGCCGCCACCGGGCGCATCTCTGACGCCCGCAGGCTGTTCGACCGAACGCCGGACCGGGATGTGGTTGTCCTGGACGGCACTGGTCGCGGCGTACGCACGACACGGCATGCTCTTCGAGGCGCGTGCGCTGTTCGAACGCCACGACGCGCGCCGGAACGTGGTCACCTGGACGGCGCTCCTCTCCGGATACGCTCGGGCGTGCCGCGTCGACGAGGCCGAGGCGCTGTTCGAGCGGATGCCGGAGAGGAACGTCGTCTCTTGGAACACGATGCTGGAGGCGTATACCTCCGCGGGCCGCATGGGAGATGCTTGCGAGCTGTTCATTGTATGCGGTGAGGGATGCTGGTTCTTGGAATATTCTTCTCGCAGCGCTGGTACGATCAGGGAGCATGGATAAAGCACGTAAGCTGTTTGAGAGAATGCCGGAGAGGAATGTAATGTCATGGACGACAATGGTTGCTGGCATTGCACGGAATGGAAGTGTTGATGAGGCCCGAGTCCTGTTGATGCCATGCCAGGTAGGAATGTTGTTTCCTGGAATGCCATGATCTCTGGGTATGCACGAAACCACAGGATTGGTGAGGCGCTTGAGTTGTTCATGAAGATGCCCATGAGGGATGTTGCTTCTTGGAACATTATGGTCACTGGTTTTATCCAGAACAAAGATTTGAAGATGGCACAAGAACTCTTTGATGAGATGCCTAAAAGGAATGTAGTCACTTGGACTACTATGATCAATGGTTACTTGCAAGGAATGCAGAGCGAAATGGCACTACAATTATTTAATGGTATGCTCGTCGAGGGAATCAGACCAAATCAAGTGACGTTTTTGGGTGCTATTGATGCATGCAGCAATCTTGCAGGACTCTGCGAAGGGCAGCAGGTGCATCAGATGATATGCAAAACATCATTTCAGTATGACAATTTTGTGGAGTCCACCCTGATGAATTTATATGCCAAGTGTGGCGAAATAGATTGGCAAGAAAGGTGTTTGATCTCTCAAGGATGAAGGACTTAATCTCTTGGAATGGGATGATTGCAGCATATGCACATCACGGGATTGGTGTAGAAGCTATACATTTGTATGAAAAGATGCAAGAAAATGGTTATGAGCCTAATGATGTCACATATGTTGGCCTGCTCTCAGCATGTAGCCACTCTGGTTTGGTTGATGAAGGGCTTAAGATCTTTGAATGCATGGTAAAGGGTAGGTCCATTGTAGTGCGGGATGAACATTACACTTGCTTGATTGATCTTTGTAGCCGTGCCGGACGACTTGATGATGCCAAAAGATTAATTCACTGTCTTAATATTAAGCCTACATCAAGTACTGTTTGGAGTGCCCTTCTAGGTGGGTGTAACGCATACGGAAATGGAAGTATTGGTGATTTGGTAGCTAGAAATCTCTTAGAAGCAGAACCTGATAATGCTGGAACTTATACTCTCTTGTCTAACATTTACGCTTCTGCTGGTAAGTGGAAGGAGGCAGCAAAGATCAGGTCAGAGATGAATGATCGAGGACTAAAGAAACAGCCAGGATGTAGTTGGATCGAGGTGGCAAATAAGGTTCACGTATTTGTATCACGCGATAAGTCCCACAGTGACTCTGACTGATCAATGGTTTGCTGCAAGATATTCATCACATGATGAGAATGGCTGGTACTGTTCCGAGGGACCATATGCTTATTGATGATGAGCTAGTGGCTATTCAACTATAATCTGAATTATGTTCAATTAAACCTCCAGGATTTGTTGAAAGAAAGTATCTTGCAGCAACTATAATCTGAATTATGTTCAATTAAACCTCCAGGATTTGTTGAAAGAAAGTATCTTGCAGCACTATATCTGAGAAACTGGCCTACCTTCTTGAGTTGATCTCGTTGGTGTTAGTGTTCAAATGCCCCATCTTTTGGAGCATTACTAGCAGATTCTGGGTTCTTCTCTGCTCTGAGTAGTGTTTACGATGTCAATATCTTTCTTCGAGTTGGGTGATAGTCAAGGACCTTGCAGAAGTCTTGACCTCTATCGCTGAATTTTGGGGCCTATTTCTCTGGCTCCCTGGTCACTGATTTGCCATGTTTGTCGGCACATGCTATCCCAGGGTATGTTTTTTAACCAGTTTGAAGTGTCTATTTATTAGTTTCTTTGTTTAGATTGTTTGATGGTTATGAGGAATTGTTCATATGTGCCTTCCTTTCCGTTTTGTAAGTTACTGTCGTTGTAGACTTTTAGTACAGTATCAAGAATTCCCGTCAACAAAAAGGAATAGATCGAACATATCCAGACCTCCTATATTTGTACTTTTTATAACTCTTTGGTGAATGGAGTAACGTGGATGAGAATTTCTCTAGGTTTTTGTTCGTTAACTTCAGATTAAAAGTACAAGTAACTTAAAATGATAGAAATAGTAGAGACTTACCAGTGTTGAATTATTGTTTGAGCTAACAGTGTTACCCTGCTTTAGGTAGGCATCAATGTCCTCCAGGAAATCTATAATTTGATCATGGCCTCAATTTTCTAATCATCCAACAACAGTGGTCATACCATTTTGCATGTATTGTGTGTCGCTCCTCCCGAGCAACTCGGGAGTGAAACCCTAAGCGCAGACGGTACCTCCCTCCCTCGCGCCCACCATTGCCGCCAACATCCGCCATTGTGGCGGTGAGGTGTTCCAAATGGGGGCGACTCCTTGTGCCGGCAGAGCACGGTGGAGGTCCTGGATGGCGCGTGGGGCTATGGCGGCATGGCACGATTCAGCATACGAGCACGTGGTCGAGGACGTGGTGCCGGGAGCAGCAGGAGCCCTAGGTCCAGTGTAGAGGGATTTGCAACGTCGTGTTGCGGTCCAATCGTGGGCCAATGGTGGCTGAGCCCCCTCTCACGGGTTTGACGGGATGGTAGGGTACAACGCTCTGAGCGAAAGCCTTGTCCCGACAAGAGTCGGTGCCGGCGATGATGGCCCTCGCGAGCTTCTTCCCCTTCTTGGAAGCGTTGTGGAAGAGTGTTTTATCCGCCCTCTTGGAGCATGGCTAGCTGATTCTAGGGCGGCCGCGGTGGATGCTGGCATGGCCGGACCCCCTACTTTGGGGTTCAGTTAGGTGATGGAATGTGGCGCTCTAGGTGAAAACCTTATCCCGACTGGGGTTGGTGCCGGTAGCGACAGTGTCGACGGGTGTCGTTCCCCTCCTTAGAGGTATTAACGAAGAGCTCCTTGTACTCGCTGCCCTGTGAACCCCGGGTGAAAGCTTGGGCAGGCGGACATGGTCGTTTTATATCGTGTGTCATGTCGGGTCTACTTTGGTCTGTTCCGTCAAACGGTGTTGTAGACCTAGTTTAATTAGATGGCTTATTTGTTATCAGGGTTTTTATATGGTTGTCCTCAAAATCATGCTTCTTGGATTATGGGAGGTTATGTGTAGACTTGTAGCTCAGTTTGCTTTAACAGTTGCAGGCTCAGTTGATGAAAGAACTTTGGAATCACTTCCAAAAGGCAATCCTTCATAACTCCGTGGCAAAAGTGAAATCAGTACTGGAGCCATCTTCAGCAAACGGCTACCTCTAGCAGGTAGTCAGGAGGAACGAAGGACTGGTCAGTCTCTGACATCAAACAAGGAATTCTTCTTTTGCCGGAAAGGAAGGAATAACATATAGTAGACGATACATGCGCATTGCTGCAAGAACTCTCAGCAATATCTGCGTACTGTTACGCGTGACGCATGTACATTGTAACAGATGCTATATAAAACAGTCTGGAAAGATCATTACTTATAGCCTGGCCAGGAAGAATTGAGATGACGTTGGCGGTATCACTTAATAGTACACAGGACAGGGAAAACAACAGGTGAAAGAGAGGAATTGGAATAGCATGCCTCAGCAAATTTTATGGGAATTGGAAACACATGTAGAAAAAGAAAACAGTAGAAAGACATAAGAAAAATCATATAAACTTTTGAAGGAAAGCATGACTTGAAGGGGGAGAGTGGAGAGAGACGGAGAGATTGTCTTGGACTTCGGAAAAGAAAAAATTTCATGAGATTTAAGTAAATGTTTACTCCCTCCGTCCCAAAATGTAAGGCACGCACACATTTTAAGATTTCAATTAGGTCTATAATATATTAGTTATATGATACAAAAATGATATAATTGGAAAGTGCTTTCGAAAACGAATCCAATAATATCATCTTGTATCACATAACCAAAATATTATAGGTCTAATCGCAAATCTTGAGATGCGTGTGCGCCTTACATTTTGGGACGGAGAGAGCAACTCCCTTCAAAATGTATATGAAAGAGTAGATTCCTATATGACTTTTAGGGACTATTCTCTGTTGCAAAGAGCTAGAGAAAAGGAATTTACAGGATTAGAACGCTACAATTTTCTCTACTCTTCATTTGTTACAAATGGGACATGGGATACGCGGCATTCAATATGCATCCATTGTCTTAGAACAGTAGAGGTGATTTCGTATGTGGCTATAAATTTATACATAAACCCCATATTACACTGTAGTTGCTCTCCTGCTCTTGGGTTCAGCTAGCTCCCGCTTAGACTCCTGCCCTAAGCAGGAGCGAAGGAACCACCGCCCATAGGGGTGCATCGGCCTATTAAATTTTTTTGATATTTTATTTTATAAAATTAGAAAAAAATTTGTAAATGAAGTATAGTAAAAGAAATATTTTGAATTTTCATAATAGAATTTTCAGAATACATTATGTATATATTTTTTAAAGTATGTTCCACCATCTACTAAAAGTGTTTATGTATATGAAATAAAATATTCACGCAACATCGAAACATGTTTTGATAGATAAAAATGTTTGTATAAGCAAATATTTTAGAAATATGTTCTATCATCCATAAAAAAATATTCATGTAGAAGTTTCACCCAACTCGTTAAATACCATATTCCACAGATGAATATGAAACTCACTTGTGTTAAACTTTTCTTTCTCGCGTCAAAACAAAAAAAGTTACTCCTAGAACAAATCATATTTAGTAGCAAAAAAACATTATTAAATGAACACTTTTCCAAATAGCATTGATGAAATATCTATTGGTAAAACACATGAAAAACTACAAAGAAAAAAGTAAAGCAAGAAAACAAGAAAAAATAAAAAGTAAAAAAGCAAAAAAAAAGAAGGAAGAACAAAAAAGAAGAAAATAAAAAAGAGAAAACAAAAAAAAAGTTGGCTTAATGGGCAGGCCTAAAATGGAAAATAGGTTACGTGGAGGATGCTTAGCTCCCACAAAAAGCAGGAATCAATATTTCTAATCGGAAATCCTAATGCTCATTATGGGAGCCAAAAAACCTCCATACTCCCCTCTTCACCGTCATGGGCTGGCCATTAAGCCAAATTTCCTTTTTTATTTTTTCCTTTTTTCTCTTTCTTTGTTTTACCTTTCTTTTTTCGGTTTTCTCTTTATTTTTCTATCTTACCTTTCTTTTATTTTAGTTTCCCTTATTTTTTCTATTTGTGTAGTTTTTCATGTGTATCACCAATAGATATTTGCTCGATTGAATTTTGAAAAGTGTTTGACTAATAACTTTTTTTGTTCATTATATTTTTTTGACATGAAAAGAAAAGTTTAACATAAGTAAATTTATCATGTTCGTCGTGGAATATGGAAAAAAATTCATGAGTTAGATGAACACTTTTTATATAATATATTTTTCATAGACAACGGAACATATTTCAAATTATATTTTGTACGGACTTTTTTATCTATCGGAACATATTTTCATGTGTTGTTTTATCATTTTATTGATAGACATGAACAATTTTCATAGACGGTAGAACATATTTCAAAACAATATTTTTATGTAAAATATTTTCTGACAATTCTATTATGAAATTCTTATCTTTCTACTGTTCATGATTTACAATTATGTTTTTCTATTTTAAAATCTTATAAAAAATAAAAATCAGAATATAGTCGACATGCTGGCCCATTTAATTGTTCTGTGGGGCGGTCCCGCGTTACGGGGACCTAGCTGCACCCATTTCCGATTGCTCTCACCTTCTAATTCTGAAGCTAAAAGCCTCTCTTTATCATTTTGAGGCCCAAATGCAGCATTTGAAGCTCACCAAAGGCCCACTTAGACGGACCGTATAGTTCACTTGGACCGTTGGACGAGGCGCGCCGCACTTCATCACCCGCCTCCAATAGTCGAATAGTCCCGGACCAGCCAACCAACCCACCGGTAGGTCGCTCGCTCGCCTTCCTCTGATCCCGATCTCCGCCGCGCTTCCCCACCGACGCGACGCGATGGCCCTCGCGTCCGCCGCCGCTGCCGCCTTCCTGGGGGCGCTCGTCCTCCTCGTCGCGGCGGCCTCGGGCGCGCGCCTTCCTGGACGCGCCGGCGGGGGCGGCGGCCGTGCGCAACCGCGTGGCGGGGGCGCGTCGGCCGCGGCCGTGTTCGCGCTGGGCAGCTTCTGGCGGTCGGAGGCAGCGTTCGGGTGCCTTTCCGGCGTGATCCGCACCTCCGTCGGATACGCGGGCGGCTCCAAGGCCAACCCCGAGTACCGCAACCTCGCCGACCACGCCGAGTGCGTCAAGGTAGTATAAAGGGAGCTCCAACCACTCCGTCCTAGCTCTTCTCGCTTTGATGCAACGGACCTACGAGTGGCTGATTCCACGACGCGTTGTACTAATGCCTTTTTACTTTTACTAGGACTGTAGTTTGATTGGTTATTGCCATTTCATATGTGAAAGTGAAACTAGAAGTTGCTTGCTTGGTTCTCCGATGAGTGAGTTAATGAATATTTTAGGACCTAAAAGTGCGATTTGATCCTTCCTGATTTGTTTAGTGTCTGTATGTTTGTGTTTGAAGCAATTGGTCAAGTTTTGGTCTTGGCGTGCATAATCATTCTGCATTTTTGTGCATTATAAGTTCTTAAGTGGTACTCGTATTAAGGACTTGAGTACTTTCTGAGTTAGAATAGCCGGCTTTGACTCCTGCTCGCCCTTGAACCATTTAGGTTGAATATGATCCCCGGTTGATTCATTACAAGCAGCTCTTGGATGTGTTTTGGGCAAGTCATGACCCGCGGGAGGTCTTTGGGCAGGGACCAGATGTTGGCAACCAGTATAGGTAATTGAAATTTTCTCTCAACTTCTTTTTCTTTTCAGTAAAATTGACTCCTTTACATCTGCGATGATCTTTTGTTTGCATCCACTACCCTTTTTCATGCTAGATAAATTATATTTACAGTATTTAGCATATGATATGGTCACAACAAAGCCATTATTTTCTCGTTGGTTTATGCCTTCGTCGAATAGATATATATTGGTGAGTGTGAACTATGTAGGAAGGTTGGCATTTCATTATAATGCCACGGATTTATGTAACTCATTTGCTGTACTGGCTCAAACAAGAGAACCTCTGACCTTTGTAAGCAAATAATCTTCTCATGAACATCATGATCATTAATTTGTTGACTCACTTGTCTGGTCATAGATCCATCATCCTCACAAATGGGACAATCGAGGCTAGATTTGCCTCCCTTAGCAAAGAAAGAGAACAAGCTAAGGATCGCAGTAGTGTTATTACCACACAGATCCAACCGCTGGGGACATTTTATCCGGCTGAACCAGAGCATCAGGTAGCTATGGCATTATACTTCCTTCTGAGACCTACAATGCAATAGTGTTCTACGGGTTTTTTCCTTTCTATGTATTTTTTGTACTTACATGGAATCAATTTGATGCTAGAAATTTGAGCTAAAGCGCAAGCCATTCTTCCTGCAATTGATCGGGAACCTGCCAGAGGAGGAACTCCTGTCATCAACACTAGCTGCAAAGCTGAATGCATATGCTGCTGAGCTCTGCCCTCCAAACGCCCAGAAGAGAATAAACTCCAAGATTGATGAGATTTCTAAGAAAGGATGGCCCATACTAAGGGATATCTAGCTCATTCTGGTCTCTGTTTTCATCAATTATTCCAATCCAACATAGACACAAGAGAGCTGCATGATTGTGCAGGAAGATTCATAGGAACATTTCGGCAGTTCACTGTTGCCAGGAGCCGGCTTGCAGTGGGTCATTATTCACTTGGTTACGAAGATTACAGTGTTCATAGCATCTTCTGTTGATTTTGAGATTTTCTCTGTAGAAGCTATGTGTGTTTCTTGGTCCGGGCTTACCGAACATATGGTCAAGTTGTAAGCTGTAACTTCGGTGCTTCATATGTGAAAACATGTAGATGCATTCTTGTTATGTGCAGAGCGCTCAACCGTAACACGATAATATATTGGTCATCTCTAAATTCTTTGCCTCTTTGATTCGCAGGTAATTTTCTCGATTCTGCAGGAGTTGAATTGTCTCTTTTAAAGTTCAAATAAAATTCCAAACAATCAAAGAGGCACAAGTGTTCTCTCCTACGCAGAAAGTAAGATAACGCTGTGGTGTACAACTAGGAGTCCACAACTCAAATCCCATGTTCTGCGAATCGCCTTTATTTTGTTCGGAAATACTCGTTACATTTTACTTTCTGAAATACTTGTTACCAAGTGTTGCACAATGCATACTTCCTTATTTTTATTTATTAATTATTTCATAGTAGGCCCATGATCAATTTACCTAGTCATCAAGGTTATTTTGTCATTTTGTAAAGAAATTTGATTGCCTTGGTTTAGTGTTTGTGTGTTTGTGCCATGGCCGACAAACAAGCGAACGGGGATGAGACTCTCTCTCTCACGATAAATCAACGTAATATAATCTCATAAATCCGAGGGTTAGGGTTTGGAGTTCCCTGGCAACCCATGTAGCTAAACTACCGGTCGGTCCCGGAGTCGGCAGGGAGGTGGTGATCGCGATGCCGGGGAAGAAGAATGCGCAGACGCCCGCCGTCCCGCTTCAGCCCATGCCAATAAGCGAGCTCCCTGACCTGCCCCTTCTGGAAGGTTCTAGAAGCCGAGCAGCCCCCATACGTCCAGTTTACTCTGCTCGAAAGATCTCTAATTTTGTAGTGTGATTTAGGGGTTTTTTTTTCCGCCCTGATCATATCTCAGTGCCTCTTCTCTTTTGAGCCATTACGCCTGAACTCAGTCAGGTCTAGACGTATGATGATAACTGACGAATTTCGAGAAAAATTGCATGGATTTTTGTAGCGTGTGAACGTGTTTCGCTTGAATGATGAACGGGGTTGGGACGATTTCGGAGCCGGCCATGTTACCATCGATTATCTCGAGGTATATGCTACTACTTCACTAGAAATTCTCAATGCTTTCTTTAACTCAAATGATATTTACTGACACATATGTACATGCGTACTCTATATACATTGTAACATTGAGCTATGGCACAAGTATTAAACAATCTAGTAAGTTAATGTCACTTCATATATACATTGCGGTTTACTGATTTGGCCATTATAACCTTCTTCCTTTCTGTATATATCTTGCAGGGATCAACTGAAGTTGTTCTGGCTACTACAGATACGCGAACAACGAAATGATTCTTTTGCACCTCATCACATCAGATTACATCTACAGGAAGCAGGAAGGTGAAGTAGCTTGCTACCTTTGCTTTCTCCTTTTGTTCTATGTTCTTTCCAAGTTCCAAATTTTTTATTGGATCGTTTTTCTTTGTTTCCCTCTGTTGGATGGCATCATCATGATTCACTCCACTCGTTTTCTCTGCCAGAAATTCATCTCGTGGTGTGATCCGCAAGCCGGCATGCGACTCTCCTTAGAGCTTTCAAGATGCTGCAGGATGCTCTTACACATGGTATATTAGTATCGCAAAGAATGTTGTTGACGTTTCATTATATTTTAATCTTGATGTATGCACATTATGAACTTTGTGTTTTGCAGGGACACTGTGCAAAGTGCAGAGAAAACGAAGGCTTAGGCTTCGGGATGACAGTAACACTGATGGTAGTTGATCATGTCCTCTTTCTGTTTCTTTCATCCCTAAGACAAGAATGCGTCAGTATATAAAATATATAAAAGATAGTGTGCTGATGGGCTATATTTTCATTACTTTGTGCAACTCCTCACGAGTAATTTCTTCTGCAAGCAAGCTGGGGAATTAGAAAACTGCCTACTCTATGAAGTGAAGCAGAGTAAAACAGTGGCCATCTAGACTTCACAAGACCTGAAATCAATCACCTCACATGTTGGAGAAAATAAGTATTCCTTGTCCAGGATCCGTGCCATGTGCAGAGTACGCACCCTTTATTTTCTGTAATAAAAATAGGAAACCAGCAGTTCGTTGTATTTAATATTATCTTTGTTCATGGAAAAAACATTGTAAGTCAATTTTTTTTGTAAGAGTTACAGCAAAGTTGTTCTGTAGTTAACATGGGTAACCTGCCACTGGTAAAACATGAGACCAGTTGTAACCAATCACAGGTTAGTGCAAGTGCATGTTTATATATACACAAGGCTTCACAGAAGGGAGAAAATTGTTCCACAAGAGCTATTTCTACAGAAACATCCTGAACCATCTGGCACAGCCAGGCAAAGATCACTAAGGTTGCTTCTTGATTCGTTTTGAAGCAGTTTTCGCCAGAGCATTGCAGATCTCTCGGTTCCGCTTCGCATTTTCATCCGTCTTGCCAGAGGCAACATTGGCCTGTCGTTCCAATGCTTCCCTCACAAAGAATTTCAGCCTCCAGAGGGTTGTTTCACTCTGCACCCGCAGAGGAAGCATGAGTAAAATGATAAACAATCTGGGACATGCATCGCTGTACGAATTAGCACAGAGAAATTTACCTGAGCATCCATATCAAGGTCCACTTCTTCTGCTGTACTTTGGAAGGCAGGGTTGTCTTGTGCGACCATCTCTAGTGCCTTGTTAAGGTCTTCTGGAGACAAGTGGCAAAGACCTGCACCCAGTTTTCTCTTTTCATCTGTGGTCATTTTCCTACAATATTAAGAGTTTAGCAAACATATCACATTCATAGGATCAGCACTGATGTAACCTTATAGCAGAAAGTCCAATTGATAGGCACGGGATGAACATTTGTAAGAGGCACCTGCATCTCTGAACCACCATTTTCCGGAGCTCCTCCAGCTGCTTATTGATCTCATTCAGCTGGAAGAAGAAAAGAGAAGGTACTAAAGATCTAACAAATGTCAATCATTAGTACAAGGGGGATGGGTGTGTATGATTAGCTTCTGAATATACAAGGCACATCTTAGGCCAGCATACACAAGGCCGCTGGCCATATCACTTAGTCAAGAACGGAATTCATATTGTGTACTCTACAGACAAACAGAAGTGAACAGTAACAAAACACATCGGATTTTTTCTGCAAAGCTTATACTGACGGGAGTCATAGTCAGTACATATTAATTGTGAAACAACCCACCACTAAAGCTGCAATCAATATCCCAACTATAACAAATAACAATCAATGAGAGGGCTGACCTCATTATCAGTATCTTTTGCTAATTTTGCAATAGCTACTTCTGGAGAAGTGTTTGTGCTTGGAACATCATTCAGTTCCTCCTTCTGTTTCTTTTCCTAAAACAAAAGATTACAACTTATTATTTTCAAAGGCTAAGTAAGCCATCCTTATTAAAACAAAATAAACATATATGACTAAAATATCCACCTCTTTCTCAACTTTAGGAAGAAGTTGGAGCCACTTCTCTTCAAATTTCTCAAGCAATAGTTTGGCCATAATGTGAACATCATGTTTTTCATCATTGTACTTCATTGCATTGGCAAAAATTAATCTAACATCAGAATATATTTCTCGGACATTGTTATACTTGGTACCATCCTTTCCTTCCATTTTGTTTTGGATGGTCGAGAAGTCCATAGGTTTGGTAATAATCTGTAAATAGTAGAAATTAAAGGTATGAAACACTATGAACAAGCTTCAGGAAGACATAACGAGCAAACATTAATGTCTGAATCAAGACCGTTTGATAGGACCCAATAATAATGAACACCAAAGAAGCAGCTCTGAACTCCAGTCAATCTTATAAAGATACCAAGTATAGAGAAATACTGAAAAATATATTGCTAAATTTGAAGTACACAAAAGAAGGCAAAGATAAGTGACCAAACCAATTAACTAGGGGAGCACATTCGGCTTTTCGGTTAATCCAGTATTGCCTTTTTACGAATGCAAACCAAAGAAGCTAGAGAAAACATAACTATCAGTTACCAATTTGTTCTGTTTGGTTTTTGGGTTAAACCAAGCACAACCGGGGGATGGTCTCTTGGAGCTCTTATCCTTCGGTAATGGTGGTCGCTACCCGCGTCACTGGCTGGACCCCTCACGCCGCCCTTGGCCCTTGCCACCTCACATTTATGCCACAACACCATGGAAATTGGCATGATGGCGGCTAGGGAGTAGGGAAGGTCGGGTAGGAACAGAATGGGGATTGGGGAGATCAGGGTTGGAATGAGGAGTAGGACTGGATGGACGTTGTCCAATGTCTGACACGACTCAGAGATGGGGTTGTGGCTACCTGACTTAGAGATGCAGTCGTGATAAACATAGGGTTGGGAGGAGGGCCGTGCTCGTGGTGATGATGTGAAATGGGCGGCACACGCACTAGTGGAGTGGTGGGCTTGGGTTTGGCACAAAGAAATGATGTGCATGCTCTCCGCTCATATGTTGCGCCGATATGTGCAATCAAACAGAAAATCAGTTAGTTCATTGTTCAGTTTCTGGGAGCCAAACACCAAACTGGAAACCGAACAGACCACCTAAAAAAGAACTAGGATAGCAAATAGTATTGCATATAGTAATAAAACCTTGTCTCAGAGCCCAACAAACCACCTAACAAGAACCAGGATAGTAAATGATATTGCATATAGTAATAAAACCCTGTCTCTGAGTCCAACAAACCACCTAATAAGAACTAGGATAGTAAATGGTATTGCATATAGCAGTAAAACCCTATTTCAGAGCCCAATAAACCACCTAACAAGAACGAGGATAGTAAATGGTATTGCATATAGTAGTAAAACCCTATTTAAGAGCCCAACAACACTACCTAACAAGAACCAGGATAGTAAATGGTATTGCATATAGTAGCAAAACCCTGTTTCAGAGCCCAACAAACCACCTAACAAGAACCAGGATAGTAAATGCTATTGCATGTTTCAGAGTCCAACAACACTATCTAACAAGAACCAAGATAGTAAATCTTATTGCATATAGTAGCAAAATCCTGTTTCAAAGCCCAACAAACCACCTAACAAGAACCATGATAGCTACATTACAGGTTTTACAACTTGTTTCCCGGTATTTACTACCGCAAGGAATGAGGATAATAACGTGCAGTGTGGTGCGGTGTGGGCAGTCAGGTTCAGTTGGATTCGGTCGGGAGGGTAGCGTGTAAAATAATTTATTCTACACACTGCTGCCAAATAGCATATATGCATATATATATATATATATATATATATATATATAATAATCCGCTATGATGACAATGCAGCGGTTGTAATTGATCAAAAAGGAAACCCAAAAGGAACTCCATTTTCAAATTTGGAATTTGAAATACTTTAATTGATTTTTTAGTCCCTTTAATTATATATATATATATATATAGTTCCTTGACACTGAAATTATTCTCATTATGGGCAACAACGAGGTGAGTTGAAAGCAGCATAGAGACATAAGAACATAATCATTCATTGCACTAGTTCCATTATTGAAGGAAAAAGCCCCTTCCTGCAGTGACGCACTCACAGGTAAGGTGATATGCACTATGTACTCAGAGTCAATCTACAGTTTATAAAATTTGGATTGCTCGCCAACATCAGGTAACATTAAAAACATGAAATAACATCAAAGCTGTACATTTGTACTAACCTACAAGTGTATCCTCTTTAATTAAACTTACTTGTATTAGGAACTCAACTTCAGCAATCCAGGGTAAAACTTACTAGCAGTGTTACCTTATAATAGTCATCAAGTTGAAGACCTACAACATCTACCGGCTTCAGAAATGGCTCCGCCCATTCATGAGATGTGATCTGGAAAAAAAATGAAGATAAAGAAGATGATCAAGTGCCAAATTGCGATGGATAACTGTAGGCTTTTCATATGGCAAAACTGGTCCAACGTTTTGAGTTTTAACTGCAATAACTCAATAAGAATTTGAAAGGGACCCGGAGAAGAAAACCATAACATTGTTTAAGCAGTAGGCCATAAAAAAAACTAGAGAAATCAGGTTTTTCACATATAGTGGATAGAAAAATCTCAAAGTATAGCCAATGGAAAAGGTGCATTTACACTTCACTACAAGGCTATTCAGTTGCATATCACATATCTTAGGCTTATCTCATTCACTACTCCAAACTAGAAAATGGACTACCAAGAGCCATATCACACAGGAACTAGTTTGTAAGCACTATTTATGTTTAAGGAAGCAAAAGTAGATCTGGGAGCTGTTCCAAACCTTCCAGTAGAAATCTTAACTCCATCATAAATCTTTATTAATGGAAAGAACAGGAGCAACGTGTGCGGGCAATCACTACTAGCAATGGAAGATTCTTTTCTTCTCTTTTTTTGACACAAGGCAAAAGCAACGGGAAAAATTCTAGGTTGCCACATTTATCAGTTGGATCTATCAGGTCGAAAGCTTACAATGTTCTAAATTATCCTGCAAATTACAAATTTTAGCACCAAGTTGACTTTCTAAAACATGCTCCAGGATGCAAGAATATAGGATAACTAAGCCGGCGAGCACGAACAACATAAATCAACGTAAATGAATTATGGGTCACAGAGCAGCTCGAGAAAGATCACCTGGCGGACGATCATGCCCAATTGGCGCATAAGTTCAGGCATCCCCTTGCAGCTCCCGCCTTCCCTTCCACCATACCCCGCATACCTACTGCTACCGCCAGCCTTCCGCCCTCCACTGCCATGCTTCTTGCCGTCGTAAAACCCTACCACCTCGTTCACCCTCTTCTCCAGCTGCAACACACACACCACACCAATTCCAACCTGAGACCACTGTGCCCTAATTCTTGGACAAAAGAACAAAAAATCACGAAAGGAAATCGCCAGAACTGACACCTAATCCTGCACTGACCAAAATCCCCAAGAGCGCGTCCTAAGAACGAATCGCGTCCTCTACGCAGAAGCGAGACGGATTACTACCGAGGTTAGCGGAGCGTTACCACGTCGGTCTTGGAGACGAGGTCGTCGACCTGGCGCCGGAACGCCTCTACCTCCGCCACCGGGGGCCTCTCCGCACCGGTGGGCTCCAGCGCCGCGAGGGGCTGCGCTCCCTCCGCCTCCTTCGCCACTCGCGCGCCGTCCACCGGCACCATCTAGGGTTCGTCGTGCGGGTGCGTCTCCGGCGGCCGTGTGCGAGCGACAGCAGCGGTTGCGGGATATGATGGGCTCTTGGGCAGCATGGTGGGCCTTTCACTGGGCCGTACACACCTGCCATTTGGGCCGTATGCCGTGGCACTCAAGACTCTGCGGGCCGCACCCTAGACCTCAGTGGAATTGATACTTTACTTCTGCTTTTGCTTTTGTTTCAGCAGCTCAGATACTAAAATCCTGACTCAAAAAAAAACTAAAATCTCGGATTTTCTGTTTCACATCGGGAGCTAGTAATCGTGCACGTGAAATATTCTTTATTTATAAATAAATAATACTATATTAATTTATTAAAATAATATAAAAATATTATTATTGAAAAGAGAAAAAGAAAAACATCAGAATCAATTACCATGCCTAGCAAGACTCGACACGTAGCAGAGAACTTTAACTTCAGTTTCGGCCATTTATAACATCCGAACAACGAGATTGGTTCTCCAAAACAATGCATTCAAAAAGAGAACGACATGCGTGCACCGCCATTGTCAGACTCATTGAAGACTAGATCATGTGTTTTCACCCTAAAGAACAGGTTCAACGTAACTCCAAACAATGCCTTTAATAAGGAAGTAACGCGCATATGATTCCACTGCCAGGTCCAACCAACAAAGGTAAAACCTAGGGTCTTCACCCCGGAGCTCGAGAACTGATACTCGAAGAGCACCACCAAACCGAAGTCCCCCACTTGCTGAGCCGTCCCTACCATACTGCCCAGTGTTGACAAACTGTAGCAGGGCACAAATGCCAAATGTGTCCCACACACCCAAAGAGAAGACGTGCCACACCAAGACAACTCGGCAGCAAGCATGCGCATGAGATATGTAGTACATGCCTACAAAAGGAGCGCGGATGGTCACTGAGGTTCTAAGTCCGCCAGTCAAGCCAAGGTGACTCCAGGCTGGCATTGCAGTGTCAGCACCCCGATCAAGATCACGCCTAACCAGGGAAGAAGATGCCAATAGCATAAGCCAACCCACCACAACACCTTATTCGAAAGCCGCAACGCAGCCAAGATCAGGCGACGACTTCCATGGGGATGAACACCCGATCGCTAGCCTACCCGTCCTAGATCCAATCTAGGGAGAGTCGGCGGTGCACCGGTGTGCCGGAGGAAGGGAGGCCGACGTTGGGACAGCTCCTATGGCTAGACGCACAAAGGCCATAGCTCGTGCCGACGCAACCGAAAGACCACCAACCACTGCCTACAGCAACTGCTCGGACCACTTAAAGATCTCGGAGGATACCTAGCTACTGCAACTTTTTATACGTGAAATGTATGTGTTGACAAGTGTAAATTAAGCCACACATACACCTAATATGTCGTGATGGAAGCACTAAACTTATAACTAAAGCACTGAGACATACAAAATTTATGTGGGAATCTGGTTTCAACTATCAGACCCCCCTTGTGTACACCTCGTCAGTCCCAGGATCATGCTGACGGTACACAAGCAAAATGAATAACATCACATGCATTCAATATAAAAACATTGTACTTGAATAAGTTATGCCGCACGGCTTACAAGGTTTCATGTCTTAACGACATTTATTATATCAGAGGAAACAGCAGAAATAAAAGCGAAGTGACTCCAACCCTGCCACAGGCACTTGACGTAGGCTACGCGACCTCATTCTTCGGGCTCATCATAGAAGTAGTCTTCATCGGTGCCTTCTTCAGCATACTCCTCTGCACACCACCACGAAACACATGTATGATGAGTACTTCACGTACTCAGCAAGCCACCTGGCGGCAGATGGTCCTTTCATACTACATGCAAGGCTTCAAAGGAAGGCTTTATAGCTTAGTTGCGTAAAGCAATCTTTTAGTTGAATTATTTTAATAGATTTAAAGGCAGCATTTTGATATAAACTAGTTTTATTAACAAGGGTGGTTTTCAACAGGTGTGGTCCACAATCAAAGCACTCGAGCAAGGACTCCCGCCTTAGCTCGACCATAGGATTCATCAGCAAAGGAGTAGAGGGAAATAGCAAGGGGGAGAGGGACATGTCCTTTTCATCATGAAAGATCATTGTGCCATCCATGACCGTGGATACGGCTAATCGATTAGTTTTAACTCTGCAGAGTGTGTACACTTTACCCACATGACACGATCATCCCCTTATGCCAAGCTGGTCGGGCTTGTACACACGCCCATCGGTGTGTCGGCAGGGTGACCGTAACGAGGTCTTTTAGATAGTCTCATCCCGATGTGACATGCCCACTAGGTTTTGACATGGAGGAGTGATACACCTGCTTACCCTGCGTGGCCCCCATTGGTGCCGAGGTCCTCGTAGCTACGTCCACCCTTCTGCGGTACGGCAATGTCGACACCAAGACTCGACTAACCTACTTAACCAAGCCAGTGCCCATATGGCATGTGGTTGTACTGTCTTCACAAATCTCAAATCCAAGACTTCGGCCTTATGCGGTACGGACGACAAATAGTTCCTTTAAACTGGCCTTCTGCAGGTAGGACAACCATATGCTCCTTCAACACTGATTCAGCTGCCGCCCGCACCATATTAGATGGTAAGTTTCACCCAGAGTAGAATAGGAAGAATAGAGAGAGAGCGAAACCATCGGGCATCCGGCCCTAGCTCAGCGATCTCAACAAGTTTCAACAAGGATCATCGATCCGATATTCATTCCTCCGTAGAGGCAAATCAAAACAACCTAAAGATGAATTTAAGCATGGCTAAGCATTTCTCTACTCTATTCAGAATAAAACATATTAATCTACTCAGGGTATCAAATAAAAAGGACGACAAGCGAACAGGGCAAAAGGTGTGTCAATCGACACGCTAGCTACTGGATTAAAAACAGCATGCATGGTTGTAAAAGATAAAATATTAATGACTTTCAAAAATATAGGATCAAATATGATCAAGAAAAGTGGCATGCCTTCATGGTAGTACTCTCCTTCTTCAGCTGCTTCGGTCATCGGATCGGTTTCTTTACTCCCTATCGTCGTAACAAAGCAAGAACGAAACAAATAAATAACCAACTCCAATAAATATTCCGAAAAACAACCCGAAAGAGAAGCACGACGAATGTAAGATAGGGTGGAATGAAACGATGGCGCGATAGCGTCATCGCGACGAAGAAAAGAAATAGGTCTACTAGGATTGGCCATAACCAACATATAACATATAGAAATAACATATATCCCTTACCGGGTAATTTAGTAGATATTCATATATATACACACAACATACACCTTAACATGCTAGTAATCATGATAAAAGGACAAAACAATTCACAATTAACCACAAATAAATATTTAAGTAAATCATAAGTATTTATAATGGTTAATAACAGTAAATAATAAATTAACAACATCTAATCATATTTACACATGCTTTTCTATTATCTTAAAGACTAGAAATTAAGCTAAAAGCTATTCTCTACCATTAGCATCAACTAATTAAACATGGATCAACCTAGGGTGTGTCTACAGTACCAGCACAATACCAAAAATGATTTCATGATAATTTTAAATCTGAACATTATTTAATTAAGGTAATTGCTAGCATTTCTAGTGTAACAATTAAGTAGAAAATACTAATTAACATCAATAAATCACACAATTGGATTCTCATGAAATAATACCAATTACAGAGACATTTCATGTTTAAAAGTGAATATATTTCAAGTGATTATAACTATTTTTCTAAGCATGAAATCTACCCTAAAAGCATGGAAAAACTATTTTACTAAATGGGTTCTCATGACTTGACAACATTCACATAACATAACATGATTTATTAGGTACTGAACATGAATTTTTAAAGGCCAAAACAGATTTATAAAGGCACTATTGCTAATTCAGCATTTTAAATATACATTTTTAATCAATCTAGAGAACATCCTGATTTTTATAGCTCAAAAAATTGCAGAAAAAATGTTTTGGTTTACATGGTAAATTAGTTGTATGGTTCTCTGATTCTAAACAAAAATTGAATATAAATAACATAGATCATTTCTATTTTTAATAATTAAAAAAGAGCTTAATTTAATTCTAGGAAATTCTACACAAGTCTAAAAATTATGAAAATTTTCAGAAGTGCTCCTTAACATACTAATAATCTACAGAAAAAGAATCACTTCAAAATAGTCAACCAATGCAAAGTTATCATGAAATTTGCTCAAATTTCATCCAAATTTAAATATAATTCAAAATCTAGCGGTCGGATTAAAAATCTGATCGCACCATTGGACTCCTGGGGTTCTAACGATTCCATTTTACTACTGAGATCAAAGATCGGACCTAGATTAGAGGGATCCAAAATTTGGATAAAGGGGTGGCAAAGGGTTTACTGTAGTAGAGGGCAAAGCAGTAGAGAAACAAGAATTCATGGCTCACACATAGATAAACATTGGCCCAAAATCAGTGGAGGGAAAAAGATCTAGAGGTCGGTAGGAGACTACATCGGAGAGGGATTGGAGAACTCACAGTGGGTGAAGAAAACGAGGAGAGAAGGAGATCACCGGAGTTGAGGAAGAACTTGCGGTACGGTCGATGTCGTGGATGAAGCTCGCGATTTGTTGCGGTAGGAGATGCGCGTCGGCGTGGGGAAGCTCCTCGTAGCAACGCCTCGGGTAGAGGTGCACCGGTGTCGCCGGAATTGCTCGCCAGAGTTGGAGAAGAAGAGATGTCGAGGAGAGAAAATTTTGGAGAGGAAGCAAAGGGGAGAAATATAGGGAAGCGGTCCCTTTTTATAGGGAAAAAGGATGGGAGAGGAGAAGGCACTGATTACAAGGCTAAATACTGGAAGAAAACGGAAAAACGCTGGACTTAATTGGCTTAATCGCCGGCGGCGCGGCGTTAATTGCGCGGCGCGGCCACTCAGCTGCTGGCACAGCCAAGCGCGGCTGTGACACAGCTAGGCACGGCTGTGACACAGCCAGACATGGCTGTGGCACAGCCAGCCGACGCAGCTGGGCAGCCAGGCGGGGAGGTGCGGCAGAAAAGCAAAAAAAATTCAAAACATATTCAAATGGGCTCCAAAAATTATAGAAAAATTCCAGTAAATCAATTTGGACATGAGGAATCCAAATAAAATATTTTTAGAGAGAGATTCCAAAATAATTTCAAATGAAAAATTCAAAACATCACTTTAAGCTCTCAAATTAATTCAAAACCTTGAATTAATTTGAAATAAAATCCAACTAAAATACATATAGGTTTATTACATGGTTGCACATCCTCTTTTCTTAAAAAAAAATTTAAGCCCGCAAAAATTGAGGTTGTTACAATTTACAACAAGGTTAGGCATAATTGAGATCCTACCCATAAAACCCTATATAATAAATAAGAGAACTTAACCTTGAAAGCGAACTCACTGAACTTTCATCCTTCAATTTTAGGTCAAAGTAGTACAATAATATTGGTAAAATTTGTAGAAATTTTTTACTGGGTCGCACAGTTCTTAGGGATTGGAAACATTACAACAAAGGTGATAGCACTATGGGTGTCCCGATCATTCGATGAGAATGGTAACTATCGATTTGTGGAGACGAAGTTGTCAATCTAACTAGCCCATACGATGACGAAGTGCCTTAGCAATCGCTACACCAACTCCACTAGGTTATTGACGGCTGAAAGCACGATCAACCTGAACACGAGGTTCTAATCCCTGCGAGCAATCGAAGAAAAAGTAAAAATTATGATAATAGCAATCTGAATACTAAGAATATAGATGAAGTACTAGATAAATTGGGGTTCCAAAAAGCGATCTTGACAATGGATCGTTGGACACAAGAGAAGAATATGAAGTAGCAACATAGCTAACTTTTAACTAAACAAAACCCGAGTCGTAGAGGGGGTTACGGGACCTATTTAAAGGAAAGAAAGATGGATTTCAACTACCCATGTTGGTGGTTGAATCCAACCCTTGGACGGACTCCTGTCTGGACTCTAACTCTAAATACTTGTAGTTTGACTCTATTTTTGAAATTACATTGGCATGGCCCAAATAAAGGTGAAGCAGCACCTTTTAGCTATTTAATTAATAATTTGAAATTAATAAGTGGCTAAAATATTTGATATCTTCTTGTAGGTGTAGAGTCAGTCACTCTCTATCAAACATTAATGGAGGCATCACTTGATTGTAGAAGGTTGTCAAGATGTTATCATCTTCATTCAATCTCCTGGTCTTCGAACTTCTAGACTTGGCCCTTGTCTTGATCATCATGAACATATATCTTGAAATCTTGATAACTCTCTTAATCCTCCATATTGTATTGAGCTTCATTCTTGACGTGAGAAGAGCGGTAATGGTTGTATCTGAAGGGGTCATGTCCTCATCAAAAATAATAATAGAATTAGAGTGTTGCATGAATTCATGTCTTGGGATATGAAATATGCATCTAGCGGGCGAGGAGGGAAAAAAATGAAAGATAGAGTTAAAAAGTGGGTTATTAAAGGGACTAATTGTCAATTAATAAATTGAAATAAATATTTTCGAACACCCTACCCGCCCGTGCCGACCTATTAAGGGTTTGAAGATCTTCTTAATTTTTCTATCTTTTTAATTTATTTTTTCTTAATTTTTCCTCTTCCTTTTTTTTTAACTTTTCATTTTTTTTTCTTGTTCTGTTTTTATTTTTGTGATTTTATTTTCTTATATTTTTCTATGCGTTCCCTCAATGGATATCTCTCCCGCATTATTTTCTATATAAATGTTTAGACGATAAATTTTCATTCACCAATATATATATCTCTCCCGCATTTTTTTTATTTTTTGACACGAGAAGAAAAGATTAATACAAGTGCGTCTATTAGGTTTGCCCTTGGAATATGAAAGAAATTAAAGAGTCCGGTGAGACATTTTTTGAAATACATGACTTTTTTATAAACGATGGAACATGTTTCAGAAAAGTGTTCACATAAGGGATATTTTTTGTGATCTAGCAAAACAATTTTCACGAGTTGTATGAACATTTGATTTGATATATATGAACATTTTCCTCGTACACGTGCTACGAATCTCATGAATTATAGGAACAAATCCCAAAATCTGATGGAACATTCTTCTATTGTGAGAACCCTAGTTTTTAGTTCTAGTCGGAAGGAAACTATCACACGCCGTTTTTCCAAAAACTGAAAATTAGGTCTTACAAAAACTTTGATGCTAATAAAACCTCGTAATTGCAATCGACTAAAGCTTTCGTTAAAATCAGGCTTATGCTAAACCCTGGCATGGTCATATATACATGCATATGTGACATGTGATCATGCCCTCTTTTTGCCATTTGGAGTTTCTCAAGATTCTTGAAGCATGTCATGTGTTAGGGTGCATATGCATTCAAATCCAAAACCACTACCCGGCATAAAACATATATACCTGAATATGCATATATATGCTAACCCTAATATCTTTCCTCTCGGCAAATCGACAAAAACCCTAATAACAACATATGGTCACATGACCCAAACAAAGGTGCTTTAATCTTATTAAACCCCTAATATGCCATATATGCCCCTCCATACCTCAAAACCCTAAACCCCAATCTCTTAACTCATTTTCTTTAATATCTCCTCTTAGGGCAGAAACCCTAAAATCATCATCGCATGTACTTCTACCTACCTAATAATTCTAGAAAAATTACAAGAGCTTCACAAAACTATTTCTCACAAAAATATAAAAGAGTATGATGGGGTCCAGTTCAAATATTTTTAAACGTAATCAAATTTGAATTTGGAACAGTTTTGGACCTTGAACTACAACCTTACCAAACGAAGATCAGAAAATTTTCATAAAATTCCACAGCACTCCATATGCTGCAAGAGACCTAGATATGCAAAAACATGGATACCTGCAATTCAAAAGTTTGGAATAAACCTCATCAAACAGTTCTGCCCAAGAATCTCTTTTGCATAAAATCATGACCTAAGCATCATAGAAAAATTCCTTAAATTTTTTGGGGCCTCTCCGTTGTACCAAGAACCCAATCGCCATCATTTCTATCTCAGAAAGACACCAGCTCATGCCCAAAAAGACCTAACTCTACCGCTGCCCTAGAGTGGCATTCACCTCCCTTCCTATTTCCCTATTCCATTTTGGTGCCTACTTCCACTATGCCTTCTCCCTTGTCGGCTCAGCTCCAGTGACATGATTGTGCATGACCAGACGTGCCAGAGCACGCCTAAACATGAGCATGCCACTCGGTGCATGCCCTGGCCATGCACTGGCCATGCGCAGTGCATCACACAGCCTCGTCGCGCCGCCCGCTGACGCCTGCCTCCCCTGTCGCGTCCAGCAGCCCTAGCGTAGGCCCAATCCTACTGTGCAATGCTGCACCGCCCACCGGCCGGCCTAACTTCCATTGTTGCAGCGCCCAAGGTCACGCGCGGGTGGACCTCCCCCTGCCCCAACGCCCTCCACCTGTCCACCTATATAAGGTGTGTCGGACCTCCTCTACCGCCTCACCCACCTCCTCCTCACTTCCCTCAAGCCCGCGCCATCAGCCATCTCCCCTCTGAGCCCTCCATTCTCCTCACTGTCCAAGTGTTCCACCGCTGCTCCCCTAGTCAATACGGATAGCACCGAGCTCTTCGGACCAAACCGCCAACTCCGCGACATTTACCATCAGTCGCTCATCCTTTTCCCTCTTTTAGTTTCTCTAATCCCTCGCTGAGGCCGCAAACCCTAGAGTTCACTGGAGTAATTGCCGCCACCCCCATCACCAGCGGGATCGAATCGAGCCGCCGCTCGGCTATCCGATTGGCGAGCCCCACCCCGGATGTTAAATCCAAAGCGGTACGCCTCACCGGCCCTTGACAATGGGCCCTGGGGTCCATGGCCAGGCCTACTATCGGGTTAAATGATTACGCACCATCCTGGTTTCCACCTTTTCACTTAGAAAACGTATTCTCTCTGTGAAGAAAACGTAATTTTTTTTGAAAGCCCGGTTTTTCTTTGAACTAGCACCAGTTTCCTCTGGTTCAACCGGTTCGCTACCTTTCAGACCGGTTCTTCATGATTTTCTTCTTGTTCTGGGTTCCTAATAAAGTTTACCAACTTTCTATTCAAATTGAATTTCCAAATTCAAACTTATTTAAATTAAAATAGAAAATAGCTTAAGAAAGTGGTTTAAACTTAAATTCTTTAAGTAGGACATGGGTTTTCATAATACTACAAACTAGGTTATCAACTTTATAGAATATTCGTTATCCTATGATTCAAATATATCTGGATTCCACATCAACATATGGCAATAAGGACTAAAAGGCATGTCATATAAAGCACTATTTAAAAGTATTGGAATAAAACCTAGGTACTTAAGTATAAGGATAACCAAATAGAATATCACAAACATGGAAATAGAATATTTTGAAATACTTTAGAACCTCTATAACCTAAGAGAAACTAAAAAAACCGAAAGGTTTGTGAACAAGGCTTAATAGACTTAAGTTCCTTTGTAATCAAGTGTTGGTATCGATTTTGACATGAGCCGATAATTATATAAATATAATAAAGAATATATTTTAACGGCTAAACTCCATTACGATGCAAATATTATAATCATTACGACATGAACCAATAATTCTTGATCGATCGTTTCACTGACAATAAAGGAACAACATAGATAATGTATAAATTTAGGTCATCAACCGAATATCAGTGACGCATAATCGCATGGAATACATCTCTTCGTGTATTTAAAAGAGAAGTGCATAAACCTTATAGCAGCTCAAATAAGCTTTTTCCCAGATCACAAGAAAAGAAACTGAAAATAAACTTCATGCACGCAAGTTGTAAAGGCCTATTCAGCTAGCTAAGTTAACATTCACGTAGGACCATTCAACTAGTCAAGCTAGCATGCAAGATTACATGCATGAGTAAAATGATTAAGAGTTCCCTAATTAACGAGTCAAATCAAAGGATGGATAAGCCCACGTAACAGCCATACAACACTCTTTTAGCAAACTATCATTAATAAAATGCAGTGGATGGTGGCCTCCGTGACCATGTAGGTGTGCATGCACATAGCACGCATGAGTAACCGAGAACCCAGGTAACACACGTACGTGCAGAGGTTAATTAAAGTGCACGTCTCGCTTGATCGTAGCAGGAGCCAGTTAAATACTCAAACGCAGCGGAGAGAGAAGCGCCGAAGATGAAAAAAAACTCAAAAGAGCGAGGCAGTTGCTGTAACCTCCACAGTAGCAGCACATCTCAACTCTATAAATAGGAGTTCGATCGACATAAATGGGGCTCTGGGTTCACTCGAGGGGAAGAGCTCCGCTGCTTTAGTTCATTCAAATAAACACATAAGGTGAGAAGTGAAGCTTGAAGCGGAGAAGAGAAGGTTTGGCATCTTCAAGGAGGTGAGATTATGGCTTCCCTCTAGTCCTTGGTTTGGCCATGGCGGTACAAACCAAGGAGTCTTCATCATCTTTTCTTGATGTTTTAGCCCTTGGTTCGGCCATCACGGTATGAACCAAGGAGCCATGCCATTCCCATTTCTCGCGGCGTTCTTTTGATTTTGTTGCCTCCTTTGATTTGGTCCCATTAGTGATACAAATCAAGATCAAACGAGTGCTCAAACCTCATTGCTTGGTTCGGTCCCTATTCATGGATACAAATCAAGGGTAAAATATGTGTGAAGACCCCATGAAATTCTCCTTGGTTCGGTCCTCGAAATGGATACAAACCAAGATTGGGATGTAAAGGCTTTGTTCTTGGTTTGGTCCTCAAAATGGATACAAATCAAGATAGGTATAAAATATGCACTGCAAAGGTAAAGCGCGACAAAGTTGAACATAAAAAAGTATTAAATCATAAATACTATAACATGACCAATGGAGAATACAGAATAATATGTAATCCAACCCTTATTTGGTTGCGCTACACGCGGGTGTCACATTAGCACCACGTGGCGTTAGTAGTAATACAAACAAGGAGAAATCAAACTTCATTTTAGTTACGCTACACATGGGCGCCACACGAGCGCTATGTGATGTAGTAGTAATACAAGTGGAGAAAAGTCATATAAAATATATGCCACGTATAGCATGCATAGGCCAAAAATCTTAAACACCATGCTTCGCCAAAACCAATCTCATTTCGGTCACGCTACACGCGGGTGTCACATTAGCACCACGATGTGTTAGTAGTAATATAGGTGAAGCAAAACTTAATAGAAGTGATTCTTGCCATGTAATAGGTCCTAAGAATCACTAAAACTATATCACAAAGCTTCACTTTAGTTACGCTACTCGTGAGCATTATATTAGTGCTGCGCGGTGTTAGTAGTAATACGGGTGAAGCAAAACTATGTAAAACATACACTCTATATCACAAACATGTAACCTTCATGTCGGTTACACATCAGCATCATGTTGCCATGTGCTAAGATATACTCTCTAAAGCATAAGCATGATACTACAAAAAACCCATGGGTAAATTCAAGTCTCCCTAAGCAGGTGTTAGTCATCGATGGCGAGAAGATTTTCTTTTACATTTTTGTAATAGTTATATGTTGTAGTCTGGGTGTAATAGATATGTTGGAATTCTTAATCAGGGGTTTTCTCATAAGAGATGTAATTAACAGAGTTTTTATATAAATTTAAGAATTCTGGAAGTAATGGACTCGCAATACCTGATTTCTTTTGTCTTATTTACATTTATGCATTTAAATTTTACGTAATCTATCTCTATGACATGGACACGGTTTCCCGCCCCATTTTCCCGTCATCAGATTCTAGCACACCCAGTAGGACATACTTTTCCCCTCATCTTTAAATTCCAACATAGGACTACGACATATGACATTCCTAAATATTTCTGTGATAAAAAAGGTTGGCACGAGAAAACTAATATAGGGTTTTCTTTATTCGAAGGTATGGCGGGGCGAGTTCAAGAATTCGTCATGCTGCGTTTCGGGTCGCTATGGTTGGATGCGCCTGTTGGTCCGTTTCTTGCTTCCAACAGCGAGAGCTCAATGCGGACCACGGCCGCATCGCCAGCCACGGCGGACGAAGAACATGAAGTGGAATCTGCACTCAAGGATGAGTTCACTCCTGTGCTATCCAAGTTAGCCAAGAGGAAATGAGGGTGGCAGCAAACGCATCAAGAACCACTTCACATGATCAATATGTGAGTGTACATGAGGCTGCCTCCTTTGATTCTATTCCTCCAGGCTTTTCAAAGGTGGTGCGCGGCAACTTTGCGAGCCAAGAGGCACCGTTGAGGTTCCGTCGAACAACACTTGGTGAGTGGCCTACCTATGTAAAAAGGATGGGCCCAATGAGGATCTCGTCGCGTGAAAAGTTGACTACTTTCGCTACATCAACTCTAATGACACGGGGAAGGATCTCTCCATCTACCCCAATGCGGGGGGCAGACACATCCTCCACGCTGAAGGTGGGCTCATCATCAACATTAAACACGAGCTCATGCAAGGTCGCCCATGAAGTGTCGGGGGCAGGCTCATACAAACCTGCCCTAAGCACATCAGGAATAGCTTGCAGGGCCACGACCGTGACTCCATCACTAGCTTCAAAGGAAAGACGGTGTTGGTGGACCAACCTCACGGGCTACAGCCTGCAGATAAAGGCAAAGACGTGATGGTGGAACACACTGCGTCATCATCTCAACCACGAACCCAGCTCCGAGTTGATTCATCCGAGTTCATCCCTACACTGGTCAATAAACCAAGTGGGTCATGCCCTGAGCCAAGTCACAAACGCTCGCTCTGGTGGCAAGGGGTGTATCTTGTTCCAAGCGACGTCATGGCGGGCCACGTGAATCCAACCATCTCACTTTCGGACCCTTTGTCGTCATCATCGCCAATTGCACAACCATCATTTGAAGGCTCATATGACTCAGCACGACATCATCATCGACGTCAGAGGCCTCGTCGGGCGTGGGTCGATATCCCGGTGGCGATTGACCCTGTCGTGGCGAATATTCAACGTGAGCAAGTTGGAAATGCCATTCAGAACAAGAGAAGGAAGAATCGCCCGAGGATGCGAGTGAGGAGGCATGAGGACTTTGACACCTTCATCACACGAAGCATTTGTCAAGCTTTGAAGGAAATGCTCCCGGGTGTCTCCACGTCTGCAAATGATGTTGGTGGTACCATCATGCGGCGAGCGAAAGCCCTTGCCAAATGGCCAAAGTACCAAGAGTTTGTCAAGAAAGATCCTCGGTGGCAAATCTACGTCAACCAGGCTGCTCGTGCACGTGCAAGACGAGCTGCATACAAGCAAAGGGAGATGGCAGCGAGGACCGACTCCGGGTACAGCAAGATACAAGGAGAGAAGTCTCCGTCGTCAAGTCAAGGCAGCAAGAATCAAGTGAACCAAAAATTAGCAAACACACCAAGGAAGCCAGCCATAAGATTGACTCCTTGGCCAGCTCGCAAGAGAGCCTTAAACAACTCGTTTGAGGTCCTCAACTCAATGCCGGTTGGAGTCATAGAGGTCGAGGATAGCACCAGCAAAGCATCGTCAACATTGGTACGTTTCAAAAGAAAGAAAGCTCAAAAAAATGTTGTACCGGGTCATCATCCTGTAACTCGTAGTCAGCCAAACTCAAGCAATGAAGAAAATGATTCAAATTGCGCAGGGTCTTATAATCCCCTGAGTGATGGTTCTCCTCCCCTTTCTGAAAATGAACTGAGAGCTCATGAAGAACAACCCCGTAACTATGATCCGAGTTGCGTGGAGCAAGTCCTTGCGGCGAATGAAACCCGTTCAGTTGAGGAGCATCTAGCTCAGCTTACAGCGGCACTCCAACAAAAGGAAGATGAATTAGCCGCTTTACGTGGTCATATAGGAAATAATTTAAGCCCTGAAGGTGACAGGCAAACTTCCACGGGTCAATGCAGCCAGCAAGCGCCACCTGCAATTAATCTCGAGGCAATTCAGAAAATGATCGCCGAAGGGGTTAAGGCTCAATACATGCAAACACACTATTCCATGCGGCTGGGCTATGTTAAGCCGTATCTGCCGGATGTCGACCTTGTACCTTTCCCATATAACTACCGGCAGCCGCAATTTAGCAAGTTCAATGGAAGTGGATCTCCGCATGAGCATATAGCTCATTTTCTCACATCTTGCCAAGACACAGCAATAATGGTGCACTTCTCCTGCGACAGTTTGTGCAAACTTTGTCAGGACCTGCTTTCACTTGGTATAGCAAATTGCCACCAAGTTCAATCAGGACATGGGAACAGATGCAAGATGCTTTTCTTGAGCACTTCTATAGCACTCAGAGGACAGTAAGCATCACACAGTTAACTCAAACAGAGCAAGACATGAATGAGAAAGCTGCTGATTTCATCAATAAATGGCACCGGAAGATGAGGAGCTAACAACATTCCGGACACCTAAAGGTATATTTTGTTACAGAGTTATGCCTTTTGGACTAAAAAATGCTAGTGCCACATATCAACGAGCCATGACAATTATCCTAGACGGGTTATTATATGAAATTACTGAGTGCTATATAGATGATATTGTTGTAAAATCAAAGCATGAAAGAGATCACCTAAAACATCTTGCCATGGTATTTGAGCGTCTTAGGCAGCATAATCTAAAATGAACCCAATGAAATGTGCATTCGGGGTTTCCTCAGGGAAGTTTCTTAATTTCATAGTTACAAAGCATGGTATTCAAATTGACCCAGCTAAGATACATGCAATCGTTAAAATGCCTCCACCTGTGAACCTCCACGAGTTAAAGAGTTTCCAGGGCCATCAAGCCTACATTAGAAGGTTTATCTCTAATTTGTCAGGGAGATGCAAACCTTTTTCTCGACTTATGAAGAAAGGTGTCCCTTTTCAATAGGATCAAGCATGCCAAAATGCATTCTTAGACATTAAAAAATATTTAACAAATCCACCTGTGTTGGGTGCTCTAGTTAAGGAACGGCCGCTAATTCTTTATACAACAACCATGCCTACCTCGCTAGGCGCTCTTTTAGCACAAAACAATGATGCTGGAAAAGAAATGTCCTTATATTATCTTAGCCGAACTCTTGCGGGAGCCGAATGCAATTATTCGAACATGGAAAAAATATGTCTGGCTCTAATTTTTGCGATACAAAAGGTGCGCCACTATATGTTAGAACATACAGTCCACCTCGTCTCGAGAGCAGATCCTCTTAGATATATTTTAAATAAAATGGTGCTTTCAGGGAGATTAGCCAAATGGGCGATGATCCTGTCACAATTTGATATTAAATTTATGCCACAGAAAGCTGTGAAAGGTCAAGCCTTGGCTGACTTTCTCGCTTCACATCCGATTCCTAATGATTTTCTAATTGATGATGATCTACCGGATGAAAATGTGTTTTTCACATCAGTTAGCAACTCAACATGGAAAATGTATTTTGATGGTGCTTGCAGACAATCGGGGGCAGGCGCAGGAGTCATTCTTGTTACGCCAAGCGAGGGAATAATTCCGTATTCGTTCACCTTAACTTCAGCAGTTTCAAACAATTCCACTGAATATGAAGCTCTCATAATCGGGCTAGAAATAGCTCTGAACATGGGGCAAGACACACTTGATGTTTACAGGGATTCTCAATTAGTAATTAACCAACTGTTAGGAACCTATATGGTGAAGAAACAAGAATAGATGCCATATTTCAAAAGGGCAAAATAACTCATGTTTATGTTCACTAATATAAATATTCAGCATATCGTACAAAGCCAGAATGAAAGGGCTGATGCCTTGGCAAGTCTAGCTGCTAGCATGTCGCTAGATTCCTATCAAACTATGTGCGTGTCGAGGAGCAGAGAATCCTGCCGGTACTCGCCGATGAAGAAGAAACATGCCTAACCATCACAGCGGATGTTTGTGAAATCGAAGCAGGAGATTGGTGGTCTCCATTTCTTGAATATTGACTCCATGGATATTTACCTCAGGATTCTAGCAAAAGGTCTAGAATCCGGAAGAGGTCAATCCATTACACATGCATAAATGAAACACTTAATAGGCGCTCTCACAACGGCATCCTGCTGCGTTGTCTAGCGGGAAATGAAGTTGTAGACGCTCTTAACGAGGTGCATGCTAGAGTTTGTGGTTCGCACCAATCTGGTCCAAAACCGTACTACCAATTGAAATGCTTGGGTTACTATTGGCCTATGATGTTTGAGGACGCCATGAAATTCGCAAAAAGGTGTCACAAATGTCAGATTCACGGTGACTTCATACACCAGCCCATGAGCCATTACATCCCACAAACATGTCTTGGCCCTTGGAAATGTGGGGGATGGATATAGTAGGACCCATCCAACCACCATCTTCCAAAGGGCATAAATTCATTCTCGCCGCGACGGATTATTTCTCTAAATGGGTAGAAAGCATACCACTAAGAGTAGATAAAGCAGAGAATGTTGAAAATTTTATAAGAACACATATTATATACCTCTTTGGTGTTCCTTCTCGGATCATATCAGATAACGGACTCCTTTCAAAATAGACAAATGGAAAAGTTGCGCGCAAAATTCAAAATTGAACACCACTTTTCTACAATGTACAATCCAGCAGCCAATGGACAAGCGGAAGCATTTAATAAAACCCTTTGTAAGTTGTTGAAAAAGGTAGTCTCAAAAAATAAGCGTGAATGGCATGAAAAACTCCTTGAGGCGTTGTGGGCTTATAGAACCGCAACCCACACACCAACTGGAATGACTCCATATTCCCTCGTGTTTGGAGGAGAAGCAGTTCTACCGCTTGAAGTACAAATTACTTCACTTAGAGTTGCTATTCATGAAAAAGTGTCAGAAGACAAAGCGATAAAATTGTTCTTAGAGTAATTAGAAAGGCTTGAAGGGAAACTGTCTTCAAGCATTACAAAATTTGGAGGCATATCAGCAAGAATGTCTCATGCTTTTGACAAGCGCATTAAAAGAAGGTCGTTCAGGGAAGGAGATTTGGTGCTCGCTGTTATTCACCCTATGAATGTTACACGGCGGATGAGGGGGAAATTCAAGCTGAAATGGGAGGTCCCTACATCGTGAAGAAAGTCCATTCTAGTGGCGCATACAAAATAATTTCCCCGGACGGTGAATATTCTCCAGCGCCGATAAATGGAAAATTCTTAAATCGTTACTATGCCTAAAAAAAGTTCTTTAAAAAAAGGCAATCATGTTGGGACATATAGGTTGAGCCAAAACCTCACGAACCAAAAACAGAGAATGCCTAGGTCGTGTACAGGCTGATATGAAAAGATATATATACATGTGTAGCAAAATAATAATGCTCTAAGCCATATGGAATAGAATAAGATGATAATACCGTGCAATCCATGGCAGAAGACCAAATAATTTCAAAGTCACTGGTATGTGAATAGCAGTAGCTTACAAATATTTGCCTAAGAGCTCCAGCACGTACAAGGATAAACTAGGTCAATAAATAAGCTGCATTTCACGATGTAGTACTCAAGCACATGATAATAAGTGGACGCTAGTACATGTGAACATAAACAAATGATTGAATATAAAATGATTCAAAGTTCTTATGATAAATTAAAGGCCATAAATATAAACGGGAAGCTTAATTCAAGCTAGAGCGCCAGTTTTCTAAGTTCCCGAGCAGCGGTCCTGCTTGAGCTCCAAATCAGTCTTCTTCCGCTGGAAAGTCATGAGGCTTTTACTATGCGTCGTGTTGACGTTAAAATAAGTGGTGTTCCAGGTCTCTACTTCAGATTCTTGTGAAGAATGTGTTTGCCGTAGTTGTTCCGTACCCTGTTCAAGCTCACGCAAGGCACTGGAAGCCTCATCAAGCTGCGCTGTGAGTGCCGCCTTCTCGGCGCACTTCTCCATGGATGACAATTCATGAGCAGTAGCTTTGAGAGTAGCTTCACGTGATGCAAGCTCACGCTTCGCCTCAGCTGCAACGTGTTCCTTTTGTTCAGAGCCCCTCGCAAAGTCAGCATGTGCTTCTCCCAGCTGGATCGAAATAACGATGAGCTAGTCTAGCATCGCTTGAACTTTGGCAATCTCAGGTATATGTACAGGGAGTGTTGAAGAGATAGCCTCAAGAACAGCTTGTCGCTGGGGATCACCAAGCGTGGAAGCATCTAGACCTTCAAGCGCCTTTTTCACCAACATGTCGGTGGTGTCCAGGAACACCTTTTTAATGAAAGAAATATCCATGTGTGCAGCTCTTGCTGGAGCAACCCCTTCCTTGTTGGTCGGCGGACTATGGACTTGGTTTTCACAACCTAAAAGGGAAAAGGAGTAAAAAAAAGTCATATGTAAGTACACAAAGATAAATAAACAAATAAGTGAATAATCAAAATTAGATGAGCACAAACGTGATGCATGCAAGACTACCATGTATGGATGATGGCAAATGAAGTGATTTAGAGACAGGGGGCATATTTTGGTCTAAAACTGGTGCCATAGCTGAGCGATCTATTCTTGATTCGTTCACGTCAAAGTTGTCGACAGACAGATCAAAAATATCACCAAGACCATGGTCTTTCTCTCTCGAAAATACATGATCGAGCTCCTCACTACTAACGAAAGCACCAACTGCATGATGGATTTCTGGTTTTCCAGTACTATTGGCTCATGAACATTCTCTTCGCTATCTTAAGCTTTCTCTTAGTTACTGGTGGCTCTTGCTCATTGATGGAGGTAAGCGTAAGCCGTTTGCGCCTTCCTTCTCTTGCAACTGGAATAGTTTCTCTTGCAACCGGAATAGCCTCACGATGTTCACATGCTGGCACATCCTCGATGGGCAAAGGATTGGAGAGAGAGGAACCTGCCGTAGTGACATTGGGTGGATTGCCTAGTTGCTGATAGAAGAAATAAAAAAGGAAATGAATATTAGTATTGGTTATTACTACTAAAAAAATATGCATATACATAGTGTCAACTTACTAGTGGAGTTTGACAGGGAGGATCAGCTTGGGTATCAGACAAATAAGCATGAAGTATGGGTCTCCAACGACCCCTGATTATTGCTTTCCTGTCTTTAATGGCTGCAATGTGTTGCTTTTGATGCTCAGCAGCCACCCTTCTCACCACCAAAAGATCCCTATCGGAGAGTTTGCAAGCTTTGATATGACTTTGCTGCGCATATTTACTCTTTCTTCTTTGATCAAAGGGAATCCGACCAGACAAATTGCCATTGCGAAGACTGTCTAAAACCGCAGTGAAAAGCTTCGTAAATTTTTTCCAACAATCAGCCCATGCCACTGAAGAATCCCTGACTCGAATGTCATCTGGGAAGTAATGGAATTCTTCTTGATCCGAGCATGACAAATGGGACCAAAATGCATATGCAATTCCAATATCATCCCTTGTGTACAGACTAGCCAATGGAGAGAAAGGTACGACTTGGTCAAAATGGAATTGTCGGGCCACTCGATCAGGATGATAAGGTTCAGCAATGCACAAGTCCGTGGTAAGAGAACCACGCCTCCAAGGAAGCCATATGGGAGATGATCGGGTACCAACCAAGGAGCCATCCCTTGGACCATACGTGTACCATGATCTTCTAAAGCCAACTTTGACGGACGCTGAGCACCTTGGACAGTTGGAGGAGATGGGTTACATGCCCCGTGGACATGGGATCATCCCAGACCCCATGAGGAGTGCTACACAGTGGGGAAGCACTAGGAGGCTACCGTGGTGTTTGCGTCTTGGTTCCACGCTGGGTTTTGTGTGCCAGTTCACTTTTTCATTGTGGAGTTCATCAAGGCTCATGGCATTGAGCTGGCGCAGTTGCACCCGTCCAAATCCTGAAGCTGAATGTGTTCAGGTGGATGAGCGAGACGGTCTTGGGAGAGGATCCCATCCTGAGATTGCTTCTTCACTTCTTCTACACCGATGTGAGGCCCAAGAGGACCCCTGACGATTGTACCCAGAGCGTGCTTGGCACTGTCTTCCTGAGGCTTCGTTTGGCTTCACGAGGAGTTTCCTGTCATGCGTTATAAGTGTAAATCTCCTCTGTGGTAGAAGTGAGATTTTTAGTGGTTCTACCTTCGTCTTCCCAGCACCTGCCTTTACCACTCTGGCGAGCTGCCTCGGAACAAGGAGGGCTTCTTGGAGACTCAACTCCGGAGGAGAGAATAAAGATTTACAAGATCAAGGCGGTGAGGCATGAACATAGCTTCAGGGACATGATGGAGGAGATGGTCATGGCGGATCGCTACATGATTAGGCCACGCCGGAAGAAAGAATTGGAGATTTCTCGTGACTTCCACCCTCCGCGCACTTCCGACAAGCGTAAGTGTATTGACCTCATGCCCTTTCTGGTGTTTCATTGTGACTTCAGATGTTGATCTTCTTTTTCTCTTTTTTCAGCTGTTTTTCCTCATGAGATCGTGGTGGAGTGGGCAGATTAGCTGATCGGTCCATACAACATCAAGGAACACAAGGAGTATGTTGAGGCTATTGAGGAGAAGGCTTGCCATAATAATATCATAGTGAGGTGCCTTAAGATCGTGCTCCCCCCTAAGAGAGGATCCCTCTCTGGGCTGCCAGCTTCACTTGCTTGGAGAGCGTATGGGCCGCCTAGCGACTCCTTCCATGCTGGTTGTTGGTTCCAAATGTCGAGATGATCTTGGACGGGTGTCAGAGTGGCGCTGCTTGGCTTGCCGCATCTTGCGCTGAAGCCTCGAGACCTTTGAGGATGAGGAAGGAGGCATCGAGACCCTAGCCAGGTGAGGTTGTGACTTCCTTGAGGTGGGTGGAGCCCCCAGCTCCCATGACCATGGACTTACCATGTCGGAAGGATCCCATGAGGGAGAGGGGAGCATTCCTGTTGATGTCGTCCTCCCTCTTGCTAAACACGAGGATGAGGAACTGGAGAAGCTGGTGGGACTTAGACATGTGGGCAGCCTTGTCTTTGCCTTGTCCCCTGATGGTGGTGCACGCGGCGGGCCGGAGGTTCCTGCCGACGAGGAGAAAATCTAAAGGATCAAGATGTTGGTCCAGAGGAGAGGGGTGAATAGACAACTAATCAATTTTAATCACTTTTAATCTATTCTTGCAATTGTGTGGAATCAATTTCTTCTAAGGCAAGAGTAACACAAATAGGATAGATACTAACAAATCACACAAGCAAATTTAACAAGAATGAAAAGAGCTAAGCTTGCAGAAAGGAAGTGCGAAAAGAATTAACAGAAGAAGACAAGTTGTTTGTTGCTGGAGTTCGGATTCTTGAGGGAATCCTACGTGTTCGTTTGGGGAGCTCGATAACTCGTGATCAAAAACCGGCTTTCTCTCAAGCCTTTATCCCTTGAGGACGCCCTTGCATCTCCTCGATCTCCTCTAGGTGATTTTTCCCTTTCGGAGGCAAATCCTGACCTTCACAAACTTCCTACGGCTCACCACATGGATTGGGAGCTCGTGAGCAACTCCTAGCCATCTAGGAGTCCTCAACCTCCAAGAGTAACAAGTGCGTTGAGGTTGCTTGGAGGTGAACCTAGTGCTCAAAGACATCTTCAATCTTTTCACTCAAATCCTCAAATCTCTCCTTTCTTTTCTCTCACAAGGATTGACCTTTGGGCTTGGGCCCATCTCCTCCAACTGTCCAAGGTGCTCAGCGTCCATCAAGGTTGGCTTTAGAAGATCATGGTACAAGTATGATCCAAGGGATGGCTCTGTCGGTACCCGATCATCTCCCATATGGCTTGAAGACCTCATGTTTGCTACCCTAGACGCCTCCGAAACACCCCATGATGACTTATCACGAGAGTGACCCTTGAGCATGTTCGACAATTTTCCTACCCTCTCGGATGAACAGGGTGAGCCCTCACGTGGCATTTCGTCTGCAAACAACCAAAAGCTCTGGAATGTTAGCCTGCGCGCACATGCATTGAATCTTCGACAACATACCTTAAAATGGAGAATTATGAAGGGAAAGGAGCAGGTGAGAACCCTGCCACACGCGCCTACAACCACACAGCCCACCCGAAAAAAACCTCACTAAAATGGAAAAAAGAGAATCAGCCTAGGCACAGGCAAGAGGCCTTGGCCTGCCTCTCCAAAACGATGGCTGGCCTCCACCCGCACATAGCCGGACTAGCCCAGAAGCAGCCTCCACTACCAAGCCACATCAGTGGCTTAGTCGAACTTAGCCCATGGTAGCCTAGCAAGATCCGACCTGCCAATGGCACGACCTAGGCCAAGGGTGAGTCCCCTCGGAGCTCAAAATGAGGAGCGGCCCAGCCACAATGCAGTGGGCTGGCTAGCAAACAAAGCGCGCGCTGGCCCAGCGATGGAAGAGTGCCCCTTGGTGGGCCACTAAAAAATGCGAAGTGGAGGAGAGGGCTCGTGGGCCCAATTGGAGAGGGCGCGTGGGCCAAGTTGGGCAATGGACGTTGTAACTTAGTTAAGACAGCCCAACCAGTTCTGTTCGGTAAAAAGAAAGAAAAGCGAAGGGTCAGGGACATTGACAGCTCAATACGGCTCATCGGCATTCATCACTGCATCCTCACTCGCTAGTTCCAACGGTAACATCAACAGGTCATGCCCTCGCTCGTCGGTCCTGACGGCAACGTCGAAGCGTGCGGCACACCCAACGGCCCTGGCGCACCCATAGGGCATGCCCAGCCGCCTCTCCTTTTGGTGACAACCACAGCAAGCATGCTGGCACACGAGCGGCAGAGGCCATCGAACCCAATGGCCCTGAGCAACGCTACCCGAAGCCGGTGCACGTGTGGCACTCACTCCACCATGATGACTCCTCCCCACAACCTCGCCACTGCCTGCCGGAAGGCCACTGAGTGGGTCTTCAGCCAAACCAGGGAGGCGGCGAGATTGGGCACAAGCTCCTTGGGGAGACCGACGTCCATGTAGAGACTTCCGATGGCGGCCACACGGCTGCACAGCGAGGATCCGCCAACCCCTCAACCCCGTTTTCGCTACAAGACATGGACGCTGAAAGTGTTGAACACAACAAGCTACAAAGGAGAAACCCTAAAAGTCAAGTCGTGCCTAGGGGAGAAGAGGGGCATGCGCCGTTGGATCCACCTATGCCCTAAGGCTCACTGTCATCGGATCCTCATCAGCCCAACAAGGGATGTGCGGGCGTCCGCATTAGCAGGCCATAGCCTGCGAGCCTAAGCATGGCCCCGCGCGTGAAAAGCCACGATGGGCCAGACAAACCTAGCTTCATGGGCACCGTGGGCTTCCTATTCTTTTTCTGTTAACATATCCCTTCAATGAGACCATGGAAAATCTAGAAACGAGAAGAAGGAAGGGAGAAAAAACCCCTGAAGGATATGATATAACATCATCGGGATCTCAACTTTTGCACAGCTTCCACCTCTAGAAAAAATCTTCACCACCCCCAAAGGCAGAAAGACAAGCAGGTATTACTTCAGTGATAAAAGAAAACAGTAACTTCTAGGCAAAGAATCGGAGGAAGGGCTAGCCAAAGGGGAATATACGTCGGCTCAAAGATAGTTGACCTGCAGCCATCTTCATGACCACAGCTCAAGGGGGCTTATGTTGAGGTACTAACTATCTCTATGTGGGCTGGCCCATTAATCCCACGCGACTCCTATGAGGCGTAAGATCAAGTCAATAAGTCAACACAACCGTTAGTGCAGTCAAAGTACAATCGAAGAAGAGTTAAGAAGATGTGCTTTAGAGGGAGTAGGAGAGAATCGGTCCACCATGGACTATGAACCGCCTCTTCCCCATAGTCCACTATGGACTCATGGATCACTCTACCTAGAATACCGCTCTCTCACACCTCCCCCAAGAATTGCCATGGTCATTTTTAATGGACCCCTTGCGTCTATAAACCCCATGGGGGAATGAAAAATACATCTATAAATAAAAAACTTGAAGGGAGAGGCCTAGAGCTCCAAGTCTTGCACGGGGAGCTCTACCGGAAGTCCACAACGGCCTAAGTCGCTAGTCAAGTCCCGTTTGAGGCTCCTCTCCCGATATAGGACTAGGCCATGCTCCATGAGGCGGCAGAACCTATTTAAAAAACATAGACGTGTCGCAATTTATTGAGTGTACGGCGACCTTCCCGTAAGGTCGTACACGATCCAATATTGTCGCATCCTAACCGTCGAACCATCGACACCTACTCTCTTGTGTTGTTTCTATAACGACAACACTTCTATACTATGCATACAAATAAGGTGCACATGAATTGCTAGGGAACAATAAATAGATATATTAAGGCATTAATTAAAACGATTGTTCTATTTTAGAAACATGTATGTAGTTTTTGACTGTGTCGCGTCATGACAAAGATCGACATCTTTTTCCAGCTTCCTCCCTTTCCGGTGATCATCATGCACCCCTCAAGTTCACTTCATCCTCAACACGCATTCTTCTCCACCTACAACCTATAAGAATGCAAACTTTTGTCTTCCCCCTCTCTCTTCACCGCGGCCTGACCTTTGGCTTTGCTTCCGGTTCCGTCGTTCACGTCACTCTGCAACGGTTCATGTCTCTTCCAACAACAAATAATATAGTAAGCATCTCACCTTAATATAGATAGTAGAGGAGGAAATACAGTAATGACAAGATTCATCCCCTCATTCGGCAATGGTGGTACACGTATGACCGGCTGTCTCCAGCTTAACATTATACTATTTCGCTAACAAGGCCCTCGAGCATGGCATGCATGCAGTTTCCACCCGCTCCCTCCTCTAGGTCAACCACCAACGCCCATTTGGATACCCTAATTCCATTGTGCGTCGTCTTCTCCACTCCACCGTGCAATAAAAGAAAATGTCATATTTCTCCTCCCTTCATCGCTATCCGTTGGCCCCTCAGCTTTGAAATTTTTTCCAACTTTAGCAAATCTCTATCATAGTATCCTTCACCTCCGACAATGGATGGGGATGCATTTAGCATCTCATCTTAATATGGAAAATAGAGAGGGATACATATGGAAATAGTGAACGTTCATCCCCACGCATTTGACAACCATGGCAAAGCTGCAACGACAACGGCAACCAGCTCTACCTCCGGCCACCGCGACGAGCTCCATTGTAGACAGCGACTCTTTTAAGAGACTACCTTGAAATAGATAGTGGAGGAGGGTGCATGCATCAATAACAACATTTGGCTCCACACGTTGGGCAACGGCGGCGAAGGCGACCGGCTTCACCTTCGGGCGGCCCCATATGGAGTAACGCCTTCGGTTTTACTTCGCTCCGTGCAGCGATTACCACCAACTCTGGCCGTCGCAACAAGTTCTGCTACAGATTACCACGCATCAAGAGACACGCGGAGAGGATACCAACAAGGACATTTGCAGAAGGGTTGTCAATATGAAGAGACAGTAACACGGGGTTATCAAAATTGTAGTCCCATCATTTATAACTATAACATAACGCAGTTGAATGCAGGATCTTGTCCTGAACATAAATTAGGTCACAAGTAATTTTTCTGGAAAGTACTCTACCATTCCAATTACTGCCATCCTTAATCCAACGTACAGAAATTTTATATGAACACATTAGTAAAATCATGTACTTCAAACACTAAATCTGCGTTCACCATAGCACCAAGCCACCAACGAGGAGATGAAATTACAGGACATTATATACGAGAAAACTATAGAACAAAAAGGTTAAACTCAAAATGTCACTCTTTACTCTTCAGGGCCTATTCGTATTAAGTGTACTTACTTCCGCAGTCTCAAAGAGTGCATCACGGCACCACATTCCTCTGTTGCAAAGTATTCTTACACCACGTTAACAAAACTCCATGTCCTCTAAAAATGAAAAACTGCATCTCATACTCTCGTCACGAAAGATTCGAAATAATTGTGGACTGACGAGTTTCAAAAACACTACGCATCAATTGCAAAGCATCAGCAGGCCGCAGGAACCAGATCCTATTAAGCCACACCACGAAGCCCCACAAACAGCAAAGTTTCTGATTTGGTACTTCTCAAACTACCATTACTTAGCTGGGGAAGCACCATTCAACACTGTCCAGAATGACATCATCACCTGGCAGAGAAATTAATATTACAGTCAGCTCAATGTATATAAACTTGACATATATTACATGGTTAAATAATATTTGCTCTGACAAAAAAATTGCATTGAAGCATCAAACATTACAAAAGGGAGTAGGATAAACCTTTCCATTCGTTTGTCCTTGGACAAGTAGGAGGATGGTGGAAATTTGTCACCTGCAACTGCAAGGCCTCCAAATGGGAACCCAGCTTCTCCATCATGACTCATGAGAGTTGGCCACCTTGCTACTGCTGCCAGGGCCCCAACCCTGTCTGCAGAGGCGCAGAGGGTGCTGGCGGGTATCAGTTCCACGATGTAGCTAGCACGAATAGATCAACAACAATCAAGCACATTGGCCCCCGTGCTACTGCTGGCAAAGGGATTCTGCACAACCGCAAATTTGTGAACAGCGCATAAACTGCACACATGCTCATCAAAAACATATTCAGGACTACCAGAAACCCCATTACCTAAACCTTATAACACAAAACCTCAGATTTAGGAAAAGTTTTATAATTACAATGTGCATCTTTGCAAAAACAATTTCACTACACTCTTTCCTGTTCTATCTTGTCTGTTTCTCGTTCTTCGACGTAGAGTTATGTACTATAAGAAGTATTGTTAGCCACAAAAATGCTCATGTAGGAACTAAACCATAGAGAAGTGCGTATAGCTAGTCAAGTACTCCCTCGGAAACAAATGCAGGCCATTTTAGCTATTCTTATGTCCCAAATTGTAGGTAGGTTTACAATTTTGTACGCACTTTTCCTCCACCCTTCCTATTATACCCCAAGACCATTATTATCATGAATAAGTGAATCTGTTCTCAGTGCAACTCTTGGAGAGAGAACATGGGGATTGAGTGGATAATTAGAGCACTTGGGAGGAAGAGAAAGGCATGATGGTCATTTCAGCATGTTTCTTAATTCTTCTGTCCATGGCTAAAACAACCTACATTTGTGGACAGAGGAGTAGCAACTATGGATTCCATTTCAATAAAACTCTCCCATTTGTTCACCAATGCATATGTGAAGCCATGGTACTAGGTTGCTCTCATCTACCATATGAGATCAAAAAGAGTTTATGAGATACATAATTGTCATATAGGCAGTATGGCAGCAATCTAAAAGTGATAATACTGATGCAAACCTGAAACCACTAGTCCAAAAATCAGCCTTTCAGCTACCAAGCCAATCATATAAGATTGAATAAAAAGAGTCTATGAGATACATAATTGTCATATAGGCAGTATGGCAGCAATCTAAAAGTGATAATGCTGTTGTAAACCTTAAAACCACTAGTGCAAAAATCAGTCTTCATCTAGAGCAGCTACTTTGCACGAGAGAAATAATCATGACTCCATTCCCTAGTTTGACTTGCTTTACAAACAGAACAAGAATACAGCAGCCATACAGTAACGAATCATCAAACAACAGACGAGTTACATCGTGACAATGGTGGACAGAAGATAACTTTGGTGCACAAAGAGAAAGTGCGTCATAGGAACAAGTAAGGATGGCAAAGCACATCAACAACATAAACTACCTCCTAATTGCTGAAAATAAAGATAAGGTTGTGGTAGCAAGCTTACTACTTCATATACATGGTGGAGAGAATGGTGGTGGGAAGCCTCTGTACAGATGAGCATGCATCATTTTGTGCTTCGTCACATACATCCTCTCGAGCAGCAATGCCTTGAGATCCAGTGCAAAATACTCTATATCAGGCCTCTGCGACGAAGAGCTTCCAAACCAGGGCCAATCTAGTGAAATCCCTCTTAGGAGTAAGTACTCCTCATCCGCACCTATGATGCGCCAGTGATAGTCGGGCAAGGGGTGATTTATTGTGTCGTGCTGCCACTCTTGGGTGCCTTCACCTTTGTTTCGTGATATCTTATAGTACAAGTCTAACGTGTGCCTACCAATATTTAACAACCCAATCCTGCCTTCTCCTACCTCCACAATAGCGAGCCGTCTCTCATCGTTGCCGGTTGGGAGGTCAATAATGGAGAATTCCATCCCATGTGCATCGAGCATGAGCAACTTGCCCATCCATTCCAACACCCAACAGAAGCAGCCTTGTACGTACTGGCGCCGCTCATACAATGCATCTAGTGCAACGTCATTGGACAAAACACTCGAGTCATGGCTACGCCATTTACCAGTGAGTGAAGAGAATACGAAGGCGGCAACCTTATATTCACACAGCACCTTGCAGATCACTCTGAATGGAGATTCATCTTCCTGCAAGTCCTCGCCACTGGCTGGAGCGAGGAAGGGCTCAAAATCCAGCATGCCACAATGCTGGACGGAGGCCGCCAGATCTTCCGGGAAGGGTGGGATCAGGACGTAGCGCCGGGACAGGGGGTCACAGACCACGAGATCCACGAAGGTGGTGGAGGTGGCATCTGCGAAGTCTCCTCGGCCTTGGGAGATGGAAACGGCGGAGAAGAGGACGCGGCCGTCGCGGACGTCACGGGGGCTCCAGCAGGAGGCGTTGGGAAGGAAAGAGAAGGTGAAGTCGGCGGCCTGCGCGAGGGCTTCGGCGGCCTGGGAGGAGGCGTGGGGAGGCTGCACGGGGTAGAAGTCGTCACGGAGGAAGCCGAGGATGGGGGGCTTGTGGAGGGAGCGGAAGCGACGGCGGAAGGAGAGTGGCGCGATGACGTGGCGGAAGGTGGTGCAGGCGGTGGCGGCGCGGGCGAGGTCGGCCGCGGTGGGGAGACGGAGGAAGATCTCCTCCAGGAGATCTTCGGGGAGGGACGCCCGCGGCTCCGGGGAGACGGGGGGGCGTCGGCGTTCGGGGGCGGCGGAGGGGCTTCTGCGTGCCAGGGCGGAGGAGGGGCGTCGGCGTTCGGGGGTGGCGGAGGGGCGTCGACGTTCGGGGTCGGCGGAGGGGCGTCGGCGTTCGGGGTCGGCGGTGGGGCGTCGGCGTTCTGGAGCGGCGGGGAGGCGTCGGCGTTCGAGGGAGGGGACGGCGGGGGGGCGTCGGCATGCGGGGGCGGCGGAAGGGCGTCGGCGTGCGGGGGTGGCGGAGGGGTGTCCCCGTGCCGAGGCAGCGGGGTAAACGGTGGCGAGGCCATGGTGTGGTCGTAGCGGCCGGCGGTGGGAGAGACGAGCTAGATTTGGGGCGTGCAGCGGAATAGAGAAGCAACAGTGGAGCAACAGATTTAAGGAATACGTTCCAAAGAGCTAGGTGGAGAAAAGCTTTAAACCAACTCTAAGATAATTTTGAGACATGATTTAAATTTTAAGCTCATCTTATTTTTTGTTGATAGCAGTCACTTAATGTACTCGTCGTTTGCTCTTAAACTTCAAATAAATTAGAAAAACTGCCACCGAAAATCTAATTTTCTATTCCCCAATCCCTCCCTCCCCATGCCCACCCCGAGCCAGCTTCTCTCCCTGCTCGCGCCGCCTCCCCACTCTCCTCCCCACCTGCCGCTGGCTGCTGTGCTGCTCAGGCCGCCACCAGCCTCCCTGCAGTCACCGACCGCCCTGCGCCCTTTCCCCCCGGCTGTCCTTCCCACCCTTTCTCACCCCCGCCGCTGGCGCCCTCCCCTGCCGGCAACCTCACACCTTTCGACCGCCAGTCCCCGCCAGCTTCCCCCGTGGCAGCCGTCCTCGCCTCCCAGGTCACCGGCATTGTCCCCGTGGCCGCCGCCCTCCCCACGTCTTCCACCGAGCGGCGCCATCCTCCCGGCAGAGCAAAACAGCCGGAGCCCATCGCCGGCCGCCGCACAGATCCGACGACGCCGGTGCAGAGCAGCTCCCGCTGCCTCCTCCCCGCGCCGGCCTCCCCGCGACGCTGCTCCCGACGGCAAGCACCTCCCGAACGCCGGCCGAACAGGACCGAGGTCAAGAGGTGGTTTTTTTTCTTTTTTCCTTCACATTCCCCTTCAATTGATTTGTGCAATCTTGCAACATATGTCCTTTTCCACCAAATTTGTGTAATCTTGCAACTGCGGATATCATATGACTAGTATTATAAACATGCATGGGCAGACATGTTGCCATTTTGAACTGCTTTACTGATTGGTTTTGGTGATAGTTTAGTGTTTTAAGCTGGCCATGTCACTTTCATCAGTAAAGGTCAATCCTTCTACTGAAATCATCGAACTTAGCCATGTGAAGCTCTGAAGCATCATTGGTTCACTTTTACCACCCATGCTTTTATTGGCCTGGGACATATCTATTTTCGATCATCCACTAGCATGACTCGTGAACACTCCATGGTTCTTCCGTTTGGTTTTGGAAAAAGTTTTGGTATTAGCTTGGTTTCATTCGTTGGATTATTGGGTTGTAAAGCAAAGTGAATCTTGTGATTGTTCAAACTTACTGACTACTGAGGCATTTTATCTTTACATTCAGATACTAATATAGACGAAAAATCTGATGGTAATCTAGCTATAGTTTCCTCTGATACCATATTAGGCAGTAGCTTTATTTCTTGAAATCTTTGGGTACATTTGCACAATAGAGGTCATCGTTTGCTCTGAAAAGAAAATTGCTAACTATTTTGTTGTAAATATTCCTAAAATATAAAGGGAAATACCTGAAGCATAGGCACAGATGTAGGCATCATTCAGCTTGGCAACATTAACAAGTCTGATATCATTGGAGATGGGAAGCAATTGCTCGACATTGTGATGTTTCTTCCATAAGGTTCTTTTATTAGCAATTTGTATGTATGAAGAAAGGATATGCACACTGATTCACTCTTTTATAAGGTTCTTTTGTTAGCAATTTGTATACATGCAGTGTAGATTCATATGGTCTCCCTTTTACATGGCGTAGTTATTATTTTGACAAGTGAAATGTTCTAGATGGAAAAAGAAAAGGCTATTGGCAAAGCACAGTGGGATGCTGTTGCTCATAAAATATTACTTGAAATATGTGTGGAGGAAGTGCATGCAAATAACAGACCAACTCAATGTCTGAACAACAAAGGGTACTCCAACTTGATTTCCAAGTTTAATGAGCGCACGAAAAGAGAATACACGCGCAAGCAATTCAAAAATAGGGGGGAGACGCTGAAAAAAGAGTATAATATATGGAAATCACTGAATCAACATGCCTCCGGCCTAGGAAGGGATCCTATCACCGGTACCATAGCAGCTAGTGATGATTGGTGGGAAAAAGAGATAGCGCTATGTTTATCTTCATGTCATTTGCAAGTATGAGTTCGTGATATTTTCAATTCCTTCTTTCAAGCTAACAAGTTGTTCGCATGCTTGTATTCAGAAATGTCCTGATGCTGCAAAGTTTCGACTCACTCCACTTGATAATGAAGACAAAATGAGGATAATTTTTTATGCTCATAGTGTTACAAATGAGCATGCCATGGTACCAGGTGAAGCATCTCATGTTGACCTTGGAGAAGATGATTCTGGTTCGGGGTGTGAAGGTACACCTGTATTCCACAAGGTTGCAAAGAAGAGAACCACAGGGTACTCACCTAGTCCTATGACCTCGAAGAGAAAAGAACTGACAAAGATTCTAAAATAAAAAAATTAGACTTTGTGATAGAGAAGGAGTCAAGCAAATGTAGTGTGACATCTACATCTGTTGATTTTGTGAGGGCTGAGATTGGAGAGATGATGGCTCAGGTGGTTGAGGCTGGTGCGGATAAGGGAGCGATGAGCATTTTTATGCATCACAGCTGTTAATGAAAAAAGAATGCCGTGATGTCTTCATCACTTTGAAGACACCAAATAGAAGACTTGGATGGATCAAGAGGACATGGGAGGAGAAAAAGAAGCGTTAGGCTTTTTTAGTTGTCTTGTTATTTACTTTATCAGTTCTTAATTTACATTCGAACTTGTGGTGCTTATTCGGACTTGTGTTGCTGATTGTTGGACTGTTAGAACTTGTAATGTCATGAACTTGTGTTGCTTATTTGTTTAACTATTAGAACTTGTATTGTCATGTTGATTTATGTTATCATGTGTAATTGATAGAGCTTGTGATGTTTATTTATATTCTTACATGTTTGTTGTGATTCATGTAATGACAGATGTTTTTATCATCAAGTACTAGTGGATCAAGTGAGGAAGAGATACTTGGATCTGAGAATCTAGAAGAAGAGTCAAATTTGTATCTTATTGCAGCAGCTGCTATTTTGTATGAAGATAATGACCAGGCACCAAGAAGAAGAAGGAAAATTCCTTTCATGACAGGAATCCAGTGGGTTGAGGTAAAGATGCGTGATCCAAAAAAATTTTATGATATGTTCAGAATAGGAGAATAGTTTTTCACATGCTGCATGACACAAGAGTGAACAATTATGGGCTTAAGTCAACTCATTCCATGTGTTCTAAAGAATCATTAGCTCTCTTTTTATGGACTTGTGGGTCACCTCAGTCAAATATGAATGGTGCTGATCGCATCGAACATTCAACATGGACTATCAGTACAAAGTTCGGTGAAGTTTTGAATTATATTAACAAATTGGCAAGTGATATTATTAAACCTACTGACCCTACTTTCAGCAAAGTACATCAAAGACTTAAAAAACCTAGGTTTTGGCCTCATTTTAAGGATGCCATTGGGGCAATAGATGGCACACACATTGCAGTCACGGTGCCTGTACACCTCAAAGTTATACACATGAATAGGCATGGTTACACAAGTTAAAATGTCATGGCAATATGTGACTTTGATATGACATTCACTTTTGTGGTTGCTGGATGGCCTGGGTCTGTTCATGACACACGTGTATTCCTCGATGCTTTGGTGCAATATCAACATTATCCACACCCGCCCAAGATAACTCATTTGTGACTTATGTGTTATTTTATCTATTGGTTATGTAATATATAATGTTCAGTTCATAATAAATGTAAGTAAATATTATCTTGTTGACTCAGGATATCCAAATCGAATTGGTTATCTAGCCCCATTCAACGGACATCGGTACCATATATCGGAGTTTCAAGTATCTCAACCGGTTGGCATGAAGGAGATGTTCAACCATGGTCATTCATCACTTCGAAATGTTATTGAATGATCGTTTGGTTGTCTCAAGATGAAATGGCGTATACTTCGTGGCATACCTAGCTACCCTGTTGACAAACAAAAGAAGATAGTTTCTGTATGTATAGCATTGCATAACTATATTCGTGATAGTGCTCTACATGATGAACATTTTGAGATGTTCGAAGGAGAAGAGTATGTTCAAGATGAAGCGGCAGGTGGCGGAGTGGACATTGCTACATCTAGTTACGATGATGGTGCAATGGGCGTAGTCTGAGATGGTCTTGCAACGAGATGAATTGCTACGTGCAATGTAGTTATCGTTATTTTGTTGGAAAGAACTTGTAAAAGGTGCAATCTATTTTGATGGCAAGAAAACTTGCAAAATTGTCTTCTTTTTTATTTAGTGCTTCAGCTTGTCATATTATTATTGTTTGAACTTGCAAATTAATTTTTCTGCCTATTTGTGCAAATAAACTCTCCAAAACAATAACTTAATCTATTAAACAGCAAACAAATGATTGTAGGGGTAATTCAGACTTTACACCCTTCAGCATACACAACAAACTCAGTTCTATAAGCCATTCCTAACAGGCAGAGTTTATTTTCAGAGCTTATTTCCACAGTGGCTTATGGATAGCTTATCTGCACAGTCGGCTTATGCGCAAACTCGAGCCATTCCTAAGGGGACCGTAGGCCCTTAGAGATAGCTTAGCCTTGTGCATAAGCCGACGGTCCACATAAGCTCTATATAAGCTCCGGTGAAAATAAGCTCTAGAAATAAGCTTTGTCTGTTAGGAACAACTTAATAATCTAGGCTTATTTTGTATGGTGAAGAGTGCAAAGGCTAAAATACTCTTCGACTTGTTTGTTTGCTGTTTAATATGTGAAATATTTGTTTTGGCGAGTTTCTTTGTACATGTTGATAAAAAATTAATTTAAACTATAAAGACGACAATCACATGACAATTTTAAACACTACATAAACACCGATCAAGTTTTACACTAAGTTTTTAACTCCATATACACATGAAATTTTCATCTATTTACACAGCCGACTATCCAATTCCTCGTACATATACACAATGAACTTTCTTTTCTCATTCTTTCTTTGTAACTATTCTATTGGATCAACTATTCTCGGCAACTATTATGCTCAACGGCAAAAAATACACACACATTTCGATGAAACGATGAATCATGATCGTTGAGTGACGGTTATAACAATGTCCATACTGCTCTCTTCTGATTGCAATTACCGATGCATGATCATTTCATTGCAATGTTACAAAAGGACTAATTTACACTGCATATGTACAAATACTTTATACACTGCATATGTATAAATACTTTATACAATGTTAATACTTTATATAAAATCATATGCTTTTCAGGAAATTGAATGGAAAAAGGAGAAAAAAGAAGCAAAAATACCACCTCATTGGCTCGGTGCTATTGGGCGGTGTTGGATCGGTGGCTTCCCGACAGAGGGGGGTGAATGTCGGATTCAAATTTTTTTCACAAACTCTTCACATACATAGTCATATAGAAGACTAGTATGATCAGAGAGAAAATGCAGCGGAAAAACCTCCAAAACTCCTTGGTGACGTGGAGCTCGTCGATAGCTTCGAAACGAGCCCAAGATCACTGAATTCTAAATTCGTATGCAAAATTTATGACCAAAACAGTGCTCGTAGCGCAGCCTGATTTTGGCTACCCGGACATTCCGAACAAGATGGCCCGGATACTCCGGGGTAACCCGGAGATTCTGGGGTAAATGGTCCGGATACTCCGAGGTACGTCCCGAGAGTACTGAAACTTCCCGGGTAGGCTGGAGACTCCGGGGTAAAGAGTCCAGATACTCCGGGTGCAGTCCAGAACGCAGAAAACCCTGATTTTCAATGGAACTTTTGCTACAGTTTAAAATCCGTCCAACCAAAAGAAGTGAAACTTTGCAGATGAGTTTAGGGATATCTTGTGACTATGAATCACGTGTTGCTCATCATAGAAATGTCTCAAGGCACGACCTTTTTCAAGTTCTTTCTAAACACCTCAAAAATTGAACGAAAAGAAAATCTTTGATTTCTTGTTGCTCGTGAGGATTCTTGATGTGAAATCAATAGGCCAATCTCTCACATGTCACAGCAACCTAATCCACCCCTCCAACCACAAAATCAAAACCTCTTCACGACTCAATCACAAAATCCTATTTCTTGCCTTTTTCTTCAAGAAAACTCAAAATCAAAAAGAAAAATGATTGATCCTTGGATATGCTTGAATAGGATCAGTCTAGAGATGATCTCCCCATCACTTACTTGTCATACCATGAATCAAACCACAAAGGAGGCAAAAAAACAAAAATCAAAAAGAGTCATGGAGTAGATAGCTCAAGAACGCATAGGGATTGGAGAAATCTTTTTGTATTAAATTTTTGTGGGTTTTCTTGGGTTTAAAAGCCTCTCATGATTAGGCCAAAGCACTCTCTAGTGCAGCTCTCCCTCTCCTAGGGTTTACAAAGTGATAACAAGGAGCTCAAGAAGGTAAGCACCCCCTTGACACCTATTTATAGTGGGAGGGACAAACCCCCTCACCACTTGGGCCTTAATGCCCTATGGGCCTAAGCTAATTAGCACGCATCACAAAGCATCTAGCTAGCTTAGCCACTATCCGATTTTTCTTCCACCCTAAGCAATCCCTAAACCGCTTCCTCGGGCGCCTCCGCCGTGGTTTCTTGAAAAGCTTCTTGGTGGATTTGGCGCTTTTCCCAAAATGCCCCCGAGACTCAACTTGGTCTTCACGACTTGGCTCCAATCGCTTCGTTGTCCTCTGCGTACATGCTTTTACGCCGCACGATGTCGTCGCCATCTCCTTGACCGCAACTCCGCCTTCCAAGCTTCATGCCGGTCCCACGTGACCGAACCATCGCCTCACCCAACTCATACCTACACACAATAGACCAAGCAAAGCGTTGCAAGCACAAGATTTTCTCCTTGACCCAAGTTAGTCCAAACAATTCATCCTATCATTTTTGTACCAAGACAAAATGATAAAAATTTTAACTCCAAACTCTTGGACTTTGCAATTAATCCCAAACTGCAAAAGCTCCAATTCCCAGAACAAAAGCTCAACCATGAGCACAATATCTCAGAACCACCGAGACACCTACCCAAACACACTGGGATTTCTAGACAATTTTCACGAGACAAATTGACCAAACTCGAGTTCATCAATCAACACATGGTCAAATGTGAAAGTTGATTGGAACATCCGAAAGCTGGATCAGAAGTTCCGATTAGATCGGATGTCCCAGATAGAAAACCAGATGTTCCGATCAAAACAGAACTTCCGGATACAAAACCGAATGTTCTGAAAACCTTGAATTCTTGCAACACTCAAGCACAACTCCAAACTCAATAAAGACTAGGCAATATGTTCATCATCTAAATCCTAGGAAAGCACTGCGACATATGATCCCTTCAGACACAACTCCCCCTAGGTTCTATAGGCAGCATCGCGCAGAGCGAGCCGTCGAGAAGGACCGGCGCGTGGAGGAGGCAGCGGTGACCTGGTTGGGCTAGTTGGCCGAGGACAAGGCGTGGCCGACACGGGGAGGGCAGGTGTGGGGAGGTCAGCACGTGGAGGGGGTGGCGGCGACAAGCTTTGGGAGGACGCGACACCGGCGAACTGCTCAGGAAAGGCTCAGGGGCGGCGACCCGTTGGAGGCGGAGCACTAGGCGGCGCGGGCTAGACCAATTAGTGGCGGCGACAGCTGCTCCAATCGGTGGCGGCGACGAGCTCCCAGCGGAAGGGCGTGACCACGACGGGGCAGCTACCTTCTCGGGGAGGACTCGGCGGTGGCGACGTGCGAGATCCGGCGGGGGAGGCGGCGGGACCCGGCGAGGGAGGCGCAGGAGGCGCGGGATCCGGCGGGGAGCACCAGTGGGAGAGGCGGGGGAGGCGGCGGGATCCGGCGGGGGGCACCGGTTGGGGTGGCGGGGGAGGCGGCGGGCACCAGTTGGGGAGGCGGTGGGATGGGAGAACTCGGGATGGGGAGGGAGGTGCGTGGGAGAAGAGGAAATAGGATTTCTTTTGGGGTTTTTTTGAAAATAATATGAACTTTAGGGGTAAGTTCGCAAGGAGATAAGTGGAGCGCGGGGCGAAGCTCGGGGAGCCTCAGATCTGAGACTTCCTGATACCAACGAGAATTCAGGATGGCTTAAAATTTAAGCCTTCACCCATTTGCCTCTTAGGAATGGCTTATAGCTTATTTTCACCTATAAGCTCTCTAGAAGCCATCCCTAAGGGAGTCATAGTAGGGTTGCTCTCATAAACTGTGTAGGTCCCAAGTTCATAGTACAGGTTGCTCCTTTTAACCAGGCCAGCCAGACCAGCCCGTTTGGCCGGAGTCGGTTTAGGAGAGCTTTTGCCATCCCTGTGGGTTATACTCCACTACAGATTAGGTCCAGTCTGGAACGCAGCCACATAAATTTTGAGAAATTAGTTCAACTCTCGTTGTATTCTACGAAAATGTCTACGTTCTAAATGAGATCTCAGAGCATCTCTAAAAGGGCATCTACAATAGTGTAATATTAGTTGACTTTTCGTCATGCCATATAGAATAATTATTGACGTGAAGAAGAGAATAGAAGGAGAGAGAACCAAACTGACTCTTCGTGAAAAGTCAGACTCTTAAATAGAATGGAGTCTCTAGAGTCAACCAAATTGTATTTATACACTATTGCATTAATGCTGACTCTTTGTGTAGAGTAAGTTTAAGAGATAACATCATTGTATGAGCTGTTTGATAGTCGACTCTAGATGATTTGGAAAGGTGAAAGAGTCAATCATTGACTCTACCATTGTCGATGACCTAATAGGTCGAAATGACAGGTTCACAACCAATGGTAGGCGCGGTCCATATGACACCGCATGAAATTGTGTGGGCCCCACCTCATCCTTACCTCTCTCTCCGCTTTGTTCTCGTCTCTCCACTAGCCTTCTATCTCTCATCGTGAACAACAGCAAGCTCTGTCCCATCTCGTCCTCCTGCACCTCCGACCGTCCGTCGCTCTCCCTACTATTGTGGTTGCGGCCTCTCCTCACCTCCCTCTTTCTTCTTCGTCCAGGGAGTTTGGGACCACGATGTGGCGCTGCCGCCATACCCAACATCAGAAGTTAGAGGTAGGGCGTTGCCCGCATAGCCAAGCTCGGCCATGGCCAGCCGCTGCCACGGTGGAGGTAGGGGATGGTGATTTGAGGGTTTCTCCCCTTTTCAAGAGGAATTTGGCATTTTTTTCGATGGTTGAAATATGGGGTTTAGATTTATGGAAGTTGAAATTTGTGTAGTGGAAAGCTCAGATTTCAGAAAGTTGGGTTTAAATATGGTTGAAACCTATGGTCAACTTTTTTTGGAAGTTGGATTTGATATAGTAGAAAGCTTAATTTCTAGAAGTCGGGAATCGGATTGTTGAAAGTTTGTGCTTACATTTTTGGAAGTTTATCCCACGTCATTATGGAGTATAGATTTCGTAAAACCTCATGCTCAGATTTGTGAAAAGTTTGTGCTCAAATTTTTGAAAGTTATAGTTAATTTTTTGAAAGTTTGAGGGAGGGAGGGGGAGATGTGAGGACGGCGTTCCGCTGACAGGTGCATAAGACGCACGGGGCGGGCCCATCTCAACTGCGGGGGAGCACTCACATGGTTAACCGCTAATTAGCAACGCCCGTTGTTTCATAGCTTGTAAGAGCATCTCTCACAAGGTAATTTTTAGATCATTTCTTAGAAGAGAGTGAGAGCAAAACTTTACACAAAGTAACAACCTCCCCGGCAAGTTATTTCTTCACCTTGTTTCTTAGACCCCAAGCTTTCCAATAGATTTTTACTAGATCTCACTTTAAGAAACAACTATGGCCTCCAACAACAAAAGTATTTGTTTCTAGCTCCTATGTATCAGCAACAAGGTCATCTCTTGTTTAAGAAATGGGTTCTCTCTCTCTCCTTTTTTCTCTCCTCCACCTCATCAAAAGCTAATGTGACACCCTCTAAGAAATGGCTGAGGTGCATTGTTGGAGATGCCCTAGCTAGAAGGAGATAGAAGACAAAATCTTATGCAAAGAGACAACATCTCTAATAGTTTGTTTCTGCACCTTTTTACTAGAACTATAAAAAAAATTATGTGTGCTTGATATTAATTGTGCTTCAACTTTGTGGAAGAAACAATCAAGCGTTCGATAAGGATTTTGGTTGTTTTTTGCTCCTTGATTTTAGCAATATTGTCAGTTTTTTCTCAAGAAACGATTTTACTCTCTCTCCTCTCATTCTCTCCTCCACATCATCAAATGCTGATGTTGCAACTTCTAATAAATGGCTGATATGGACTATTGGAGATGATCTAAGTGGTGTTTGCAACATGAAATGACCAAACTGCCCCTTGTCCACATGTCAGGATCCCTTTTACACTCTCGGTGGCATCTCTGGCCTCTCCCTATCCAGCAATGGCCACTCCTCTGTCCTACGTCCCTCTCCTCTCCTCCGCTCGCCTTCCACTTTTCCGTTCATTCCCTCTCCTTCATCTATCCCCTACTCCACCTCCCAGCCCTACCAGATGTCAACCCCAACAAGCAGGTCACCCAGAAGGGACAGAGATTGGGCTGACGACTGCCATGCTTCTTTGTGGTGGGACCGGCTTGCGGTGCCATGGAGGTGGGAAATTTTGGCTGCTTTAGCCCCCGTGCCATCGCAATGGCAAAAATGGCCCCTTCTGAAACCGAATGGCAATTTTCTCCCCACGACAGGCCAAACAAGTGACATGTGTCACCCGTCGTGTAGCCAACCTACGACGCATGCCTATCGCGCACTAAACCTGTGGTAGGGGTGGGCCCGCATGCTCGGCCACAACAGACCGACTATTGCGCAATCAGGTCGTGATAGCAGCTTGTTTCACCCAAACAACACAATAGGACCGACGATGCTGTTGATTTCTGACGAGCTATGTTCTGTTCTTGTCTTTGCATGGCGATGCCCATGGCCCCATATGGGGCATGCACAGGGGCTGTAGAACCAGCGGATAGACCTGGCTTATGGATGGAGGCTCTTGAGATGATGCGCTGGGTGTGTATGTATCTAGAAGAGGTTGTGGACCTCGTTTAGAAACCATTTCCTAATAGGTAGAAAGGTTGATTGCGCTTTGGAGTTTGCCCACGTACACGTGATAGTCGACCCGACGGAAATCAGCACCGTTGTTGGTCATGTCGCGATGTTCGGGCGCGATGGGTGACCCAACTACGCAATAGCCATTCTGTCATGGCTGAGAATGCGGATCCACCCCTGTCACGGGTCTCGTACGCGATAGGCTTGTGTCTCAGGCCTGTCACCTATCTGGTATCGCGAGGAGAAAATTGCCGTTCGGTTTCGAAAGGGGTTACCTGTGCCATTGCAACGGCATGGGACCTAAAACAGCCAAAACTCGGGCCGCACAGCCTCTGAGGAGGACCAAGGCGTCACACAGGCCACCATAGGTGTGTGCGCGTGAGTCTTGCAGATCCGACGAGCCCCTATGTGCTCCCTAGCTCCACCACGGCGAGGTCTCAAACGTCCGGCCGGGCAAACTGCAAGTCAAGTTGGAGGAGTCCCGGCGCGCTGCAGTAGGGGAAGGAGGTGGGATATGGAGAGGACGAGAATAGGGTAGTTTGGTATTTTTTGAGAAAAATAGAGCAAGCGGAGACGATTAAAGAGTGATACATATGTGACCGGAGTGGTAACTGACAGGAATCACAAAGACGAGCAGCGAAAGACGAACTAGTGGCATTTTTTTAGCAAGCCAAAAAGGTAAGGAAATTATCTAAATTAGCCTCTGCAAATAACGATTTTACATAATGAGAACTCTAAAAAAAGGTTCAGCTGAAGAACTAGAAAAACAATTGGATTGTTGTGAAAATATATCCAGTGTTCATCTAAATTTTGTTATGAAAGCACATAGTCCATAAAGAACTCAGACCGGCAAGGTATCCTCTTCAGGTTCATAAGAACTGAAAATTGGGACTCACTATCCGTGGGATGATTGAAACAGCTTCCCTTTACATTAGATATGAAATTACAGTTCTGGATCGATACAAATCACACTTCCAGAGGAATGACCATCACCGTTAAAATGAATTTAGATTGTTGTCACAGCAGCCAAAGATGATCAGGGTAGAATTTCAGACTCTACTTTTGGCCGCTGAAGGTAGATCTGCTATCCCTTCAGCCTGCCAACTTAAGAAAACACAGGGAACAAACAGAAGGCAGTACGATATTGTCACCATGCTTGTCCTGAAGCCAAAACTGGAATTGGATGCATATTGACTATGCATCAGATCAATAATGATGCCAATTGCATAATTCAGGAATAATGAACTTATACTCAGGAAAAAATGTTCAATACCAGAAAAGCAAATGGGCAAGAAGAATGCACAGTTCACTGGACCACACATACATTGACCAGTCATGCAGATGAACAAATGAGAGCTTGAGGCAAGACTCCCATTGAACTTCTAGAGTTCAACTCATGCTCTCCACATGAGAAATATGGGCCAACAAATTCGATTTTTTTCATTATGTATTAACCACATGTTTAGAACTGTACTAATTTAAATATCCCCATTGCAATGTGCCAAGATGCTGCTGTGAAATGCTACTAACATGGATGCCCAAGCTACCAGCTTAAACAGAGACTCAGACTGTATCAATCCACAATACAGAAAGATACGTCTGCTATCACAATCGGACACGGATGATTTTCCTTCAAAACAGTGTGGATTCATTAATTTAATAAAAGTGTATAACATAGTAACCTGTAATAAAAAATACTGTAGGATCAAACTGCAATGCTCCTTATTTCTGACCCGACAAAAATAACTTCGGCCAACTCTACTGCGACGGCTACACCATACCAGCTTCTACAGAACAATCAAAATCCAAGCCCCAGCAATCAAACCATCGCTACCAATTCTATGGCTGCTGCTTGGGATCACGATACCCAGCATCCACTAGGACCTTCTCCTTCTTGGCGAGCTCAATGTCGTTATCAACCATCATCTCCACTAGCTGCTGGAACCCAACCTTGGGCTTCCACCCGAGCTCCTTCCTAGACTTGGATGAATCCCCCTGAAGGCTGTCCACCTCGGCAGGGCGGAAGTACTTCTTGTCAATGACCACATGATCCTTCCAGTCCAGCCCGGTGTACCCGAAGGCAGCCTGCAAGAACTCCTCTACAGTATGGGACTCTTCGGTAGCGACAACATAGTCACCGGGCTTGTCCTGCTGCAGCATGAGCCACATTGCCTCTACGTAGTCCCCGGCGAAGCCCCAGTCCCTGGCGGCCGAGAGGTTGCCGAGGAAGACCTTGGTCTGGAGGCCGACCTTGATGCGGCCGACGGCACGGGTGATCTTGCGGGTGACGAAGTTCTCGCCACGGCGGGGGGACTCATGGTTGAAGAGCACGCCGTTGCAGGCGAAGAGGCCGTACGCCTCGCGGTAGTTGACGGTGTACCAGTGCGCGGCAACCTTGGAGGCGGCGTAGGGGGAGCGGGGGTGGAACGGCGTGGTTTCACTCTGCGGCGGCGGCGTGGAGCCGAACATCTCGGAGGAGCCCGCCTGGTAGTAGCGCATGGGTTTGCTGGTGAGGCGGACGGCCTCGAGGAGGCGGAGCGCACCGGTGGCGGTGACGTCGGCGGTGTAGTCCGGAATCTCGAAGGAGACGGCGACGTGGGACTGGGCGGCGAGGTTGTAGACCTCGTCGGGGAGGACGTGGTCGAGCACGCGGCGGAGGGAGGAGGAGTCGGAGAGGTCGGCGTAGTGGAGGCGCATCGGCGGGCGCGGCGTGGAGGGGAGGGAGTGCGGGTCGTGGTAGAGGTGGTCGAGCCGCTGCGTGTTGAAGTTGGAGGAGCGGCGGATGAGGCCGTGCACCTCGTACCCCTTGGAGAGGAGCAGCTCCGTCAGGTAGCTCCCGTCCTGCCCCGTGATGCCGGTCACCAGTGCCACCTTCCGCGGCGGCGCCGGGGACCGGGGCACCGAGGGGGTCTCCTCCTCGCCGGCGGCGGCGCCACCGTTGGAGTACGGCGTGGAGGAGTCGGCCATGCTCGTTAGATCTGGGAAGGCGGGGAGAGGGAGGGGGAATTTGGGCGGAACAGGGTAGCGAAGGGCCGGAGATTTGTAGGGCCGGAAGTCTTGGCTCTGGGTCTCTCTTTGTAGTTCTGTGCTTGCAGAAGATCGAACACCGGAGAGAAATTTCCAGTTAAACATCTATACTGTTCTACTCCCTCTGTCCTAGATTGTAAAAAATATTTTATTCGATTAAAATTCAAATATCTTCTACTGTTATTCTTTTGTTGAATTCAGCCTTTAAATCATTTAGTTTTGTCTGATCTCACCTTTCAAATATCTTCTACAATTGTTTCGTTGAATCCAGCCTTCAAATCATGTAGTTTTGTTTGATCTCACCTTCTGTTAGTTTTGACGGACGGTATACTGAGTGGGAGGTGGGAATCAACTCTCACTGTGGCTTATATTAGATGACGCGGTTGTGCAGGTGCGCGTGTAGTGGGCTGAAGGAATTAATATGGCAGATAATATGATTATGACTGAGACGAACTGGATAATAATACTAGTTTCACTTTCTGGTTTTCGGCATGGCTCTTCGTTGTTAAGATATATTCAGACGAATGCATTAAGTTAAGATCAGTGTAGGATACAGCAAAGCACATGTTCCTTCATATTACACATTGGATGCAGCTCTGGTGCGTGATGGATTTTTCTTTAAACCAAAAATAAATTATCTCAATCTACTAGTTGAACCCAAAAAAGTTATCCAATTAATTAAAAAACATTAAGATTACAAATGCCCCGTAATCTAATCAGGCTAAGCCTGACACCATTGGTCGATCTGATCACGATAACACAAACTCGACACACATACTGAGAAGATCCATCTATTAAAATCGTCCACCAACATCATTGTCATCACTCATCACCCTGCGACCCGACGACTCTAACTTCACAATAGTCAACCACCGATACATCAATCACCGCAACGACCGCACTAAGCCTGCGTTACCCGAAACACCACATCCGGTCATCAAAATGGCAAAAAAGCAGCTCCGATTTCATCGCCTCTAAAGCCACCTAGCACATGTTATCGTTGCTGTCCTTGTCGCCCTTTAAGACACAACAACCCCGACTTCATCGCCTCAAAGTGAACCGATGCATAGGAACACCACACTAGAACGCTGGAAAGCCAGCACCAATCCCATGCCGCACACAGCCCACCAACACCACTCATTTCCAGTCATCACACGAATTGCACCACCAGAGACTTGGGCAGCCGACTCAGCATCCATGCGTGTTTGCCCATTGTACAATGCGCCATAGCTTTGACTTTTCATAAACCTGTCACGAGGCATCGTCGCTGCCCGCACCGCTCATGAATCACAGCTCTGACGCACGCACGATATCACACTAGACCACCACAGCCATCTCTTGATGCACCAACTACGCTCCTCCTCACCCCAAACTCGTCAAGTGCAGCCTCTAACCATTCCGTCGAACGCTGCCTCCAGCTCCTCGGCACAACCACCATCTTTGGTCAGGAGCTTCTCCTGCCCAGCACCGCCATCGCTGGCTGCCCAATGGCAGACTATGACTTAGATCGCCGTGTTGTGGCCAGTCAATAGCCAAAACCCCGCTCGCCAAAAGAAACCCATGAGCTCCAACCCCCCCGCGCCTCCTGCCCCTTCTGCCCAGCACGCCATAGCGCCGCCGGGTACCGTACAACTGTGGCCAGCCATGTAGCGTCGCCGCTGTCCAGGCCTGGCCACCTAGCCAGATCCGGTAGGCGTGAGCTTAAAGCTTCAAATATGGGACCCGATGCACGTAGCACCAAGCCGCTAGATTGTGTGTCGCACATAGCCTATAGCAGCAGGCACTACAGCTCCCGTCATGTCGCTGCTGCAGATCTGAGCGTCGCCGAGGCCCAACTCTGCCACCAACTGCCGCAAGGACTATGGCCACCACTGGACACCGCTGCCGTCGGCCCTCCACTGATGAGGACATCCCTAACACTGATACAATCATATCCCCACAATTATAAGGTCTAATGACACGAGATTGAGCATGCCAACTTAATTGTCAAGTAGATTCGTTTATTGGAGCTTCATCATTTTCTAGGAACTTCATGATTCTACCTAAAGGAGATGATGTTATATCTATCATGAACATGGGTTCAAGTGAGAAAAAGGATGGCAACGCTAAAAGGATGGTGTCAGGCTATTTTAAGACTTTGGAGCCACCATGATAGACGAAATATACAAACTTCCACTTTGCATTTTCGTCCATAATTAGTGAATGATGATGCATCACCTTTTTCTGGCCAAGACCATATATCTTTTAATTTTAGCACACTTAGAGACATTCGGGTCGTAAAGGAGAAGGAGTCCTAGTCGTGAAGGAGTGCTAGTCGTGAACAGGATCTCCTTCCACCCTCTCCTATATAAGTTTCCCGAGTCCCTAGGATTAGATGGGTTTCATTGAGTTGTTTAGCTACTGCTACAATTTCACATCTACAAGTCGTGTAGGACTACCACCTTGTTCAAATCGCCAGTGGAATCCCAAATTCGTTCTTCTAGCTCTTGTGCCAATTTCGCAATTCAGATTGTAATTTATCACAGTTCTTGCTGGCTCTTCGGTTGCTTGTAGGAACTCAAAATTCATTGTTCAGGTTGATCGTCCCCACGACAAGGTCAATAACCATCGGAGATTGATTTAGCGATTGCTAAGGCATATCTTCTAGTACGGTATAGTCAGATTGTCAAGGTCAAGCTCCACCAAATCGATAGCTACCTTCATCTCATCGAAAGATCGGACCACTGTCTCATGATTTTAGTAGCTACCTTCATATCATTGAAAGATCGGTGGAGACGGTGGCCCGATATTTCGATGAGATGAAGATAGATATTGATTTGGTGGAGCTTGACCTTGACTATCTGACTGTTTCGTACTAGATGATATGCCTTAGCAATCACTAAACCAATCTCCGATGGTTATTGATCTTGTCGTGGGCACGACCAACCTGAACAACAAAGCTCGAGTTCCTGCAAGCAACCGAAGAACCAGCAAGAACTGTGATAAATTGCAATCTGAATTGCGAATATTAAATTGGCACAGGAGCTAGAAGAACAAATTTGTGATTCCACTAGCGATCTGAACAAGGTGGTAGTCCTACATGACTTGTAGATGCAAAATTGTAACAGTAACTAAACAACTCAATGAAACACATCTAATCCTAGGGACTCGTGGAATTTATATAGGAGAGGGTGGAAGGAGCTCATGTTCACGACTAGGACTCTTTCTCCCGTACGACTCGAATGTCTCTAAGTGTGCTGAAATTAAAAGGTACATGGCCTTGACCAAAAAAGGTAACGCATCATCATTCACTAATTACGGACGAAAATGCAAAGTGGAAGTTTGTATATTTCATCCATCATGGTGGCTCCGAAGTCTTGAAATAGCTTGACACCATCCTTGTAGCACTGTCATCCTTCTCCTCACTTAGGGCTGGAAACAAGCTGAGCCGAGCCAGCTCATGGGTCGACTCGTCCTGGCTCGTGAAAAAACGAGCCGAGCCTGGTGTCACATCCCGATTTTCCAAAACCCGAAAATCAGGGCTTGCAAAGACTTTTCACGCTAACAAAATCACTTAAGTTCTATCAACCAAAGTATTTGATGAAATATGTTTGTTTTAAACCCTAGCATGGCCACATATACGCGTATATGTGACATGTGATTATGCCTTCTTTTCGCCATTGGATCTTCTCGAGATTCTTGGGGTATGTCATGTCATAGGGTGCCTCAAGATATCATCGCATGTGCATTTAAATCCAAAATCCTACCCAGCATAAAACCCGTATACCTGTATATGCCCATACACGCTAACCCTAATACCTCCCTCTCGACAAAACCCTAAGAATGAATTATGATCTCGTGACTCCAATCCATACACCATGACACCCCTTCTACCTCTAGCATGACATATATGCTACTTCTCCTCCCGAAACCCTAACCCTACCCATCTTCCTCTTTTTTTCTTTAAATATTTTCTTTTGGTCAGAAAACCCTAATATCAACATGCCATGTGTTTATACAACCCAAAAATTCTGCAAAAATTTCAGGAGCTTCACAAAACTATGTCACACCAGAATATGAAACAATATTGTGGGGCCCAGTTCAAAAATATTCAAACATATTTAAATTTGAAATTTAGGCTGATTTGACCTTTGTACTACAACCCTTACAAATCAGCCTCAGAAAATTCTCATAAAACCACACAATGATCTACAAGTTACCATGAACTCAAATCTACAACAACCTAGCCACCTTTAGTTCAAAAGTCTTGAATGTCATCCATCGAACAGTTATGCCCCATTTCCTTTCCAGCATGAAATCTTGACCAAAGTCCTATGTAAAAATCTCCTAAAACTCCTAGGGCTCTATCTCTATCCTAGGGACCTATTCCAACTCTAACATCCCACAAAACGCTACATGTTGGTCCTTAGCCAGCTCAAATCGAGTGCATGCCGACAATGGCATTCATTTCTCCACCCTCTCCACTATGCTTTTTGGTGCCTAACATCCCTATTCCTCTTGTCCACCTCCTTCCCTCTTCATTGGCGCAAGGGACACATTTGGGCATGCCCGAGCACACTAGGACAGGCTCATGCCACTCTACGCCTGAACCGGCCGTGCACAAAGCATGCGCATAGTGGCATGGCCGCGCCGCCCACTGGCATCAGCGCGCCATCCGTCACTCCAGCCACTGCCTAGCTTGCCCCCGCGCGCCACGACCTCACCCGCAAGCCCCCACAGCCACAGTATCACAACAATCAGCTCAAGCACCGTTGCATCCTCCGGCCGACCGAGCACAATGGCATCCTTGGCAGTGACCTCGTCGCCCCGCCTACAAAAGGAGTTTCGAGCCCCAATTTCTTCACCACATCTCCCCAGCAGCCCCTAACTCCCAAGCCACCACCAATTCCTCTTGACTCCCTCCCTCTTGCTTCTTCTGCTCGACATTTTTTCCGCCGCTACACTAGTCAATTCGGGCAATACTGAGCTCCTCGAAACAAGCCGTCAACATCATGACATTCGCCATCACCCACTCCTCTTTCCCCTCTTCTAATTGCTCCAAATCGCCACTGCAGCCACCAGCCCTAGGGCTCGCTGAAGCACCAGCCCCCATTCTCATCGCCGTCGGGACTGGGTTGAGCCACCGCTCGGCCCAACCGACAAGAGGGCCACACTGCGAGGAATATCTGCAGAAGTGGTACGATCTTGCGTGCCCCGACAGTGGGCCTAGGCACTCGGGTAGGCCCACCGTCTATTAAGTGGTTGCGCACCACCCCATTCCCGTCTCTCCCTCATAAGAGGCATATTTTTCATTTTTAAAGAAAGCGTAAACCCCCGCTGCAGTCCGGTTTTCTAATTCAAATTAACCAACTCCTCTTGGTTCAACCGGTTCATCTGTTTTCGATCGAGTTTTCTAGCCTCCTCCACCGGTTCCAAACATTTAAAAATATTTAAACTTTTGGTTCAAACACAATTTCAAAATTCAAACCTATTTGAACCAGAACAAAGAAAGGAGAAAGAGCAAATGTTGCATGAAATATGAAATCTATTTTTCTGGTGTTGTTTAAAAAAATTATCTCAAATATCCTCTGACCTAAAGCACAAAAATTCTCGAGCCCTAAAACATCAACTCCCCATAGATATGCCAAGAGAGGTTTGTTTCTTTTTTTTTCCCTTTATGAAACTTAGGCATCATATGACCTAGCCATATTTTTATATACTTGAAAAAGGTTAAGGAATTAGGTTGAATTCCAGAATATCAAAAACCTGAAAATATAATATTTTGAAATGTTTTAGAACCCATGTAACCAAAAGAAACTAAGATTCTCAAATAACCCTCTAATAGGAATCACTAGACTTAGGTTAGCTTCCAAAGAAGGTATCATCATTCATGATATATAGCTAAAAATCTAGGTAAGTCCAGAACCAAAATGAGGTAGTCTCAGCATGGTTATCATGTGCTACACCCACTGGTCTTGACCACGAAGAACCAAAGTCTTTAAGGGATTAAAAATCTAATACAAGAGCTTGTTCATGAGGAAACCCTAAAACCCTAACTCTTTAACACTTGTCGAGCAACTCATCATACCAGCATCATTTCATAAGCATGCCATGGTCTCTTGGATTTTATTTGGATCTTCCATGCATGGTCGTTTATTCAACGCTCTTAACGTGTAGTTCACAGAGTCCGGTACGCGCGTCAGGAGGAACCTTGAGCTATCTCCATCTCAGGACCAGGACCAGGACTCGCCAGGCAAGCTCCTCTTCTTTGATCATGTTGAATCCTACGATTGCAAAAGAATTATTTTGAATGCAAAAACATGCATGCTATATGTTGAAAACCAATATTTTATGTAGCAATAGCTATGACCTATGTCGAAGAAACCCTAGCCCAACAGTGTTTCCTTGTCACCCTAAAGACTACGTACCCAAGGAAATTACCGGGAACCTAGGGTAGTGTATATATGTATATGGCTTAGCCCTGTCATAGCAAAACTAAGTTTTTACAAAAAGAAATGAATCCCTGGAAATCTCAAATGAGGAAGACTTGGGAGGGACCTTCGTATCCAATGGTGTCTGAAGGGACAGAAGTGTCCGTGGGTTGGGATGTTTCTGAAAAAGGTCTTATAAAACCAAAACAAAATGGAGATGTGTTGGATCCGGGTTAGAAATGAAGAAAATGTATGCAGGAGTGACTTGTTTCAAGATATAGTCCGGCGTGGCTCTTTTAACCCATGTGACTCGGATATGGTGTGAAATCTTTCTCGGATCAATTAAGGACTGAACCTAAGTGCAATTGAACTAGGTTCACCTCGTACGTCCACAGGCCTTTGTGGGAATGACTTGACTAAATACCCTGTCGAGTGCTAGTGTCTGGACCCGTGGGCAGTAGGAAGATAAGTGCTAGGTGGATGTTACCCCTAGAGAACCTCCACGTGGCTACGTAGGAAGTTGTTCGACACAAAAATGGGATCCATTTCTGTCTATGTGTCGTGTGACTCGAGCATAAACTAGGACTAGGTAAGATTTCATCTAACGGGTCCAGCCCTAGTACAAAAATGGGAGAAATGTCTCGTTGTAATAACCCTGTCAGTACACCTCGTGAAGTGTACCATTAGCATTCAGCACCAAGGGGGACTTACATCTTGTGGATAAAGCCGTACAACCTCTGCAGAGTGTTAAAATCTATTCAAATAGCCACGTCCTCGGTTATGGACACAATATGGTGAGGCCACACACTGGTTAGACTAGACTTTTGATAACCAAAATGGGATATGGGCTTAAGGATGCAGGCATGATGTGCTTGCAGGGTGACTTGAGAGTACCCCGTGTGAGGCGGGAGGAGTGAAAGTGAGGGAAAGCATCGGTCTATACATAGAACCAACCTTCCAATAGGAGTGATACGCCATTTCCATAGTGGACGGCCGGAGCTACAATGATAAGATAACATGCTATGTTATCACAATTCGGCAGAGCCGAGCTTGTTTTGAAAATTGCCTTCAAATTTTAGTTAATTACTTTGAATAAAAACTTACTTTCTCACACAACATGAGACATAGGTTAGAGCCATTTTTTTGATGCAACCGTGCATACATATATCCGTATTATTCTCCCTGCAAGAGAGCTTTCGAGTACATTCAATGTACTCACTTGGCTTGTTGATTTGGCCAGACGAGGAGGAGTACCATTCCGAGGATACCGACAGCGACTATGAGATGTAGGGCGTTACCACAGTCAGTTGCCTATGGTTCGGCATATTGATGGGCAATCTACCATGTGTATCTTTCTGCTGCAGTTTTAATTCGACCGATAGACCTGGTTTATACGAATAAAGACTATAATGGCTATTTGCGTAATGAACCTGGTATTGTATGACTATGATATCAAGAAACTTTTGTGTATTGGCCACTGATCATGGGACCAGTATGGTAAACACAGGGGTTTATCCGACTTTAAAACCAGATACCTGGCTCATCTTGCCAGTAGCCACGAGCCTAGAATTAAGCTCGGATCCAGCTCGCTCGAGCCTCGAGCCAGCTCACAATGGCTCGCAAGCCGGGCCTCTAGAGTTGGCCCAGAGCCTTGAACGGCCTGTGTGTACTTCTCCTGTAGATCCGCACGCTGCACCAGCTACTGCTCCTCCCACACCTACACTTCCAGGTTAGGGTTTGGGGGCGTACTGCTGCCACCGCCGTTCCTCAACCCTCCTCCGCCGGATGCTACCAGCCCACAGCTGCCCCGCTACTGCTCCGCAACCCATAGCGAGTGCCCAGCATCATGATCAAGATCCGACGTCGGCTCCCGGACTTCGTGAGCTCGGTCAACCTCAAGTACATCAAGATCGGCCTCTGCTCCAGCTGCTTTCCTGGCGTCCTGGGCACCGCTCGCACTCACGCGTTCGCTCGCCTCGAGCTCGACATGGGCATGCTCCACTCTGCTGATCTCCTCAGCTACATCGCTTGGCTCAGCATGGCCCTACTAGTGTTCATCCTCGCAGTGTGTTACATCCCCAGCAGGTGTACCTCATCGAGTTCACCAACTACAAGCTCGACAACGAGCATGAGATCTCCAATGACAGCTTCCTGGACATGACCGGAGCAGCGGGTTCTTCAATGCCACCGCCCCCTGCTCCTCTATCGGCTCGCCGCCCATGGTGCACCGCAGCAGAGGATGCCATCACTCCCTTGCTGCCTAGCACCCCAGCACACAACACGCCTCTGCTCCTCAGCCCCCCACCTCTTTTGCTAGATGCCACAGTGCAGGACGACACTGGTACTCAACCCTCCTCCTACGAGCCTAAACGAGCCTACGAGCGGATCGTGAGCTTTTTGGCTTGGCTCGACGAGCTTTACGAGCTGAGGAGGAGGCTCGGGCTTGGCTCATTACGCCTCCGAGCCGAACCGAGCCCGAGCCGAGTTTCGCTGAGCCTGAGTCGAGCTGCGAGCCTCGAGCTTTCTGTCCAGCCTTATCCTCACTTGAGCCCATATTTCTGAGTAATATAGCATCATCTCCTTTAAGCAGAATAATGAGTTCATAGAAAATGATGGAGCTCCAAGAAACGAATTTACCTGATAATTAAGTTAGCATGCTTAAGCTCGTGTGACTGGACCCTATGACTGTATCGGTGTTAGGGATGTCCTCGTCACCCACCGAGTCACCGCGCCACCCAGTGGCCCACGACCTCCTCCACCCCGCTCCGAACCTCTGCCCGCGAAACAAGCGCCACCCTCCTACTACCTTCGGGTGGGGGCCCACCACCACGCGGCAATCACCGACGGCAGTGGGAGGGGTGTCTCTGGCGGGTAGGTCGGACGCCTCGGTGCCACCGAGGGAGTGGCACATGAGCGAGAGAGATGGGCCTTTTTTAAGGCAAAGGGCCTCAAACCATTGTAGATTACAAATTTGTAATAATCCGGTCTATTCTATGATAGGGATCGTATAGGGGACTACTGTTTTGAACTTTTGGTGATCATAGAACTGTACATTTTGTTTAGTCGTTTGCACGGATATACAGGCACCCACTTGCACTCTCGATCTTACAAATGTACGAGCCACGGAGGCACGAGGTGCCTTGGTTTGACCAACTCCTTGGAGTAACGGTCTGGGTCCTCTCTTCTGTTCGCCATCTCCATGACTCCATGCATTGAACTGAGGCTAACTGATACTTTTCCACTTGGAATATTACGGACATACTTAAGGATCACTGATCTCATTAGTGGTTAAATTACTGAGTCGATCGGATCTCCTAGGAGTCAAAAAAATCGGGAGTACAGGATTCTAGCACACATTGTCACGAAGCTGCTGTATAACTCTGATGACCTGCTTCAGATTCGGAAGGGAACTGAGATGACTGTTGTAGAAGCCAACACTAGATCCAATATTTTTTGTGTGTGGTAGACGAAGAGAGTAGTGTGGAGACAAGTAAGGCTAAGAATAAGATAACAAAGTGAAAACATGGTGCCCTCTAGTAAAAGTGTCGGTGCCAGAGAAAATTCATCCAGCTAGCGAAAGTCGTCATGGTTAAGAAGCTGAAGCTCGTATGCCCGCGCTACATCTCTACAGGCTCTAACGGCATTGTAGAAATAACTTTTAGGGCCTCCTTCGATCGCAAGCATGGAAAAGAGAGAAGAGTTTTAGCTCCATGGCTCCATCTTCTAGCACCGTAGAATGCACATAAAGATATGTGCTGATTTGTTAATTTTTTAGTTGTATAATTAGATATTTAAGGATGCTTTACCTAGGTTTTATGTCTATGCACAAGATAGTTCGTCCACTAGTTAGATATGCTCTTTCTTAATAATTTTTTAGTGCGTACAAGTGTCATATGATTAGTACGGAGACGGCTCCTCTGACGTTGCTTCAGCACGTCAAGGTGCTACAGTAGCCAGACGTAGAATCTCAACCATCGGATCAGCAAGGAATGGCTGTGGTTTGGTTGTTACAACATGTACTATGTACTGTAGATCAGGTACTGTAGCCATGTTCTGACTGTTGCGTGCAATGCAGATTTGCGATGTAGCATGAACTGTAGCATCAAATCTAGATTGTCCATTTTAGATCCAATGCTGAGAATCACCCATAAGTCATGGTACTGTCGTCATCTGACTTGCCTTCAGTAAGTCAGAGGATCTGATTCCGATTAGTACCATCCTCTCTCCTAATAATGTTTTGGTGTGAACAGTAGCACAAATCCCGATGAAGCATCTGAGGGTGATGGAGGATGGAATTATGGCTCCATGGAGCTGAGAAACATTTCTGAATGAAAAAAACACATAAGTTTCATAGAAATGCAATTGTAAAATAGAAGACTGTGAGATAGAACACAGAAAAAGCGCCTCCATCCTATAGAAGTTTTCAGCCTACTGCATTTAAGAAAAAAGAGGTTGTAGTGAATGTTAAAATTCCTATAGAATTAGATCATTAAAAAATCTATAGAAATTTGGTGGCATCATTCATACGATCCAAATGGTTTCTAAAAGAAAAAAATCCTAAAGATTAAGAAAAAGAGGTTGTAGTGAATGTTAAAGTTCCTATAGAATTAGATCATTAAAAAATCTATAGAAATTTGGTGGCATCATTCATACGATCCAAATGGTTTCTAAAAAAAAATCCTAAAGATTAAAAATCACATAAAAATTATATAAAATTCCTACAATTCAAAGAGGGCCTCCAGTTGAAAACACTTTAAGTATATCCTGTCTACCACTATGATTTCTATAATAACTACATGAACACGAGAGTGGACAACTGTGATTCCCATAGTAAGCTACGGGGACTACCAAAGTAGATGTGGGTGCATCTATATTTTTTTGGGCCTCTTTAGATTGTAGGATTTAATACGATTTTTGGGATTTCAATCTTTACAAATTTTTCCGACAAGAACCCTTTGGATCATAAGATTGAGATTCTCAAATTCTTATGTAATGCAGTCCTATATCCTCAATTCCATTGGGAAACCAACATGAAATTAAACCTTATTTTATTTTTTTCTTTGAGAAGTCTAATGCAATCTCACTTTCTCTCTACTCTCTATCTCTCTCCCTCTTTATATATATTCCTCTAAAATATTCTTATGTTATTTTCGTACAAACCATCCAAAGGCACCACTTTCTAAAATTCATATATTTTGACATCTTAATTATGTGTCTTTTTATTCCTGCGTTTTCTAATTCTTGTGATCCAAAGAAAATGTTCACTTGCTACGAACAAGTGAACCAATTTTGGCAACTTCCTCTCCCCAGCACGTGTCACTAGATTGGACAATTAATTTCTGAAATAGATGATGTCAACATTGAACCTATGCAGAAAATTCAAAAAGCCACTGCTTTTATACCAAGCAACCAAAATTGTATGCATTGTGACGAGATGTTCAAAACTAGATCTCACTTAGATATGTTTCTGCTAATTTTTGTCTACTGCATCTTATACAACCGTTCCACTGCATATTATTAGTCGTCTTTTTTGGTAGTTTGTATATTCGTCTATTGCCTATGCATTTAACTGCCTACACCATATTTTCTCTATTGCATTTTCGGTATATTCGTCTGTTTGATAATCCTTTAGTGCATAACCATGTACAGAATACTCGTCTACTGCATTATTTGTCAATCATCTAACACATATTTTTGGCCTACTGCATTTTTAGTCGTGATCTATTGCATTTTCTTGTTGAACATCTGCTGCATTTTCGATGGATGTCTATTGTATATATATTGCCTTTTTTTGGTTACCTTTTTATGCATTTTTTCTCATCCTACCATTTCTCACAATTTTTCCTAGTTGCCCACAAAATATAGCGGTGAAAATAAATCAGTAAGAAACATTGTGTAAACGAGTGGAAAAAATGACAAAATCCCTGGTGGAAAGTACAATGAAAAATGGTATAAAAATAGCGAAAACCGATGGACTTTTCTTCTTGAGTTTTTGACAAAATCGGTGGAAGAAAACAATGAAAAAACTGTGGAAATGGAAAAGCAGGTGGGAAGATTGTGAGAAAAACAGGTGAAAAGAATGGTGAGAAAAGCAGTGAGAAAACGAGTGAAAAGGGCAAAAAAAATAAAGAGAAAATAAAAAAAGAAGACCAAAATAAGGCGTTCAAACAACCCGAGCAGGTAAACATGGGAAAATATTCGGTGGAAGAAACTACACTTCCTGTGAAAACTTTATAGAAACCATACGTAGAAGTTTTGAAAGAATCTTGGAGAACAACATTTGTCAAGGAGGTTATATTCTATACAGTAGAAAAATTTCAAGTTCAAACTCATTTGGTAGGTATAAAGGAGAAACAAAGAAATGAATGGTGTCGAACGGTGAAAAATCACCATTTATGTTGAATTTGTTTATTTCCTAGCTTCCAACTTCAATTGAGTATGAACTTGAAATTTTACAAACTTAGAGAACATCACACCACCAATGTGCAGTATTTTTTGAGATTTTTTTGAAACTCTCACACATGGTTTTCACGAGTTTTTCACGAAAAGGGTGGCTTCGAGCGGACTCTTTTCCCCGTAAACATTTAACTGTTACAGCCTCCCATAGTCAAAGGTGTTAGCATTGTACAGTAATTCCGATTCGCACCTGGGTGCGGACAGATCCTATATTCTAAATGTGTTTTTCCTACTCCAAGAAGATGTGAAAAATATTTAAAAATCATAGATGAACATTATGCTATAATATGTGTACCTATAAAATTTGGTCTTGCAGCTCGGTTTGGAGGGCCAAACAGAGAAATATCTTGGTCTTCCTATCTACGTTGGTAGATCGAAAGCTCAAACTTTTAGCTATCTCAAAGGGAAGATTTGGAGGAGAATACAAGAATGGAAGGAAAAGCTACTGAGTAAGGCAGGGAAGGAGGTGCTGATCAAAGCTGTCGCTCAGGCTATCCCAACTTATGCTATGTCCTGCTTCGATCTGACGAAGGGATTATGTGATGACATTACAGCAATGATTTGTCGGTTCTGGTGGTCCCAGATGGACAATGAACATAAGGTGCACTGGATCGCAGCTGACAATCTAGCCAAGCCGAAGAAAGAAGGAGGCCTTGGTTTCAGAAACTTATATGATTTCAACCGAGCAATGCTGGCTCGTCAAGCATGGCGCACTATTCAGCACCCGGAGGCATTGTGTTCAAGACTCCTCTCAGCAAGATACTTTCCGAATGGGAATCCCCTTGCAGCTTGTCCAAAACCAGGTATTTCATATACTTGGCGTAGTGTACTGAAAGGTTTTGATCTCCTAAACAAGGGTCTTATCTGGAGAATTGGGAATGGAACTAAAGTCCGAATATGGGAAGATCCTTGGATACCAAGGGGTCTTACAAGACGCCCTACAACACCTTATATTCATCTAGGGGTTAGTTTCGTTTCAGAGCTGATTTGCCAATCTTCTGGACACTGGAATCGGGAACTTTTAGCACAGATATTTCATCCAGATGATATTAGATTGATTCTTAGCATCCCTAGGATTTCATAGCCTGGCACCCAGATCATAAAGGCAAGTTCTCGGTTAGGTCTGCTTATAACCTGTCTAAAGAGTTAGCTAATGCTGAAAATGGGCAGCCTTCTTCGAGCTCCACTATTGCAAACCCGGCAATTAACACTAAGGGAGTTTGGAGGAAGGTTTGGAGCCTTCCTTTGCCAAGGAAAATCTGCATGTTTCTATGGAGATTCGCTCACAATAGCTTGCCCCTGCGAACTAATATTCATCGCCGCGGTATTGACCTTGATACCATTTGTCCGATCTGCAAGAAGTTGGATGAGCACGGCAGTCATCTCTTCCTAAAATGCAGATTTGCAAAATCTTGTTGGGAGTTAGCTGATATGGATAATATTCGATCCCAACTAATGGCAGCTTGCAATGCTCTTGAAGTTACTGCTGTTCTACTATCTCAATCTTCTAAAGTACGAGACCTTGCTACTATTCTACTCTGGAATATCTGGTTTGTGCGCAACAAAGTGAACGCAGGAGACAAGGCTTGTACACCAATGGAGCTGGTGTCTAAAAGTCAGATACAACTTATAGAGTTTGGCGATATACGATGTAGCGTTGCTACTCATCAAATCCCTTCCACTCCCAAATGGTCTGCACCTCCTCAAGACTTCCTGAAGGTAAATATAGATGGCTCCTTTCATACTTCTGGAAAGGGAGGTTGGGGATTTTGCATTAGAAATGGAAATGGCAGAGTACTGGGATCAGGAATGGGACAACTGAACAATCTAATAAATCCTTTACATGTTGAATCCATTGCCTGCTTATGCGCCATCCGGGTTGCAGCTAATGCCGGTCTGCCCAAACTGATTCTGGAAACAGATTCTCTGTTGCTACAACAAGCCTTGCAATCCAGTGAGTATGACTTAGCACATTTGGGAGTGCTATTCCGTGAGGCTAAAACCCTTATGTCCTGTAGTTTTTGCGGTTTGTAAGGTCCAACATTGTAAGCGAGAGTGTAATAGCGTCGCTCATTCCCTGGCTAAGCAAGGAGCTGGCCTGCCGGCTAGTACTGCTTATGTTCACCTTTCCAATGTTCCAGACTTTGTAAGTTCTCTAGCAGCCAGCGATCTCGCTGAGTCTGCCTGATAATTTGAGTTCCTTACCTTCAAAAAAAATATGACCTGACGTGTCCAACACAAAAAGAATAAATTAATACATCTATAAGAGTCGATAGTATGTTATTCAAGCTGTACGAGTTTTCATTCGCGTAGCGTGCAAATGGTCATACATTTGCAACAGATTTATGATGTACATCCATGGTTATATAATATGTTTTTACATTTTTTCATACTTGGAATAAAACACATGTTAAATGTAGGGAGCAGACGGACCACAGGTAGAAAATATTCCACTGTTAAGCATCATATGCCTTATCGTATGATACTAGTGCAGGATAAGCGTGTATGTACAGGCTCCAATTGAAATCCTATATTTAAATGTTCCACTTGAAATACTAAGACCCAAATCACAAGGACAGTAGCCGTGAAAGTCTAATATGAACCGGTGTCCATATACATCCCTTCGCGATTTTGTAATAAATTCACAAAAAGTTCATGGTTAGTTTAGATACATGTACAAAAATACATGTAGTCGCACTTCCGACTGCTAGATTGATCTCTCTTTTCTCCCCTGCTACAGTTCAGAGCGGCGGAGAAAAGGGCGCCCCCAAATCTCTCCCGTTTCCTCCGGCGAGGCCGTGCTTTCTCCCCGATTCGGGTCGCCTCCGGGCACCGCGATGACGGGAGAAGCGCGGCCTCGGTCCGGCCTGTAGATAGGGCCTGGTTTGGCCCCTATTTTGGTCTCCGTTCCGGCATCGGTTCGCCGTGTTCTCCGGCGCCGGCAGGAGTTTTGGTAGCCCGGCTCCAACGTCGGCTCACCGCGGCCTTCGCCGGCGATGGTGAGGAGCCAGTGGTTTTCCCGTTTCCTTTGCTTTGTTTGTTTTTGTTCTGTAGGTTGATGGAGGGGTGCTTCACGGGGTGGAGTTTGGTGCTCGTCTTCCTCGCGGATCCGGCGACGCCATCTTCGGCCTTGAGGTTTCCTCCAACGGCTGCCTCCCATGGTTTCCTGCCGTGCTGCCTCTTCGGATTCGGCTGGCGGCGAGGATGCGGCGGATCGACCGAGCTCCATGGCCAGCACAAGACTGGGGTGATACCCCCGCCGATGTTCTTTCTCCGACGCATCAGAACGGCCTCTCGCGGCGTTCTTCTTCTGCGGCTTCTAGACCGAGCCTTCGTGCTACGGTGGTCGATGCGGGTTTCCAGGAAGCTTGTCGGTCTTCGTCTCCTTCCGATCTGGTCGGTCGTCGCGGCGGCAGCAAGAACCAGTGTTGAAGCTCCAGGGATCGTTTTGCTATTTCTCCTTTCGTTAGGGGCCTCTCTGCATAGTTTGGGACAGCTGTGTGTGTTCCAGATGTTTCTGTATGTTTTCCTTATCTAGTTAATGAAAGTGTTTTCTCAAAAAAAATACATGTAGTCATTTGTGTACTGTACAAAAAATAATAAGAACATGTCTTTGTTATATAACTTAATATCTCTTGACCCTTTTTCCACAGTACACGTAGGATCCTTTTTTCACACATTTTCGTATATGCACGTACACCAACATGTCATAGTATGTTTAATAAATTTTTGAGAATTTTTGAAGTGTACAAGTATATAAACTCACTAATAGGTTCATATGAACCTATGTTCATAATATCTGCTTTGGACAGCAGTCCATTATTTATGTTCCCGCTGTGGCCTCGACGAGGCAAGCGTGCAGTTTACAACACAGGTCTTACTACAAGGTCTTTACTTTCTCTGCAATCGACAAAAACAATCATGGCCATCATCACAAAAAATGTGCAGGAGCATGATCAATGCAACAGTAAAGCACCACACGAGAAATGGCTAATAGACTATCCTTTTACTTTTACACTGTCAAGTAGGCTATTCGGAGTTTGTAGGCCTTGCAAAAGCACCCTATCATGCCACCTCTGTTCTAATCGTCATGCAGCGGCCTATCAAGGACTTTTGAGAGGCATCCGCATGAACATGAGAGGCGTCAATCATCAGTGTCTTACCAGTGGAACCATTAGCAGATTGGAACTCGATGACACCTCTGAAATGAAGTTGCGCACAAAAGATGGAAATCTCAATGTGCAAGGACAACATCCGCTTGTTTTCGCTTCTCAAGAGACAGAGTATATCTTGTTTGGCCGGTTGTCATGCATTCCTATGACCATTTGTTGTGCAAAACTTGAACTGGCTTTTTATCTCTTGAAGAATCTGTCGTTCCCTTGTAGCTTGGTTTAGGAATAAGACCCAATTTAGCAGCCAATGCTTTTGTTGTCTTTTTTATCCCTCAGATCTCACATTGCTTTCTGTGTGAAGACCCTTGCTTCGTAGAAGGGCAACTTGTATTAGCTGTCCCACTTTGTCCTGATGACAGTAATACCTTCGGAACTACTTGCCTGATGCTGAACTTTTCTTGCTAGCCTAACTTCAGTTCTTGCCACGCATGTTCTTTCCTGAAATACTGGCACGCTTGCAGAAGGAGCATGACAAGGAGTTGATTTGAGCAGGCGCGGAGGCTTTGCAGGCGACAGCGTTGGCTCAACATTCTGCTTCAACTTCGGCTGGGACTTCTGGAGGAGCAGCAGCGCCAGATGTTTTTGTGCAGCTGTTACAAATTTAACGTGGTGATGATGAGGAATCAGAGTCTGATTGATCCCTGATGGATCTGTAATAGGACTAGTTCATATTCTGTCGTGATACAGACTTGTAATATTTTCTCCTGTACTTCAGTGTGTTGTAAGCTTGCCTGGTTTCGCTCGGCGTGAAGGCAGGAAGTGCACGCATGTTTAGGGCCTGTTTGGTTGGGCTATGGCTGTTGACAAAGCTGCTATTGGCTAGCTGTCTGAAAAAGCTGCTATGGCTGTGGAAAAATGAATGTATAGTTTTTGGTTGATCTAAACTATCTACAATATTTTTCGAAAATAAGCATTGAAGTTTCAGCACATTGCAAAAAGCTGGCATAAGGCAGCTTTTCTAAACAGCTGAATTTACACTGCAAAGCCCCATAGCTACCATTGGCAAAAACTATTGAAAAGCTAGCCGTTTGGTTAGGCTGCAGTTTTTTTTAGTGAAGCTGGTGAAAAGTCCAATCAAAACACCCCCTTAGTTTACTTTTCTGCACTGAACCTATTGTTGCCTGAAGGAGAGCCCATCAGATTGACGCTGAACTACCTTGTTCTGTTATTGTTTAGTAACGAAACCCTTTTCTTGGCTGGTCTGTTAATTCCGGTAATGCTAAAGATGAGTCAAATACGACCAGAGCTGCTTGATCCTTAATTCCTTAGTAACTCTTCGAGCCTTCCCTTCTGGAACAGTAGCATGGCTAACAAAATGGTTTTCTGGGGAACAAGTAGTTTTAGGAACTCCATTGACTACTTCTGACCCAGTATTTTGCATACCATCAGCATCTGACGCCAACTGATCTTGCTCTGACAAATAAGCAAAAGTAGGATATTTGGTGGTTCTTCCAATCACATCATTGTTCTCTTCTTATACTGGAACAGTGATCAAACATGACATTCACATCTTCAGTGATCCTTTTGGAAATTTTCTTGGACAACAGGGCTAGAATTAGTGCACAGTTGCACACTGCTCAGTGGACAAGTATTAAATTTCTTCAGCACTTAGTTCATCCACTGCCACCAGCTGATACCTTGCTGATAAGGGACGTACAGTATCCACAGAGCTTCCTCTATCCATCTCATGGTTAATTTGCACGATGGCAGGTCCTTCAATCGCAAGAATATTAGCATCCTCGGAAGCTTTTGCACAAGAGAGAGAAACATTATCACTTATCAGGGATAATTACTGAAAAATTACGTGCCGGTCACATGCAGGTACCAGTTTAGTATCAGTTGTCTTGACAGCTATTCTTCCATTTGCACTACATCTTGATCTGCCAATTCTTTTGATAAGATAAGATGGCAGCACTCAACCTCTCTAACCATCTCATGATGAATTGCAATTGGAACAATCACATTCTTTATGAACATGTTTGGTTTTCGGTGCTCTCTCCAAAACCTTGTGGACAAATTGAAAAAAGAACACAGGAATGCAAAGTGCCTATTCATACAAATAGGCGCAATTATTCTTGTAATACATGATTGAGCGCACATAATAAGTAACTATTTTGTTGTACAATTTGGCTTCGTCAGTTTTATGTAGACACTCTCTTCCACCTGAAATCAAAACATAGATAAAAAGGTAAATATTGAGGGCTAAACTGCAATCCACTAAACACTAACAGTTAAAAGGGACATATGAAATCATAACAGCTTAACAAAATGAACCTAGGTTCATATAAAGATATGTTCATTTGGATTTCAAGAAATAGCAGAAAAATTGTGTCAGTAAATATACCGTGAACAAAGAGCCAGTAGAAGATATGTTTGCCAGAGCAATTTTAACAGCACTTCTACATGACAAGGAGAAAGAAATAACAATAGGAAAAGGAAAGAAGAGTTAATACTTGTCACATATGTGAAGGTGCGCAGAGAGAAGCTCCTGATACCAGTAATCCCTGAATTATATGTAATACTTGATTATAGTGTATAAGGAAAATACGCAATAAACTTCACATCATAAGACAACATGGAAAGAATTACCAGCTCAGTTGAAACTTGTGCCTACAACAAGCACCTCATCCTCTTTCATTGCTATTTTTTCAGCTCATTGGTTTGCCAGATGGGTTCTTACCAGAAGTTGCAATTTCACAGCAAGTATGAGATTTAATGTTCGAAAAGCACAAGACCTGACCAAGCACACGCAGCTGACCGGATCATCACAATGCTCTTAAGCCTTTGCAAATCTCTCCTGGCCTAAAGAAAATGTTCAGTGGGAACAATGACAAACTGAAAGAAATCACTGGTGTCCATGAAAGGAAGTACTGAAAGGTTAAAAGGTGAAACATGCTTCTCCTGATGGTAACGTGAACCCCGAATGACAATAGCAGCATGCTGACAGTGGATCAGATCAATTAAAGTGCAATGCTCCTTAGGAACTGAAGGACTATTGCTTGATGTGTCTAGCTCGGGTGGAGGTACATTTTTAAGTTTCCTTCCATTATTATGTACATGTTTTTCAGATGAGTATTTGTGCAAGTAACAGCTATTTATCGCCAAAATAAGAAAATTCAAACGCACGCATATACAACTATACATAGATACAAAAAATGGAGAAATTAGTTGAGAACATGGGAAACTCATCGCAACATAATATAATAAGTAGAGGGGAGAAGAATACCGCATGAAGGACGTGTACATGAGTCGCTAGCTCAACCAAACACCATTCTGATGTCTGAACTGTACCTGAATTGGGGTTATAGCAATTTGCCATGTCACAGGATGCTGAACCAGGGTCCTGGACCATGCATGTTGCTCCATGGTGCTAGAAAGTATTTCAGAAAGTTCTCACTCTGATGCCTCTTCCATTACACATTATCTGGATTATCAGTTACAGAGGAGAAAGGAAAAGTCCAACAAACTTAGAGAACAAATTTGTAGAAATGATGTAACATGTATCCAAGAACTTATATTTAACAGGAGAGAGAGAGAGAGAGAGAGAGAGATGTGCAGTTTTATCACTAGATCATACTAATATTATTGTACTACATAATAATTTAAATAAAGATGTACAAGACAGTTTTGAAACCAAACAGAAAATGAAAACTGAAAGGGGCGTGCCTCCATGTTCATGAGATAAATACACTTCAGGTACACATCACAGGGACTAGTTAGCATACAGACAAGAATGAACATCAGTGAAACTGTCTTCCATTGATGGTCAGATACCATGATCTAGTGAACATAAAATGATAATACACCCTCTAATTCCACTTAGATATCTTTGATCTGCTCCTAATTGGCAACATAGATGTCTCTGCAAAGCTCTTCAAATGTTTAGATACTTTGGAGTGCTTTGTCAAGGAGGTGAGCACTGAGTTCTCATCATCATGGAACTAAACTCTAAGAGAACTGCAAAGATAAATAATACCAATTAGAACATTTCTAATACTTGATAAATTTGCTAGACTTTTAAGAAAACAAAATGCTAGCCTGAACATGCATAACTCTACATGGAATCATCTACTCATCTGTGCACTGAACTGCTGATTTTAGATCATGCCTACTACTGCACCATTATCACAGGATACAACTCTCCAGGCAGCCAGATCAGAAATTGGTGGTGAAGATGGATGGGCAATTCTGCCAAAAACAACTTCTAAAAGAAATCTATACTTCAGAAAAATTGAGCATGAGCACAGGGAAGATACATGTCTCATACGGCACCACATAACACACTTGTTGCTTGCTGAGTTACAATAATATAAAGTACTGACCAAACATGCTAAAATGTAAAGACAGCTAAAAGCCAGGACTCTTGATCTTACTTCAAATAATATAAAAAAAAGTTCAATATGCATGTCACGTTATCATATATATTACATTTCCAAAATGTCATTTTAATAAATACTGAGGCCTTGTTGATCTAATCCAGATTTTCTTTAATCAAATTGTTACTTTTTGAAATAAGATACTATATGAGTTAAAATAGTTGATTTTTTACTTGACAGTAGCTGCTGTTGGCCATGGTTTTGCCCCATGACTTTTAGTAGCATACATCAGTATATCCCATTGTGCATATGCATTGCAAGAACTAAACTAAATAATATTGCAAACCTATCATACTTGAAGTGTTTGGCCAGGGCTTCAAACATATTTGCATTTATTGTCAGATAATTCTTGAAGTTCTGGAAGCAGACCTGATGAGTTCTGAAGTTGTACGAATGGTGGCCATTGGCCAAGCTTCAAGAAGACGTAACCGGCTATTTTACATAAATTATGTCCTCCTCATCTGGCTCATCTCCATCCCAGTCACCATCTTCTTCTTCTGATAGATTTGAACCGTCTGTGTCTTCTTCTCCATCTTTTCCTTCTTGCTGCTCCCTTTCCTCCTTTAGTTTGTCCAGTATAGTAAGAATCTGTAGAGGTGGAATCAATTAGACAAGATTTTCCCGGCACATAGGAGAAATCTGAGAAAATTGTGAAAATTGATCCACAGGATGAGTCTTTATGTGGTAATAGAGCTCCTACAGCAGATTAAAATGTTCACTTTATATGTTTTGAGCTATAAAAAGCTGAAGCCCTTACAGCTTTTGAGCTAGTTTCCTTATATAGGCCCTACAGGAGGAAGTTTACATCTTATATACTATCAGCGAAACATATACAGTGATTCTTATCCATACAAAAGCAAAAAGCTACTCCTTCTGTCTCAAAATGTAAGGCGTATTTTGTTTGGTTAAAACAAGGCTTTGACCAACAATTACTCCATTACTTGGTGGTTTATGTGACATAAAATTGATGTTGTTAGCTTCGTATTCAAAATTACTTACTCATGATTGTCACTTTATATCATATAAACCACATATTAATGGAATAATTATTGGTCAAAGTCTTGTCTTAACCAAAGAAAATATGCCTTACATTCTGGGACGAAGGGAGTAATTCTTATCATCACTTAAACTGAACTACAAACTGAAGCACAAGAAGCAAAAGACTGCCACAACTTGCAAGGAAGAGAAACAATGACAGTTATAGGATAAGTATTTCCTAATACGCTTCTCGTCTAATTTATCCAACTGTTTACAACAATCATAAAAGGCAGTATTGATCATATATCAAATACATGCTTAGACAAATGAGTTTGAAACAATGCAGTGTCAAATAATTCTGGTCTGAGACAGCAGCAATGATAACAAATAGCAGGCCATGAATAAGTTACCTATACTAACTTAAGTGACAAACTAGTGGAAAGTGAAATGCACTGGAGTTCGCAAGTGATGGACTGATGGTGCAGCTCGATGCTTAGGTGTGTTTGTCTTTAGTGATAAACTAGTGGAGAGTGAAATGCACTGGGGCTTGCTTCTCGTAACATGTCAATGTCTGACAAAACAAACAAAAAATTGAAGCATACCCTGCTTCCACGCTCCATGGACTCGTCTTCGATGAACCGTATCTCGGGCGTGAGACGCAGCTTCATTCGCCGGCCTATCTGGCTCCTGACGTACTTTGTCTTGGCCTTGAGCCCGGCAATGGCGACCTTCTTCCCCCTCTCGTCCCCAAACACGGACACATACACCTTGCACACCTGCGCAACACCGGAATAAACAAGGAATTCAGCATCGCTCCCGCAATCCACTAGCCCTGACTTGCAGCGCAGCAGCAGCAGCAGCATTCGAGCAAGCGGCCGCGACCTGGAGGTCGTTGGAGAGCTCGACGTCGGCGATGGTGGTGAGGGAGGAGAGGTAGCGGTCGGCGCCGAGGGCGGCCTCGGGGAGGACGGCGCGCTGCATGATGGGGTCGCGGGTCAGCATGTCGGCGAGCTCCCGCTGGATCTGCTTCGCCACCATCCGCACCCGACGCTCCTTCGCCATGCACCGCACCACGCGCAGTGAGAGCGCCGGCGAACGCACGGAGACAGGCGGCGCGATGGCGAGGGAGCGCGGCAGCGGCGGGGAGACCAGGGAGCGGCACGGGAACATCGCTGCTTTCGAGAGGTGTGGTGGGGTTTCGGGCGGGTTTGCGGTGAGGCCGTAGCAGTGGGAACTGGGAAGGGATAGTGTCGAATCGAAACAATATCTCCTAAGTTTTCTTCTCTTTTATTGGACAACGTTTCCGTGCAAATTTGCACCTATTTTGATTCCAAGAGTAGGCATACAGTTTGCAAATTTCTGTGAGGACTACGACCATTCGCGCACTTTTGCGGAAAAAACATGAATATTTATTTGCAATGCATAAATTTCTTGGTGCGCCATCATGTTCTTGCAAGTGTGTATAGTGTAGCATGTTCTCCCTGCAAACAAAAAATTATTTAACTGAATGGTGATAATTTTGTTTATACTTAGTGGAAATAGGGCTTAATATATGATCTTTGACCTGAATTTGAACATTATAATAGTTCTACGTTCAATTTTAAGCTTGAGATTATCATAGTTATATTTTCAGAGTAAAATATAAGAATCACTACATACGACAGCTTTCGCAATAGCTAGCGTTTTTTCGGACCTCACCGTGAAGACACGAATACCACGATTCACATCTTTGATGGCAAACTTTTAAAATTTGGTGGTCTCATATATAGACGCATTGTTGTAGTTCCAGATGTGCCGTAAACAAAGGCAAAAAAGAAGTACATTTTGACGTCTTTTATAGTTTCATATGTGCCGAAAACAAAGGCAAGAAGGAAGTACATTTTAGAGTCTTTTATAACCAACATCGATGGTTTATGATGTATTGCTTTCAAGCCATGTGCTACAATTCCTTATTCTTTTGGATTTGGCATTACAATTTCCAGCCTTATGTAATGTCGTAAAATACCTATGATACAAAACTGGGAAAATAGATACATAATTGCTAACAACACATAGCATTTTGTACCCAACAGAAAGATGATGAGACGTGGGCTAGGAAATCTTTAACTCGCGTGCAAAACGGTGGCCCGATGCTTCACAGCCACACTTGATCAGCAACTCTTCTTCCCTGTTTCATCTATGTGGCCTCCAATAATATTTCATATATATGCACGATTGATACACGAACATAGATAAGAGATCCCTTGGATCAGTATATAAGTGTCAACGTGAAGGTTAACCATATCGTCGCTAGTAAATTCTCTCCATACAAAAAACATACGCGATATGATCACCCCCATTTTTAACGTTTTCTGACATTTTTTATTACCCTCGTAAAAACCTCACTTTACAAGGCCGTAGCCTTCGGCTTTTATATGCCGCACACGGACGTGGCCTAAGGCCGATCTACAGAACTAAGTCTCACATTATACATGTGAGCCTTTACAACCAGGACTCTTACTCTTTTAAACTAGCAACAACCGACTAGGCTCAAGGATGGAAAAAATCCTAACGAACCAAACAACAGAACTGCCTGGTAAAAACGCCTAATTAATTTTGAATGCATGCATTTTCTTTTGTGCGGTGACTGAAACATCAAATCAGCTCACATACATGCAACGTGAACTCCTTATTCCATAGGGATTAGTGAAATTGCATATTAGTTCTTTGTGGATTTTGATTATTAGTAACAAATGTGTAAGAGACTGATATGTGTATCAAGTATAATCAAGTGACTTTAATTCCAAAACTGATAATATAACCAACATTATTGACTCTTAGAGAGTTTTAAACAATGACAGTTTGAAGAAACGAAGATGAATAACTATTTCTAACTCTTCTAGTGGTTCGAAAAAAGTTTAGAGAAAGTCGTACTATTAAACGTGCTAATATATAGAAACTAGTGAGAGTGTCTTGCTAATACTCAGTTAGGAATCAACTTTCAATCTAAAGAGGCCTTTAAAAATCATGTCTTCTCAAACATTCAGTAAAAGTCAGAATCTCTGGAATTGTTGCCGGAACATCCATGTTCCTTTTATATGTGAAGGATCTGGGGGCTCGGAGCCTCTGAGTTGCTCATCTATCCGTTTTCAGGATGTCAGAACATTAGAGATTATTCTGAAACCTATGAGTTCTGGTGTTGGAAACGTCTGAGTCCTTTGAGTTTGAAAATATGAGCTCCTGGAAGTTTTCGAAGTGTCTGAGATCCATTTTGGACTTATTCTTTGAAATCTCGGATTGTCCGAGCCAGTATGTTGGAAGATCTAAGTTCACGTAATTTCCTCACTCTGTTAAGTACTTTTGAAATCTCAGAAGCTCCAGAGATCGGCACTAACTATGCCTTGTTCGAGCCTATTCAATTTTCCAAAGAGTTTGAGTTACAAGTCAGAACTGCTGACAATTGCTCATGTCCGCTCTACTTTATAAGGCAGAGTCTCTGGGTTCCTGCTGGAGTCTTCGAGATCCTTGCTGAACACACAATATAGTCCTTGACTTAAAAAGTTGGAGTCTCCAGGTTCTTGTCAAAGTCTCTGGTATCTGTTGCTAAACACGCAGTATAGCCGTTGATTTGAAATGTCGGAACCTCTGAGTTATGCTGATTTTGCAATCACTGCTAAATTTTGATGGGTTAGCTATATATATCCACAAGCCTCTTTACATGCTCAACCCTTTGCTAATCTATTCATATGCTCTCCTAAGTGTTGTGCCACACCTCCTCAAGTCAAATCCCTAATATTTGTGAGCAAATTTTTGAGAGAGAGAAATTGAGCCTTAGTTGAGCATCTAGCAATAGTTCTTCTCCAAATCGAATCGATTAAAGCTCATTACTCTTAGATATTGGCATCTCCTAGACAGTTAGAAGTCACTTATGAGCCTTCAAGTAGCTTCTGAAGAGCCCCCAAAATTTTATGAGAGTTTGTAGCTCGCCTACCACAAGGTTAAAAAAATTGCAAGCCCTTTGAGGGAAGCACATGATTCGTTGCCGGTTTTGATCTTTGGATCAAGCTTCCTCAACAAAGACGTAGAGTTTCGCCAAAGGCTCGAATCCGAGGATTTTTGTCCTCACTTGGTTCTCTCCTTGCATTTCACCTTTCTTGTTCTAATAATTACTTATGTTGCTCATAATCTTGCTAATAACATCATAGATTTTGCTTCTAGCTTATGTACTTATGCCTTAGTTTTGCTCTCTCTTGTTTTGATCTCTAGCACGTTAGGTTTACTTAGTGATACCTGTGTAGAAAGTTTTGTTAAGTCTTAATTTTTGTTAATCTTCCATGCACCTCTCTCTAGTCGATACCCTAGATCCTTTCAATTAAAATTACACTGATCTTTCCGACGAGGTGGAGTTATAAACATCATTGCACTCCTTCTGATGCAAAAATTTTCTAGACTAGCTACACCCCTCTCGGCCTCTGTATGCGTGCTCCATGCAAACGTTGTGTCTGTCATGTCTCTCCTCTTCCATACAAACATGCACCTGTTGATTTCTTGTTGTGTTGTCTTGCATGCTAGCCATTCTAACCCGACCACAAAGAAGGTATAATATATCTATGACAATTGACTGTAGAAGCAATTCTAGGACCACATAGCACACGTACATGTCCATCTTTTCCATGGTTAAGTTGTTGAACTCCTTGCCACACAAAATCGATCGTGAACCATCCATAGAACATTAGGGGTAGTTGTGACAGCTATCATCCTCTCCCCCTTCAGTGGAAACCGTCATCGGTATCAAACCGATTTTTCAGCACCACCTCTTCACCAGAAGTTGTAGTTCCACTGTGATTGTACTATCAGCCATCGGTTGCAGCACGTGTAGGTCTCCCTCATGCATAGAACTATACGTGTTGGTTTTACTCGCATGCACGGCATCATGCCCGTACTGCCATGGTCTTTGCAACAACAACTGGCATGCATCCATTAGCACAACGTCGCAATCCACCTTGTCAATGTAATCACCAACTACAAACATCATATGTACCTTATGTGTAATCTTTGATTTTCTGGAGTTGTACAGCCACTCCACGTGGTGCGGTTGCGGATGCCGCCACATGGACAAACCTAATGCTTGCACTAGATCCTGCATTGGTAAAGCTGCCACCATCAATGATCATCTTATACGCATGGTCCTTGATCTTGACTGTGTTTCAAAACACTCCGCCGCTGCCACTTTTCATTGTCGACGCTTTGCACCTTATGCACCAAAAGATTCAGTCCCTCCATCGGTGCGTCGACTACTTCTTACTTTGGTTCTTCATGTGCCTCTTGTCTTTCAACAACCTGGTTTGCCAATCTGCAGTGAACTCATCCATCAGTGTGGAAGTAAAAAGAAACCATTGCTCCTTCCACAACAGATAGTAGCTATTGGTACGGATATCCCGGACAGCCCCGAAACGATTGCACCAAGGTTTCCCAAGTAGCTGATGGCACGACACCATCGACACCGGACAAACGACACAAAATTCCGCACAAGCATATTTTTCCAAAGTAAACAACACCAAACTTCGCTGCGTAAAACCACTTCAGCATGTATGGTCTTTCAAGTGGCGCAGTACTCAGCCCCAACTTTTCTACCATCTCGATGCTCACCATATTGACCGCAATATCTTCATCGATCGTCAAGTTGACGCTTCTATCCTTCATGTTGTAACGAGTGTGAGAAAGAACAATCTTGCCGATGCCTTCCTCCTCTCTCAACACGTTGCTGCCCAACATGTTGACGCTTTCTCCTATTAGTGACAATGCAGATCGATTGCCATGAGTAACTTGACGCTCCAATACCACTTGATGAGGCACGGACTAGGAAATCCCTAACTTGTGCGCAGAACGGTGGCCCAATCTTTCACGGCAATGCTTGATTAGCAACTCTTATTCCCTATTTTCTCCACGCGTTCTCCAACGACAGTTTCTACCCATGCACAATTGATACGTCAACAGAGATGAGGAGTCCCTTCGATCAACAAGTAGGTGTCGACATTAAGATCAACCTTGTTGTCACTAGTAAATTCCCTTGATGAAAATCACAAAGAACACGTGCACTATAATCGTCCTCGGCTTAGAACGTTTTTGGACAATTTTTATTACTCTCGTAAAAACCCATCTTTACAAGGCCGTAGCCTTTGGCTTTTATATGCCGCACACGGTTGTGGTCTAAGACCGATCTACGAAACTCAAGTCTCACGTTATGCTAGTGAGCTTTTACAACCAGGACTCTTTTTTGTTTAAAGAAAAAAACTAGCAACAATCGAGTAGAATGAAGGATGGAAAACATCATCACAAACGAAACAACGAACATCAGAACTGCCTGATAAAAACGCCTAATTAATTTTGCATGCATATATTTTCTTTTGTGCCTGAAACATCAAATCAGCTCTTCTACATGCATGCCACGTGAGCCCTACATGCATGCAACGTGAACTTATTCTATAGGGATTAGAATTGCACTGATCTTTCAAATGAGGCGGAGTTCTAAACATCCGTCGCACTACTTTGGTGCGAACTTTTTGTGGACGAGCAGCATCCTTCCTGGCCTCTATAGGCGCGCTCCATGCTGCGTCTGTCCTGTCTCTCCTCTTCCATACAAACATGCACCTGTTGATGTCTTGTGTTGTGCTGCATGCTGGCCATTCTGACCCGACCGCGAAGAAGGTACAATTCTCATTTCGTGTTGTGAGGATTCGTGATTTTTAAATCGATCAAATAAAATAGTAACATACTACAGTCGATGACTTGAACCGTTAACCATACGAGCCGTAGCTCATATGCGTTCACAATAGCCTGGGATCTAAACTAAAGCCGCTCTATATATGACATATGTCGTATGACTCACAACTGGCGTGAGACCAAACAATAGTTTGCATCTCAAAGAATTAAAATAAATTATGAAACTCGTAAAGACTTAACACTTAACTCACATATGCTAAACATGATCACTTTTGAGGAGCCCAGGGCGAGTCCCACACCCTGCATAGCCAGCCAAAGCATCGCAGCTAGCGGGTCACTCAACCTTGGTGATTACACTCAATGGACATGAGACCAATACTAACTCTTTACGACTGTCCCATACGCTTCAAACATATACACACATAGTGTATAGGGTAGCCATATCACAACTTGAAGATCATAAAACAAACTCTAAATAAGAGTTAGAGATACATAGTTCATACCCTATAAACAAGACAATTAATTAATTCGCAAGCAAGTCGACTCAAAAGCCGATTAAGATTAAAACATAACATAAATTTAGCAGCAGAAACATACTAAAGGTACTTGAGATGGCAATCACAACCATCTGACAAAAGTCACAACCAACCTACATTTGAGCGATAAAGCAAACTATGCAACTATACGTCACTTTCCACGTTTTCAGTGTCTTAGTATTCACCTACACTACAATCGCCTACAACATTTGAATGAATGTAATTCTAGATGAGTAATTTTGTACTCGCAAGATGCTTTTTAAGCTCATCCCAATTAACATAAGCATGGCATAAGACAAAATAACTACTTCATCATTAATTCATTTCTAAAGCAGCATGACATGACATGAGCATGATAGGAGTACACATTCCAACATGTATTCAATTTAAGCATCAATTTTCAGATTTAAACACAATTCTCAAATCATCATCATCTCATCAATTTTTTCATCAAAGTCCTTCTCAACTTTATAATGTGGAGTTGAGATCAGGTATTCACATCTAGCTGGATGTGACTACCACTGGCCCTGTCGGTCCCAACACTCCCACCGTAGGTGAAGAAAAAGACCCAACATAATCAGCATCAGTGCATTGATCCCCGGCTCTCCCATGTCACTTATTATTTTTTCTAGTATGAATTAGTCGATTTAAAAATCATAACCCACTGGTCATGAACAGAAATCAACTTCTATCATGCTAGGAAAACTCATCCATGAACATAAATAACCATAGTATACATAAAGCATGTCATTTGCATAATCTTCACATCAACATAACCATAACATAAATTAATCAGTAATCTTAGCAAGTTGCATTCTTTCCTTGCTATTCAACCTCCTGGAACTGAGGAGGGTCACCCCCATAATAAGCCTCGTTGTCAAGCTCTACCGAAAAGAAACCCCAAATGCCTAGGAATGATGAAAAATGGGAATAAATCAATAACAGGGATTCAAAATTCATTATATGAATTACTTGCATCCTATAACATAGAAAATAAATTTATAAAACTAACACAATTGGAATCACTCCATTTGGAGCCCTAGATTAGAAGTTATGAATTTTTTAAATTCTATATGTCATCTTTTAGGGTTAATTAATATGTTAATTAATTTAAATTCTTGTAGAATAGTAGCATGCATGAAAATTATTTCATTACATAGTACATATTAAGCCATGAATTTACATATCAATTTCATCTCATTTGGAGCTAGTATAAATTTCCTACGATTTTTGCAAGTTTCAGCCTTTAAAGCAATCCTGGAATTTCCTGATTTTAATTTTGAATTAAACAGAGAAACATTTGTATACTCAGCTTAACATAGTCACATAAGCTAACATGTGGGGCCAGGGGTCAACTTTGACTAGTCGAAGACTGACTGGTCAAAATGAACTCTGGACCCACCTGTGATACATAGTAGCATTTGCCATTGTTATTTTCTTATAGTAACGAGTCAATGACAAGCAGGCTCCGTATGTCAGTTTTTTAGCATTTAGATATTATTCTACCACTTAAATTAATGAGCCACTGACGAAGGGGTCTAACTTGCCAGGTTTAAAAGTTTTAAACGTTAAGTTCTGGTCCCACATGTCACACACTGATTTTTAAACATGTGTTAATTAAAATTTAAGCTACATGGGACCCAACTGTCATACCCTGATTATTTAATGATTTTAACTAACTAACCTACCAGGCCCACTCATCAGATTAGCCGACGGCTAAGCGCAGGCGAAACCTACCGTGCGTACGTGGCGACACAAAGTTGTGTGAGTAATCTAGCGGATCGCTTCGCGTGCCATTTGTTGCGTTGCATTTCTAGTGGTGCAGCGAACTCAACTTCGTTAGTGCGAGGAGTGGAGGTCGTCGACCATGACTATGCGGTGGCTGCCGGTGATGACCGAAAACATGGCACGTTTGGAGCCAGCACCACAGAGGGAGGCAAGAAGAGGGAGTTGGAGTGTTATGCAACGGGGATCACCGAGAGGTCAACAGCGCACATATATGAGAAAGAGGTGGGCACAATCAATGATGAGGTGCTCGTAGGCGATGGTGGAGTGACACCTGGGTGGAATCGGAGAAGGAAAGCTCCTCTGGCTTGGTTCGTCGTGGTGGAGGCTGCACGGAAGCTTCACGAGCACGTTTTGGGGTTCAGTCATGGAGGAAGGAGGATGCGATGTTGATCTCCTTGTTCATGGCGGCGACGACGCTTGGCTGCATGTCGACGGTGACGTCCTAGACGTGCGTGTAAGGAAGAAGGGGTTAAGGAGGTAGACGAAAAGAGTTTCACTGGAGGGAGGAAGGAGGCTCATGGCGGCGCTTCACCGGAGCTAAGGGCGACAACTGCTTCCCAGGTGAAAACCTAGATCAAAAGACAAGGTGAGCATACCGACAAGTTTAGGACATCAAGGTGAAGTTGCTAGACACCCAGCGTATGCTCAGTTACCTCTTGGCACGTTGTGGCATGGTGGCGCCGTAGCAAGCATTCGCTAAAGCTCCCTATGTCATGGGTGTTCCCAGTGCTGGGGTCAATGGTATCCCATACAACCTGCTCAGTAAGGTGTAGAGGGAAAGAAGAATCGCAATGGCTAGGCCGAATGAGGAAATATGGGGTTTCTGGCGACGAAAAACAGAAAGAGGTAAAGGAGGTGGAGCGATTGTCTTCGATGGAGTCGATCACGCAACGCACAACCGATAGTGTCGTGGACATCGCACATGTGGTTAGGTGGAAGACCAAGCGGACACGCACGCATGTTAACTGGTGCAATGGCCGATGAGAACAGCGCCCAGACAGGGCAGTTGGCCATCAACTCGCCGTCTTTGCACGCACACAAGTCGAGCGTCGCGTGGCTAGCCGTGTGGAGGTGACGACCTAATGGCTGGGCCCCACTAACCAGCGATCGTGGGAGGCATGGGCACATGCACTGGAAGGGAGATGGGCTGATGCCCAGTGCGGCTCGGAGCCGGGCTGAAAGGTGGCCCAAAAAATAAGACCCTTATTCCTTTTCTTTTATGTTTATTTTTATTCTGCTTAGGTGTTAAATTAGAAAGGATTCAAACTTAGGTTTTTAAACCTATAAAAATTTACAAAGGGTCTTTACTCTATTTATGACCTATATGAATTTTCTCAAAATTAAATAAGTCATATTTGACTATTATTTAAATATAAGTGCAATTATGCCGTAATTTAGTTTTGAACCGTAAGTGAGTGAAATATTTCCCAAGAATTTATGAAACATTTATATTTGGGTTCAAGAAGGGAATATGAGCCACATATACAAAATTTTGTAAACTTTGAATAAGCGGAAATTCACCCAATTAATATATTATAGTCTTGCCAATATGAAACTTATTTAAATAACACTTTATTCAAATATTCTAATTAATCTTAAGTCACTTGAAAATTTTATGAGGCCATCCTTGAGGTGGGTAAACCTAGGAGAATTATCAAGGTGGATTTTGGATGACTTTTATTTCATAGGTTCTAATTAAATTGATTCTGGATCAGATTTAGGTGCTTTTAGTTTAGTATTGTCTTAATTACTCTAAATATAGAAATGCGATGAACTGAAATATATTTTATTTCATACTGATCATCAAAAATCTGATTGTAACATGGTTATAAGATTGAGTCATTACGCTGCTTGTGTTTTTCAATTTTCTACATGCACTTGTACTCTTTTTTGACGTTTTCCTCTGATTTCTGCGCTTTTCCATATTTTATTTTGAGAGACTGCGTTTTCTATTATTACTGCAATAGACCTTAATATTTTGAATATTCGGCCCAGAAGGCCTAATACTTATAAAATTGATGAGAAAAAACAAAAACAAAATTAGCCTACCTTCTAAATATTCGGCCCATAAGGCCTATTAGCCCACGAACCCGGCCAACGTGGGGCTTCTTCCCTGCTCGACCGCCGCGGTGCCCTAGAGTCCTCGACGCTTAAACCCTCGCCGCACAAAACAGCAACGCAGCCGTGACGGCGGCGGCGGCGATGGCGAGAGAGAATAAGCGGAAGCAGCCGTCCGACGCGCCGTCTCAGGGGGACGAGGGCGAGAGGAGGGGGCGGAGGGAGAAGAGGCCGATGGAGGAGAAACCGGCCCCGCCGCTGCCGTCGGAGATCAAGAACAAGGAGAAGCGCAGCGAGGTGTACGCCAAGCTCAAGCGCGAGAAGAAGGCCCAGAAGCGCAGGCTCGCCCGGGAGCGAGGTGAGGCTGCCCAGCGCGCCGCGGAGCTCGGCGAGCAGGTAAGCACGCTTCCCCCTCCCGAAACGAATGAAGTGCAATTGTGCATAAATTCTGATCGTTTTGGTTGTGGTTGCAGGTGCCGGAGAAGCAGGTGCCCCGGACGATCGAGAACACCAGGGAGCCCGACGAGACCGTGTGCCGGCCTGACGACCAGGAGGTTCGTACAATATCTTAGTGTTGCTCATTTTTCTAATCTGATCAATGCGAGTGTCCCAAGTATCAGAATAATTGTAGCTTTCGGCCTTACAATTAAATGGTTTGGCTAAGCATTTGCAGGCAGGGACATGAAACCCAAGGGAATGCTTATGCTAGGTTAGGTTTATGCGAACAATGGAATTGCATTGCTTCTTATATCTGATAGTAGGGATAAGTATGAGGTAGTAGGTATGGACATGAGGCTGGGGATGTGATGGTTTCTTTATTTGATATGGCCGAATGATCCTTAGGTGGCAATGTCATGCTTTCCATTGCCGATATTAAGTGTGATGATCGTTGGTTGGTTTGGCTGCTTACTTCTCGAGTCTTTGGAAGTTCTAGTAAAATCAAGCATTTCGGTGCTGGAGATTTTGGCCAGAAGTTAAATAGGACTTCTATTTAATGCTGTTATTAACCTGCATGGAGGATAATTTGTGTACACATGCTGTTCTTATAACATGAAATATACTCCGTTTGATTCATATTTATGGTACAATTATATTGCAACAGATACAGTACTTCTGGTTTCCAACAATGTTTCTTCTGTATTACTACGTTGCATGTTAGTAATGAGCAGCAATGACCAAAAGTATTCAAATGTTCAGCACCATGGCACTTAAAAATACAGACATCCAATGAACAATAAAAATGGTTATAACAGATCCAAAGTTTACATTTCTGGTGCTGGTTTCTGATGACGCTGTTATACATTGTATAGTGTATTATCGTTATGCGTCACCATTTCTTGTATGTGTACTGCACGCGTTCTCATTTTTCTGTCATTGTCAATAAAGTTTAAGGGCCTCTTTGGAACGCTGGAATTGAAAAACACATGAATTGGATGTCCTGACATGTTGGATCCTACACGAATTGAAAACACATGAATAAGTAAATAGAAGCTGTTTGGTTGCAGCACGGAAAAACTCAGGAATTTTCTTTAAGGAGGTGCATACCATAGTTGTCATAGACGAAGGAAAATTTTCAAGAGGTCTAGCCTCTTGCTAGAGATTTTGGTGGTTTCATTCCTTTGATGCAAAGGGCCTCAATAGGAAAAATTCCTATAGATGGAAATCCTACAAAGTTCCTTTGAAAATCCTCCAATCCAAAGATTTTTAGCTGCTGTTTTAGTAGTTGAATGCTCCAATTTCAGTGTGTTTACAACCAGTACTATCTCTTCATACGTGGTGACTTACTGTCTCAATGTCTCATACAGTGACAACGCAGTCTTTGAAAGCATTACACATCTCTGTTATGTCTGTTCGGATATGTTATTTAGACCATTGTGTCAACTGTGATATATCTTGCTTCATAATTCTCTTTCCGTACGAATGCTTATTTAGACCATGTGTCAACTTTACTCAGTTTGTATATGTATCTAATAATTGTTCTTGTGTGCAGTTGTTTGCAGGGAATGATGCTGATGAATTCAATGCGGTTCTGAAACAGCAAGTAACCCCGAAAGTATTGATTACTACATGCCGCTTCAATTCAGGCGTACGCATTTTTTACCTTCTCATCACTGATTATCAATATATCTTGTGCTGGATGTTCTGAATCCATCATCATTTGATAACTTGTATTCTCCGAACAAGATATTGTCATCTAAAGGTGTACTTTCTGCTGCATGTCTCGACAGAGGGGACCTGCTTTTATTAAGGAGTTACTGCAAGTGATACCAGACTCTCAATATGTTAATAGAGGAACTTATGACCTCAAGAAAGTATGATGGATTCTCAAGTTACTTTCCATTCTTTTGGTCCAATTAGATACTCTACATATGCATTGAAACACATTATTTTTTTCAGATTGTGGAATATGCAAATAACAGAGACTTCACTTCAGTTATGGTTGTCCATACAAATCGAAGGGAACCTGGTAAGTATTCATCATCTTTTTTGTGAAAAAATGTTTCTCTTGTTCTTGTTTGTGACATCTTGTGTTGGTATTTGTGTCACAGATGCGCTAATGATCATCAACTTACCTGATGGCCCTACTGCACATTTCAAACTATCCAAACTTATTCTGCGGAAGGACATAAAGGTACTTTGTCCGTACTTTTATTTATTAATATTAGCAGCTATTGTTTCAATAACTTCTTTCAATGTAAGTTTATTGCATGTGCGCATTCCTTTACTTATGTCTTGTATTCAATAGTTCTTGAATGAAAGTCAATTACTAGTCACACTAAGATCTAGTCAATTAGTGAGCATAACACTGCACACACTTACTTAGATGAGATGTTCAAGGTTTTGTTGGAACTAAGCACCTGTGTCTTAAATTTCAAAGAATTTGTTGAATGGCTTTGGTGTTATCGACTTCTAGTGATGCAGCAGTGAATACCGAGACCCTGTCTTGAGAGTTGAGACATTCTCTTCGCTCTACCTTCTTGCCATGAAAATGCTTGAGTACTTGTATTGTTAAACATGCAAACCACCTTTGCACTAATCTAGCATACTCTTTCTTGATAACCAACAAGGGACAGTGCAGTAATGCTGTTCTCCGTCTGTCTTTTCGTAGTTTTTTGAGTTGCTGTCTCCCTGCCCTTATAACTATTCGGCACAAGGACAAGCTAGTGCTAGACTGCTAGTTGGTTGCTGAAAGGATGTATATATGCATACTATCTTCTGGCACTGCGAACCTCAAGTAGCATAACTATTTGGTGTCTTCATGTTGTGAATTGCAAGCCCATAATCAACCTCTATGATGTGCATAGATAGAAAAACCTAAATGCTCTGCTTGATGTAGCAGATTGATGTTTTACAACAAGATGCTTGTCTGCTTACTGTTTTTGTGTGTTATGGTGACTGCAAGGCAATATAGGCTACTTTCTGCTTACCCAAGGTTCTAATGAGGATTTTACCTTGTTAGCTGCATATGAGAACGTTGTTTTTATTTTTGGAACCCTTATTCATATTTGACATGATTTTAGACAAAAGTCTTGTGTAATCTTCCCAATGTTATTAGAAGGACATAATACTGGCATGTTATGTTCTGGAAGGAGGCTTTGCTTTTACATGACAATCCTATGTATTCTCCCTTTTCTATGAGACTCCTATTCTGTTCCTAGTAAGGCAAAGTTGTGCTGAGCTCAACTGTACTATGGTTTACATAATGTAGTGCAAAAGGTAAAATTCCTTGTTTTATTAACACACAGCGCAAAGATGAATACGAGAACGCGAACTTTTTAGTCACATGGTTCAGATAGCACAACAGATGGGAAAGATTATGGCATAAATACGTATCTGTTATTACACCTTTTGGGCTAAAGGTGCATTGAAAATGAACAAAAAAAATTCAAGTTGCTATCAATTGGTCATCCTACTTGTCTCTAGCTTGTCTCTAGTTTGTCTTAGGCGTCTTAGTTTTGCCCTCAAAAATCAAGAATGCATATGGCTATGTTCGGTGTCATATGGCATGTCTGCTAGAGGCTGGTCCATGTCTGTCTGACACAGCCATGTCGCTGTTTTAATTTTGCCACGCTTTACAGCATTGTATAGATTATTGCAATGAAGAAGTTGGGTTGATTATCATGTAGATTCTTTTAAATTGATGGAAAACTGAAAATTGTATAGCAGATAGGAAAATCTTTGTCAGCTGCTTCTGAACAAATAGTTATTTTTTAGCACTTCATATCCTGATTTAGTGACTAATTTACTGTATTCAGTATATTTGATATGCTCTTGTTAAATGACAATATGCATTTTGGTCTTGCAATTTGTTTCTATATAAAGCTAGTGTAGTTGAATCTTTTACACCTGAGCATTTTCGATTACCTTCATTTATCTTTTGGTTTATCTCTTTATATGACAGAACCACGGCAACCCTACAAGTCATAAGCCAGAGTTAGTGTTGAACAATTTCACTACGCGCCTTGGTCATCGTGTTGGAAGGTGATTTGAGAACATCCACCTTTCTTTTTTACAAAGGGTGACCTTGTTCCCCCTGGCAGATTTTCTTTTGAAGGAGAAGGCTGCTATGTTTATATGAAGCGATATTCATATCTATTATTTTCTTCACATGTCTACTTTCCTCTGTTGTTCATTCAGGATGATACAATCTCTTTTTCCCCAAGACCCGAATTTCCGTGGCCGCCGAGTTGTAACCTTCCATAATCAGCGAGACTATATATTTTTCCGTCATCACAGGTGCATATATACCAAAATACAATTAGGCAAAAGCATGCTGCTAACAGTTAGAGATGTGAAAATTTTGATTTCCACGAGTCTACAGAGTTGTTTATATGCTTATACCATCACAAGTGCATACATCATTATACAAGTAGGCACTACTGTGTTGCTGACAATTACGTATGTGAAAATCTTCCATGTGTCTTCTAGTTGTTTTTATGGAGTAGGTTACATGTCTACCCTAATGAAGGTTACTAGATATGGTTGTTTTAATAATTACTACTCGGAAGATTGCTTTACCTCATAGTAAGCTGATTACTGAAACATGGCATTCACCGTGCTATCGTCTTTTTGGTCATAAAATGTGTCTTAAATTCAGTCTGTACGTGCTATTTTATCTTCAGCATTTGAAAAAGAAACTGCTATCCTGATAATAGGTATGTCTTTGAGAAGAAAGAAAACAAAGTTGCTTCAAAGGACAAGAAAGCAAAGACTTCTGAAAGCAAAAGCCAGTCTGAGAAGCAAGTGATTTGTCGCCTTCAGGTACTTGAACTACTACTCTATACCGAAGTTCTGCATGTGATAGCAAGAATTTGCGCTCACCATTCAGGATTGAATGACCTCAAAAGGAGCTCACTATAGTACTATGCTGTGTGTTTAGAGGGTGCTCCATGGTTTCCTAAATATGTTCGATATTAAGTGAAAACACCATGTTTTCGTAGCTTCATTATATTGCCTGTTAAATGTTCAACGCTAGCTTTACAGCTGCTGATGGAAGTCACTTTTAGATCTACTGCTTTGTATGATTGCCACCTCGTCAGTGATTAGCAGTAAGCCTAAACTGTTCTTGATGACATAGGAATGTGGTCCTCGCTTCACTCTCAAGCTGCTCACCTTGCAACATGGGACCTTCGACACAAAAAGCGGAGAGTATGAGTGGGTTCACAAGGTACTACTATTATTCATTTACCATCTCACGTTCACGCTACATGATTAATTGCGTTGACATAACACAAAATCTTGTTCAAATTACAGCCGGACATGGATACAAGCAGGAGAAGATTTTTCTTGTAATGGAGGATGGAATCGTCAGCACCGCACCAGGCGAAAACTTATTGTTCCTTGAAACTTCCTGTAGAGTATGTATTGCACTTAAGAGTTGTTCGCTAATGTAACAAACTTGAATGCGCATTTCGAGCAATTTGGTGGATCCATCGGGTGAGTTTTGAGTTATACGAACTTCCAGCTATCTCGAACACAAATGTTGTTACCCTTTAGTTTTTATTATGATCCCGACATGTGATTCGGTGCAAGATTCATGAAATCAATCTCTTGTATAAAGTCGTTATCATCCAACCGCCGCAGGATCACACCTCACACTGTTTCTCACTATCTCACCATGCACCCAAGAACTTATCATTGCCGGCCCCATGTTCTGCAGAGGTTGCTATCGCTACCAGCGACGCCATGACAACGCAGCCGCTGCTGCCCAGGACCAAATCCCTGAGGTCTACATCTCCATGAATTTGCTATGAATTATGAGTGACCGTTGCTGCTAACTCTCCACAGATTTTTTAGTTACTATCTGAGGTGACCCTGCAGGCTGGTAGATTACTACACATGGTTTTTTTTTGTGGGGGGTGGGGTCCAAGGCCATTGCTGCTGGGCGTACGTCCGTGCAGGCCGGGGCGTACGACAGTGTGCGCACCGCAACTTGGAAGAAAGGCTCGAGTGAGTTATTGCCATGATGCCATCTGCTTTTTTCTGTTCCTGTGTTGGTCACGAGCAGCGGCACATGGCCTGCCCCCTACCCCTGGCCCTGCCATGGCATGCCATGTTATCTGATTCAATTCATTTCAACTCTGCTCCGTTGATATCTTTTCTTAAGAAAAAAATTTGCGCTAGCTTTCATGCTTCTTTTTTCTGTGTCAATTAGTTGATGTTTAGGGTGGTAAGTTACTGGGGACAGATAGAACAAGGTCATGGTGGCAACAAGCTAATAAAATCACTGAAATCTGCTCTGTGGCTCTGTACATGTGTGGCATTGTTGAATCGGCCACTGGCTCACTAGATATGTCCTCTGGCTCACTGCACAAGTCCTGCACTGTATCCAAGTCTATTGACATACATTATACCGCGTAAAGATGAGATCTGTAGTGCTGAATCTTCTTGTGTTCAACTTTTGTTCTCATGCAATTCAAACGAGAGCCCGAGCTGGTCGAAAGCGACTGCCAATTAACATTGTAACCGACCATGTATGTACCGGACTACTGATAGTCAACTACCAGTCTGCAATACGTCGCCTACTACGTTCCTTCAGCAGTGAATACATGTATTGACAAATGACGAAATCAGCCAAATGATGGTACAAGTATGGAGAACAAACACTCGTGTTCGTGCAGGCATGTTCCGGCAGAAATGTCTTCCGACTGATGGAGGTAAAATAAATTACGAAACAAAAATAATTGCTCCAATCGACATGTTCACGCACTAGTACGCCTCCAATGCGCTGCATGGTGCCCATACGTGCATGTTGCTCTGATCACGATGCATGTACATGCACACACACATGCAGGCGTATGCAAGAATATACTAGCTGGAGAGTACTTGCAGGTTATTATTAGCGAGTGGGGGACTGAGGGCGCGCGCGCTTACGTACGTAGGTGCAGCCGTGTGTCTGGTGGCGCCGGCCGGCCCGGCATGGCATCTATCCTGCCACCTGCGCGCCCCTGGTATCGGCGCATCGACAGGAGCGAGCGCTCGTGACCGGGCATGTGGTGGTGGTGGCCGCGGCCCCGCGGCTGCGCACAACGCCCGTGCTCCAGGGCCCGGAGACAGTTAGATCGCGCGGGGGCGCTGGGGCTGGGTGTGGTTGGTTGGGGGAATTGGGTTGGGAGACGGGTGTTTGCAACTTTGGATCGGTTTGCGTCGTGCCGATCGAGCTAACTGCTAACTGCTATGTGGCGCCGGAGCGCTCGGCGACTCCACTCCACTCCATCGCTCGATCGGTTCCTGGCCGCGCGTACGTCCGGCTCGTTGGTGCATGCTGATGCTATCATCACATCCGTCATCAACGGCGCGCGCGCTGAGTTGGCTCGTCCGTCCGCCCGGGTTGATTCCTGACCGTGCAAGCTCAACCAAGGGTCCCGAGGCGCACCGCCCTGCGCGCGCAGAAAGTTCAAGTTTCCTGCTGGGTTCCTCTGGAAAGTGAGAGGCACAGAGACACATTTCACATGGAAATGAGACGGATCCATGCATGTGACCTCGATCGGGCTCAACGATGAGCGCCGGTCATCAGTCATCACTGGACGTACGGTATGTTTATAGGGAAGTTGACTCCTCACGGATGGCATAAACATAACAAAAGACGGGTAATATCTGTGAAGCCTCATTTTTACATAGCTGGTGCATAGACAACCTTCAGAGAAGAAGAAAAAATGTTGATACATATTCACGCATAGTCGCCAAAACGGCCGGCAATTAAGCTGGAGAGCTGCAGAAATTACTGAAAAATTCACACAAGTGAAGTATCAGCATGCACGTACTTACTCTGAACACTAGTACTACTTCTCAAGCACATCACCATTATTATTTCCCAAAGGGGGGAGAGGAACACATTTTGCAGTATCGCGGTCGCTAGCTAGCTTAATTAGCCGGCCAATATCTTGCATGTACAGAGAAAAAAAAGAATTAATGACGGTCCAACTCGCCTAAGTAAGCTCTCCTCCATGTAGTATCTGGGGAGTCGGACACGTCACAAACAACGTACACGCGACATGATCAGCCAGTTAATTACTAGCTAAGTAGCTATAGCCAGCTTAATTAGCTAGCTCTAAAATCTTCTCCTTAATCTTCTCACTCTTCTTCGTCTTCTTCCTCTGCACACGCCACAGTAGTAAGTACTAGCTGGTTCCAATTAAGGGCGCGCGCTAATCCGCGCTTGCACCACGTCGAATCGATCTCCATTTTCGTATGTACACATCCACACCGGCGGCCGTTGATCAGCTAGCCATGGTGCTGCGAGCGAGCTAGCTAGGCCAAATCAATGAATCGAAGAAATAGCCACATGCACACGCGTGCGTGCGGCGGCGGCGGCCGGTGGCATGGTTCACCGGGCGGTGCAGGGCTGCAGGGAGGAGGTGAGGGAGCGGAAGGCGACCTCCTCGCAGGGGAGCACGAGGATGCCAGCGCCACCGAAGCCGAACTCCTCCTCGGCGCGGCGGAGCAGGGAGCGGAACTCGGGCCGGTCGAGCACCGCGATGGGCACGACGAACCGCTGCCGCCGTTCCCCGACGTACACCGCGAAGTGGCCCCTCGGCACGTCCGACGGCAACCCGTCCGCCTCGGCCTCCTCCTCCTCCCAGTGCTCCGCCGGCGCTCCCCCGTTCTGCTGCTGCTGCCGCCGCCCCAGGCTCGAGCACCGCTTCAGGATCTGCTTCAGCCCCGCCGCGCCTCCCTTCCTGATCGCCATTGCCGCCGGAATAAATTACCCGGATCGAGCTAAGCTCGCTGCACTGCAAGAAAAAAACTTGGCGAGTGTGAACTGTGAAGTGGTGGCTGGTGATGATGAATTGATGAGACGGTGAGGAGTCTGAGGAGGGACGAGGTGGAGAGGAGTGAGTATATATAGGAGAGGTGGTGGCGAGGCAGCGGCCATGGTTGGTGCCGTGGTGGTGGTGGTGGCGTACGAGAGAGCGGGTGGAGCCGCGGCGCCCGTGGGCTTGCCGAGCCTGGGCCAGGGACAGCGTGGGGGCCCCCACCACCTGTCTCCGTGTTTTCACCGTACATACGTAAACTAGCGGTGGTGGTGAATCTAATCTAATGATGTAATGGAGGATCAGATGATGGGGCGGTCCTGTGGTGCACTACAACTACTGCTCATCTAGGGGACCTCTCTGTTGCCCCTCTGTTTTTCTTTGGTCTGCAGGAGTGCTAGTTTACATAGGGAGGTTCAAAAAAATTTCGTACTACTCGTATCATTTGTGCAGAATGTAGAAGTAGAATTAATATTTCTGAGTCAAACGTTTATATAGAGGCAAAGAGGTCAAGACGTAAATTTCGTGCGGTAAATAGTTGTTAACAAGCGGGATAGAACGAGACATTCTGGTCATTTCGGTCATGTAAAAAAAAATGAGACAAGGGAGAAGACTTCCTTCCCGATTTTCGTTCCTACACTTGATGAAGCTCGAAGCCGAAGCCTGGGCTGCTGAGTGAAACCTTGCCTCGCTAGCCGGATATCTCGGGGAAAGTTCCTCACATTTTAGCCATGTGGCCACACATGGTTGTAAAGTCATCCACTTATGTTTGAGTCTTAGTTCTATCTTAATTTTGAAAGTGTAGTTAAGTAAGTCCTATCCTTCGTGTCTCGAAAAAATAAAATCCAGCTACGTAGGTAACGGAACATATGTATTAAAGTAGAATCTTGAGTGGAATGGAAAGCACGACTTTTTCCGGTTTGAGTAATTCAGGCCGAATGTATCGAAATTGATAAGACCAGTGAAATCAACACCTTAGAGAAAGAGCCCGTGGCTGAGAATTGAGACACTGACCTATAGCAAGCTTATCGTTGATGCAACTAGAGATAAAAAGTCAATGTAAACTAGAATAATATAGGATCTAAGGCTTCTAAGCTTCAAGTGGGAAATTTCAGAGAGGAGCTCTAGCCAGCAGTGGGGAAGGAATGACACAAGGGTTTGTCATTTGGAGAAAGTGGAGTGGGAAATGGAAATCTCAAATCAAATCATCCTTTAAAAGTGCTTTACAGATATACAAAAAAGAGAGTAAGTCAGAGATAGAAAGAACACGGCTTTCAATGCAGCCATTGTTGTTGGAGACACGATCAATCATAATCCATATCTCCCTGCCCTGGAGACGTATCTCTGGCCACTGTATGGATGACCACTACCAGACTATCACCAGTTGGTCGATCCATCCAAACAAAGATGCATGGATTACTCGGGTTTACCGTTGACTTCTACTCCAAGCTTTGATTTCCAGTCAGGTTAATTACTCGGGTAATACCTGTCCAACATCTGTAAAACCCATCATCCTAGCCTTGGCTTTCAGCACTAAATTAGCCTAACATGCACCACCGCATCTGCTTTTCTGAACCTTGATAAACAGATGGATCAATTACAAGTGCACATCACAAAAAAATGTACCTTATACTGTCTGGTTGATCTCAAGGACAAAATAAACTATGAGCCGCACTTGCCACTAGTTGTTGCATCTTCTCATGACAGGTGGTTCGATGCTCCAAAGATAGCCATTCTTTTTACCTTGGACCATCAAAGATGGGGCACTAACTGGCACACTATGTGTGGAGAAGAGGAAAAAAATTATGCTACGAAGCCTGTAGGATAAACACCACAACCGTTCCTTCCTATCCGTTAATTTGGAATTTGCAGAGGCTCACAATTGTTGATGCAAGTACCCACATTTGGCTTGATACTATCCGTTGCTTTGCTTATTTTAAGACTGCCATTATGCACCTCACTAACCCTTATTATACATGCATCTTTCCATTAATTAATTGCTCAAGAAGACTCCTCCATTAGCACGACATAAGCTTTCATTTTCAACTGCACAAATATGTTAATCTGTTTATCTCTACTACTGAAAAGATTTCTATGTTTAATTTGCACCGGCACCCCAATAGGTGGAGCCATCGGAACATATCCGGCGTTGACACAAAACCACCGCTCAGGAAACCATCCAAATGCTTGTGTACGTCTTCACAACTTTTCCTAGTTGATTTGGTCTTGTAGCTCTTAATCGGTGGATTTCTATCACTCATCCACAAACATTATCTCCTCTTCACCAATATTGCCATGTCTAGCAAAGGGGGTCGACAACACAAACAACAATTACTATGATCCCTTTTGAGGCGTTCGACAAACATTCATAATAAATCCCAATAAATAATCCATAGTTACTAATGCTACATAGTTAGACAAAAAACAAGCATGGATGACAATCTTAATAACATAATTGATGGCGCCGAAAATAGATGGTCATCACAAACATAGATAGTGCTACATAGTTATTATTACAATCTTGTAGCTTCGATGGACTACTTACACATCATGCAAATCAACAAGAACAAATAAAAGATCAAATCCATATATCGATGAATACCAAAATACAAACCAATCTTGAAAGTCTTGATGATCATAGATGAATTACAAGGAGTTTCTAGTTATGGAGGATTGCTGGAAGGGATGATCTATGGGTAGAATTCGTAGTGGTGATGAAGATGAAAAACTAGGGCTCCCGGTAGGAGCCTCCAGATCTGTCCTGCTGCCTTTGTCTCTTCTTCACAACGAGAAAATTATTGTATATGAAAGCGAAACTCCACAGGGGGCTATTTGGGGACGAAACGGATCTACTCGTGAAACGGCCACGCGACCGAGCCCTGGTGGACCTAGACAGCAGAAGGGAGGGGAGGCCACCTCACTAGGCCATCTGGTCCCACCAGGCCACTGTGGCTACCTCCTTTCATGCGATGCACTCCTAGTCCAGACATTCCTGAATATGCTCGAATTTATGACTTTTTGGTGTTTTTCTTACATATACAAAATAAATGGATAAATAGGCAGTCTTAGTCTAAAAGTTTATTAAGTAATACAGAAAAACCATTATAATGTATAATAGAAATATAATGAAAAAACATCATTAAACTCAAAAAAACATGACACATTTTTTACATATCACCATCTACCAACAATAGTCGTTTATGGGACAGACTAACTATCAGCAATGCCGTACACATTCACTATCTGTCGACAGTTACCTCTTTGGTTGTCTTAGCATCCGTCAGTGTTTCTTTGTGGCAGACTATGTCCCAAAGAGGTTGAGGTGGACCTGATCAAGTGAGGGCGCAGGCGTGCTAGAAACTAAGTGCCTATGGAGTACCTGATTTTAAGGACCGGGTAATCCTTGTGTTTACCGTACTAGTCCCATGATCGGTAGCCAGTACACACAAGTTGACTTGGATACATTAGTCCTTCATAAATATTGCAGAGTTTGATACATAGAGCGACACGGTCTTTATTTTACACACGTGGCTTATTGACCGAATTTAAGGAGTTCTGCAGGGGAAAGAAGATATACGTAGTAGACGCCCATCAATATGCCATACCCAATAGGCAACTGACTAGGTTAACACCCTAATCCTCATAGTCACTGTCGTCCTCAGAGAGGTACTCCTCTTCGTCTGGCCAAATCAACAAGCCAAGTGAGTATACTGAATGTACTTGCGAGCATTTCGTAGGGAGTTGTATAACAATTTTAATCATGTGAGGATTTATTCAAGAAATAAAATTCTAGCCTAGGTCTCATATTGTGCGAGAAAGTAAGTTTTCATTCAAAGTACTCTAATAGATTTATAAAATATTTTTCGCAAACAAGCTCGATTCGCTGAGCCATGATGATAGTAACATTTTTTATTGTTTTCATCCCATCAAGCTGACCACTATGGGTATGGCTCACTACTTCTGCTCTACATCCTTATGGAATGACTCCCTCCTAATTTCCACACTCCTCGTCCCACACAGGGAGCTCACAAATATCCTGTAAGCACATCATGCTTATGTCCTTAAACCCATATTCCATATTTTTAAGCAAAACAAAGATTAACCAGGGTGTGGCTTAACCAAGTTATGTCCATGATCGTGGATACGGCAATTCAAATAGATTTTAACACTCAACAGAGGTTGTACGGCTTTACCCACAAGATGTTAGTCACCCTTGTTGCCAAGCGCTAACGAGTACACTTCACGAGGTATACTTGCAGGGTTATTACAACAAGACACTTCTTCCACTTAGCTCTATCGACAAACCCGCCAGATGAGCTATTCCCATAATGTTTGTTAAACCACGACACAATACAAACCCACCTTTTTGTCGAGCAACTTCCTACGTTAAACCACGAGAAGGCTCTCTGGATTTACACCACTCTTTTGCACTTTCCTCCTATCGCCTATGGGTTTGTACGCTAGCACTAAATAGAATACTAGGTCAAGCCCTTCCCAGTAGGGCATGTCGGTAACTACATGTTTAAAAAGGGGTGACGAATAAACCACCACGTAGGTGAGCTCCAAATACAAAGCAAATGGTGGAACATGATATGCATGGTTGTATTTTGGAACTTAAGATTCTAGAAACTCGAAAAGTTAGAGTTCGAGACATTTATGCATGAAATAAGGGTTCTATCGATAACGGATACTGGGAATCCATTATTTTCGCATTCGAGCACTCCTTATAACTTAAGCTTGGTTGAAACCACATCGTGGAACCTTTTTGTCAATATTTCCAGAAAGTTCTAAAAATTTCAAAATATATTTGAATGATTTACTTCCTTTATTAAGATATCGGTTTACTTTAGAAAATCATGGGTTGCATTTGCCTCTACTTAATATGTTTGGGTTCTTGTCCCTAGGTTAATTATAGGGGCATACCATATTTTTAAAATGTTCTTAAACTATGTTAGGATGCCCTGGAAATAATTTTGAGCACACTTCTTATTTAAAGAAAAATCAATCTCTTAAGTAACTATGAGTTCTTCTCTGTTCCTATTCAAATAAGTTTGAAATTTGAAAATGTTTTTTTGAATAGAAAGGAAGGATTTATTTTTTTGGTTCAGGAACCGAAGGAAATATTTTGAAAACCGGTCGAAAACTAGCCGAACCGATTGAACTAGTGAATGTGACGGTTCTGCCTGAACTGAACCAAACTTCTGCTGAAGCGGTGACGTCGGAGGCATATTTGGAGGATACGCCTCTACTTAACCTGACACTGAGCCCAGATGAAGGCCCAAGGCCCGCTTGTTAGTGGCCGCAACCCATGTACCGCTTCAGCAGTTATAACCCGATTGGGGGGGAGGCAACTGTCGGTTGGAGCGGGGCTGCGCCGCTGCTCGGAACAACACCGGGGACGGCGGAGGCGGAAGAGCTCCAACGAGGATTAGGGTTTCATGATCTGGCGGTGATTTGGGGTAATTGATAGGGATTTTCGAGTCAAGACGAAGAGGGCAACAAGATGGTAGGGAGTAATTTTTTCGAGGAGGCTTGCTTCGGTGGTCTTGGTGCGGTACCAAGGCGGTGGGGATTTTCCCAGAGAGGAGGAAGAAGGGGATTGGGTTGGAATTGACGACAGCTGTGGCTAAGGGAGGGAGGGTAGAATGGTTTAGAGGAAAAGTGTTGGTCAGGGGGGTCGTTTTATAGCTCGCAAGCACGGGAGAGGGTGGAGTCAACCGCAGGGATGGATAAGGGCAGCAACAGTGACCTTCTTGTGATGATGTGACGCTGTGGCGAGCTCGGATAGCAAGGAGGGGAGGCCCCAGCGAGCGCTCACACGGTAGGGTGGCAGCTAGACGGCGGTTGACGCGGGATGCCGCACGCGGGCATGCTGTGCACACTCGAGGGCGTAGCCAGAGCATGTCCAGCGCACGCGCATGGTGGCATGGGCGTTTCCTGGCATGCCTAGTGTGTCGAAGCATGCACATCCATGTCACAGAGGTGCTAGGAGTCAGGCACAGGTCACAGGAACAAATGAATGTAGAAGAAAACAAAGTAAAAACAAGAAAGAGGGGCATGTCGATCCTGACATTACTAGGATTTAGGGTGACAGAGGGGGAAAGTGACTTGTCTGGTGCAGCCAGTGGTGTGGATAAGAGGTTGAGGTGTAGAGGGGGGCCTGGGAACTTTATTGTATTTTCCCCCAAAGTGTAGGTCATGATTCCATGAGAAGAGATTAGGGCAGAACTGCTCGACAGGTTTTTATCCAGATTTTTGAATTGGAGCTGATGATGTTTTTGCACATTTGATCTTCTGGAGATGTTTGGGATGCCATGGAATTTTATAGGATTTTTATATAGTTGAAAGGTCAAATCAGCCAGGTTTGTATTTTGAATGTTGCTTGAAAATTTTGTATTGACATCATTATTTTATTTTATATTTAGGTGCATATAGGTTTCATATATTTTATGGAATTTTTTAGAATTTTTGGATGGAGGAAACCACATAAAATCATAGGTTTAGGGTTTCTACTTAGAGAAAAAGAAATCAAGAAAACAGGTATAGATTAGGGTTTTGGAATGTGGGGGCCACATATATGACATGTGGGTTCTGGGAAGTGTTGGATATACTGGTTCCATTTAGATGACCATGTCTAGGTTTTTAGTGTTTGGGCTCTTTGGTCGAGGGAAGATAGTTAGGATTTTATACCTTTTGTCGAGAGGGAGAGAACTAGGGTTTTGGTTATATATACATGTATATATTTTCTTCCTTTTGGGATAGATGTGGGTAGTCAAATCATGAAGATCATTTTATATGCATATATATGTATGGTTTCGTGTGCTAGCTTAATGTCATGGAATGATGCGAGGAAAACATAAGATCCAAAATGCGATGAAGAAACATTAGGGTTTAACCAGGTCTAAGACAGGGTTTTAAATGATGCTAAAAACTAGGGTGTTACAGTGCCTTAAGTTGAATTATGGTGCTTAATCCAACTTGAATCCCAAACTATCAACCCTCAATACTAGGCCTATTTGTTCTAAATCCTAGAGCAGATTGGATGGTAGTTTTATATTATAAGGTTTCCAATTTTTTTTAAAAAGTTCATATTACACGGAATGCTATAAAGTGAGAAGCTGCTAATGACCCACAAGTTTAGGGGACCGATTGCAGCGTTTTTGATGAGAAAGAGTGTCAAACCCATAGGAAAGTGATGATTGATTTCATTTGGTCCAAATCTGATATCACACTTAGAGAAAATGAATGTAAATGTTGAAATGCACAACTACCTTTCTCAAATAGTTATAGACCTCGAGGATGCAATAGATAATTAAAATATGCAACTACTTGACCTTGAATACAATTAATATTTTTGAAAAAATAAAAATAGAAAACTAACTACTACTAAAAAATGTTATGGTTTGATGTTCTAATGGTGGAAAATAAGGCATGGGTTATATAGGTCCACGAGTAGCAATTCTCATAAGGATATTAGGATTCTAGACTAGCATAAGACGCAATTATGGTAAATGTCTAACTAATGAAGAAACTTAGTCATCGGGATAAATACTATGCTTATCTACTATAATCCAAATTCGTGCCGCTGTCACTATGCAACGGTTATTGTCACACCCCGATCTTCTGAAACCGGAAAATTAAGGCTAACAAAAACTTTTTCGCTATTAACGTAAGTCAAAATACGCCTAACCAAAACTTTAATTTAAATCACGATGTAGCTAAATATCAAGAACATGAAAACCCTTGCTTCCATCTTTCTCGATCTCTATTTTGTCGAAACCCTAAATTCCCCGAACGACGTCTGACAACACGGGCGACCCTGTTGAACACCTTGTCTTCATATGTGGCCGCTCGCCCTCGCATTCCCGTCGCGAGCGCACCCTCGACATCCTTTCTCCCTTTTCCTAGTCGGGGTAATCTAGACCACCATCTGCAACCAAGTATCCACACGGTACTTTTGTGAAATTGAAACATATACACGTCATTAATTTTATCCGAATGACGTAATCTCCTGTCATCTACTTCGCCATGACCTATCATGAGTATGTGCACATATATACTGCTTTTATATATGCACATACCCACAAGACCCTAACTCATCGCTTGACTCTGTTGCAATCCAGGGCATATATACAAGTATACCGGTGGTATTTTCTCAAGACCTAGCCCACCGGACCTTTTATGATTATTCTAACTTCGTCGCCACCCTACATATGCTTAAATCACCCAAGTGTATATGAGCACATACACCTTGGAGTCCCCAGCATATCGCTGCATGTGTTCATTTGATTTCCGCCACCTTTTCTCTCTCCTAGGCTATATAGATGTATATACATCTCTGTTCCACTTCAGTGTGTGATTTGGGATTCACCCTTTTCCATGGATATCAAGCCCATCCATGCCACTCCTCGTGCCGTCGTTCGAATGACCAGAACCTTTAATCTGTGTTATCCTTGGATAATCAGACAAAACCCAAATTCCAAAACACCATGTCCTCGTTAGTATAAAGCCACTCTAAATGAGCCATTGAGATATTTCTAAATGTTCGTAAATAATGGTTTAACAAAGCACAAAAATTTCAAACCAATTTAGGCCCGACGTTGAGGTACATTCCAGCTAAAATAAGCATTCCAAAGCTTCTAATTTTATTGAGCTTAAACCTCTGCCAACCTAACCCATAAACGCAACAGAAATTTACACTTTATGCTCCAATTAATGTCTCGAGTATCCGATCAAAATATCTAAGATATTTCTCCAGATCCCTCGTGTTCTCCCTCTGCTATTGTTCTACTCCTCCCTGCCACGGTAACTATTTCCCATTGTCCAGCACTTCACCATTCCTCTGGGAAGCCCGGTCACCTCATTTCCTCAATAGCAATTGGCCAAACTCAGCTAGATTTCCGCCGTTAGCTGGTACAAACGCGGTGCCTAACTTCCCTATTTTCCTCTGCTGCTCGTGCCACCATTCAATGATAGCATCGACCACGTGCTTCATCTTCCCAGAGCTCTACCGCAATAGCCGAACCAGTCTCTCCTATTTCTCCAACAGTGCCACGAAATATCATATCAATGTACAGCTCCTGCACTGTGAAAACACCCACTTTTCCTGCCACGTCAAGCAGACCATCAAATTCTGGCAGTAGACGGTGCCTAATTTCCCTGTGCAACTTGACTTCTTCCCTACCATGCCTGTGCCGCACACATGCTTCCCCATCAGCTCCTTCCTCCCTAACTGCTCACTTCTTCAATCTCCCCAAGCTCCCTCTCCTCTTCCCATTATTCCCCTGCCCCAGCTGAGCTTCTGCGTTTAAGTCTTCATCGGTGAGCTCCACTTCCTTGCCGCAGCAAGCCAAGCTACTCCGCAGCCATTCCCCAGCTTCACAGGTCCTTCCCCAAGTCCTCATGAATCCGAGCCCTCTCTCTTCCCTCAAACCGAGCTCAAACCCCTTCTCTCCTCCCCTCTCAGCGTGCTCCAACAATAGAGCCACCCGAGCCACACCTCGCCTGCCCTGCCCCGCTCGGCCCCATTGCCCGAGCTGCCGCCGTCGCCCAGGCTCCCCCTCTGCTTCCTTCCCTCTGCAGCCAATGCCACCACTAGACCGTGAATCAACGCCGCCATGGAGCTCTAGCTCCTTTCCGCCGCTGGACTTCAGCGCCCATGAGTCGCCGCCTCTCGGTTTGAACCGCTGCGGCGTCTCTTCACATCCCCGTCCCGGAGCTACTAGAACGCCGGCCGCACTCTGTGGAGCCACAGCGCCGTCGACCATCAATGAGCCGAGCTGCACGGCCGCCGGGAGAACCCCTGCCACGACCAAGTGACTGAGCCAGCGGACCTTTCCCCTTCTTCCCCGCCGTTGGTGAGGCTCTCTGCTCCGAGCGCCGCCACCGGTTGGAACCAAACCGCGCCGCCCTTTGCTACTGTTTCCGTCGCCGCCAGCGCCAGCTACCCCATCGTGCATCGGCTCCAGTGCCGTTATCCTCCCCTTGGTGCTCGCCGTCGGCCATCATGCAAGAGCTCGCCGCGGCCATCACGCAAGAGCTCGCCGCCGGTAAGCTACCCCAGCCATCTAACCCGACCAACTCCCCACCTACTCTGCCAGTTTTCCCCGAGATCACCCCTAATCACGGAAGAGCTCACCTGCAAGATCTATCGAGTGCCTTCATCACCGGCGAAGGCCACACGAGGTGAGCCTCTGTCGGCCTTGGTCCCATCGCAGCCAACCACTAGCACCCCATCCCCTCCTCCGAACCCCGCCAGCCGTGCATTCCCCAAGCCGCCACTCATCACCGGCGAGCCCGCCACTCGCCATCGGAGAAGCTCCTGAGCCGCTGCAACTCTTCTCCTCCCCGGTCCCAGTTGAAAGCAATGCCGCCGCTGCCGGAGGTAAGCCCTTCCTTCATTGACCGACTATCTCCCCAACTCGGTGCTATCCGCCGCAGATACGACACCAACCCCAGCGCAATAACCCCATGGATTAACCACCAAACGTAGTCCCAACAGCCGGATAAAGTAAAGACGTTGTCCGCAAATCCGCCTCTCTGCTCCGAACACGTAAACGAATACTCTTCTCTTCTGGTCTACGCTTTCCTTCCAGCAAAGCGTAGTTCTCCTTTTTCCTGAAACTAAAGTCGCCTCTGGTATGCCAAAAGCATACTTTATGATTCCGTTTTCGACATCAGTTTTAATACCCAACCTGGCTAATAGTATACGACCTATATATATATATATATAGCAATCCAAAACATCAATGTCCTCTCAAACTATTAGTCCAAATCAGGGAATTATTTTTCCTAAACTTCTAGAATTTCGTAAGCTCTACCAGGACCACTTTTTAGAAGTTTTGGGAGCATTGGAATATGAACCCTAATTGTCTATCAAACCCGAATACCATGTATTTCTCCTTAGAAAAAAATTCCAAAGGAAGTGGTCTTTTTCCGGTAATCTGGCAACTTCAAAAACCATCTATTAGTACTATTTTCTTAACGTTGAAAAGTATCCAGAGTCAAGTTGAATATGATTCAAACATAAACACCTTGCGTGCGAACCTTCATCCACTTAGACCTAGCTAATTGATTCTTTTCCTAATGCCATTAATATAAGGAATCCAATTTTGAAACCAGAATAATATCAATGGTTCCAATATACTTAAAGAGACAGGAGTAAGGTAAAGCCGTGCCATTCAAGGTTTGACAAAGTAAAGCTCTATGGGTGTATTCATCGAAACCCTAAACCATACACCCAAACAATGGAATGAATTCTTCCAAGAACCATTTCAAGGACCGTTTCAAGGTCGACATACCCTCTGAACCTAACCAAAATATGAGAACCAAGATATCTCAGGTACTAATAATTTACTAAGTCAATAAGCTAGGATTCCGATCCTTGCAAGGAGCCCTCATTCCATGTGAGGCTAATTCTTCCCCGCCATTTTGCAAACCCTAAGAAAACAACTAAGTCCGGAGCGCATGCCTTGAGTTCATGAGTGTATATTGGTTCTTATTTGGTTCTTTCTCGTGCCACTATTTATTTGTTGCTTCCCGACGTGTAGTTTCGACGATACGGTGAATCGTACGAAGGAACCTGGGGAGCCGCCGAATCTAATTCGAGACCGAGACCCAACCAACATTGCCAGGCAAGCATTCCCACTTTGAACATGTTGAATCCCATATTTGTAGAATGTAATTACTTTGTTTGCGAATCTTGCATGCTATGTTAATATCAACGTTATTTTATGCTAGAGTAGTTAAGCCTAGTAGTGCATGTGGCGCAGGCTTGCATATCCGGCCTTGGTAACCCTAGGCTTAACGAGTCGGTTGATATTCGATCGACGAGTTAGTAGGGATATAGGCTTTAGCCGTGCTTAGCCCTGCTATAGATAAAATTAAGTTTCAACAGTTACTTGGGTATGGGATCAAAACCCCCGGTTTGTAAATGCATACCGAGGTGCCATTTAAAAGGAATGTTTGTTAAAACCCTGAATGAAAAGAAGGAGGATTTTGATTCGGGCAAGAATGCTAAGGGATGTTGGGAGGTGGTAGAGTAGCCGGTTGCTACTTGAGGTGATGAATGGTAGGGTAGCCGGTCACTACCTGAGGTGATGAGTTGAAATTGGAGTCTTGCTTGAATCGGTTAAGGACCTAACCTAAGTGCCGCTGAATCAGTTCCCCACCGTACGTCCACATATCCTTTATGGGAAGGACTGACTCGGTACCTCGTCTAATACTAGAGCTCGGAGCCGTGGGAAGTTAGGGTGATGTGCTAGGTGGATCCGGGATCTCTAGAGGATCTTCACGGGACTACCTGGGGGTAAAGCCCTCGATGAGTTCCACGCTGTGGAGGTAAAGCTCTCGGTGGGTCTCACGAGTACGTGAAATTATGATTCGACACAAAGGTGGAGAGTCCCATTTTTGACATCCAGGATGCAAAAGTTGGGTTACCCTCCTAGCGGGTCCGGCTCTAGTGTGAACACGGGCAAAAGGTCTCGTTGTACTAGCCCTGTTAGTATACGGTGCATAGTGTACCCAGGGCGAACTACATCTTGTGGGTAAAGCCGTACAACCTCTGCAGAGTGTTAAAAACTATTCGAATAGCCGCGTCCTCGGTCATGGACATGAACTGGCAAGGCCACACACTGGTTAGACTAAGTTTTGATTGCGAAAGCTGGGCAATGGGATTAAGAACGTGGGCATGATGTGTCCACAGGGTGCAATTTACGCTACACGGCTGGTAGTAAGGAATTGCAGGAGGAGGCTAGCCGTAGTATATGGGATAGTACAGGCTGAGCATTGAGTCGTGAAGTCTTGCTGCGCTGCCCAGGGTAGTGCAAGCTGGAGCCATGAGGGTAGGCGTGATAGGCGGAGCTATCACGCTGAGGCAGGAAAAGGAGGTAGCTGGGTCTACCTCTAGTGAAGTTTTGTGCCTTGAACTGTTCGGGTTTACAAAAAACCGCTTTGGAATCTACTATTCATGTGTTTAAATTGAAAACTTACATTTCCGCACAACAAGCAACATAGGATAGAGCTATTCCTTGAATTATACCTTGCATAAATTATTGCCGTATATTTCTCCCCTGGGAATAGCTTGAGAGTACATTCCATGTACTCACCTGGCTTGTTGATTTGGCCAGACGAAGAGAACATCAATTCCGAAGATAGGATTACGATCGCAAAGGCTAGGGCGTAACCCCAGTCAGTTGCCTGTCGGGTATGGCATATTGATAGACATCATTACCGCTTGATTTCCGCTGCAAGTTCATAGCCGTTGGCCTACAGGTATCAGACAATCGACCTTGATAGTCTATTTACTCTTATACGTATGTATGACAATGATATACAGGTTAACTTGTGTGTACCGACTACTGATCCAGGGACCGGTACAGTAATCACAAGGGAGTATCCGGCTTAAAAACCGGGTACGCCACAGTTATGGAACTAAGTATTACGCTTCGTACCTTCTCCTAGTAGATTGGATTTATTGCATTCAGTCGGTGAATTTTTGTTAGTCATCCACCAAATATCATCTACTCTCCACTATTGCTACCATGTCTAGCAAAGGGGATCGAAAAGACAAATGTCACACCCTGATTTTTGAAATATGAAAATTAGGGCTAACAAAAACTTTTTGCCACAATGATAAAATTCTTAAGGCAAACCAAAGTAGAACCTTATCGCCTCTCTCATATTCACACCACCGGTGTACAACAACTAGATGAACTCTTTCCATTCCAGACACATGTACTCGTATGGTATCTTGCGAAGTTGAAGCATATATATGTAGTGAACCTCTTCCAAATGACTTGATCTTCTGCCGTCTACTTCGCCATGTCCTATCATGAGTGTGTGCACAAATATACTGCTTTTATATTTATGCATATATGCAAACCCTAAGCGTATACACGTGTACACCGGTGGACTTTCTCGAACCCTGACCCCTCATGAGTTGCTATGGTGATTCTAACTCTATTGCACCCCATATATGCTTGAGTTCCAAGTGCATGTGTGCACATACACCCGGAAGCCCTATCTCTCTTTTCCTCGTGACAATGCCACTGCGATTTATGGGAATCAACACATGCACTTCCATCTATACCTGTCTCTATCACCTTTTCTCTCTCCTAAAATATACCTCTAGTATATCCCCTAATGTTTTGGCAACCTCACCTTTTCTCTCTCCTAAAATATACCTCTAGTATATCCCCTAATGTTTTGGCAACCTCCTCTCCTGTATCTATTTGGTCCGTTGAGCTCGGACACCCGTCTGTCGGCCCTCACCTGTTTTCCGAGACTCCCGAAGGCTCGGTACTCCTGCTCTTGTCTGGTCTATTTAAACCTCGACTATATATACATATATGTATAGATTTTTTTTAAATCAAAATGTTTGGGGAAAATATTCCTTTAGTATCGAGATATGAGCTTTCACCTAGTTTGGGCTACTTAAAAGCCTTAAAAATATCATATGTTCCATTTGGCTCCACTCCAAAGTTTGATTTATTGGAGATAAAACTAATCTACGAAATTCGTCATTACATGTCATCCCGCAAAAATAAATAAATTGTAGCAAAATAACTCTACATTTAGGATTTAGCCTCTCTTGCATCTTACCCTAAAATCATGTATTTCGAAACAAACCTTCTTGCATAATAAAATTTGCTAAGTCCCATGAGTATACATCCTTACAGGTAGCACTATTCCACGACACCTGCCATGTCTTCCCATGTAATCACCTCTTCAACCTATTTACATGCACATGTGTATAGGTGCATTTAGGAAGGACCTAATTCATTCGGACCAACCTAAGGCCAAAACCTATACCTAAGCATGCTACCTGTTCAGGTGCGTGGAAAAATCCTTTTTATCCTCAGCATATCATCTTTGGCCCGTCCTGTCCAACACGAATTAAACTCCTAGTAGTACAAGTTCCTTTAAAATATCTCTCTGCCATGTCTAGAGTCTGCACTATAATTTCTTGCCAACACACGATATGGTGCCTAAGTTTCACTATGCTACCACAGCCACCTGTACGGGCATTTCCCTTTCTCATTGTCTTCTTCCTTGTTCTCTTGTTCCCATGACCAACAGTGCTATGCCTGCCACATCCGGCCGGGCTGTAAATTCTTTGCAGTAAACAGCGCCTAACTCCCACCTGTGCTGCTGCGGACACCTCACGACTAAGCCCCACCATGACACTGCACCTCCCCATGTGCTCAAACACGTACCACTCCTCTTTTTCCAGCGCACCTGAGCTCCCCTAGCTCCATCCTTTCTCCCCATTGCCTCACTCCTAAGCTCTCCTTCTTCCCATCTACAACCAAGGCCCTCCACTCATTCCATTTCCCTATCTCCTTCTTCTTCACTGGTTTTCCCTTCCGAGCAACCATCTTCAACCCTCTTTTTCCCAACTCCCTATCTCTCAGCTTCTAAACTGAGCTCTCCATTCCTCTTCTTCTCAAGCTTCACCCGAGCTCCCATTTCTCCTATGCCCGAGCTCCCCTGGTTTCTTCTCAAGCTCCCCACTTCCTCTCTTTCCTCCTCCGCTCGAGTCCTTAGTGCAAGCCTCACTCCTTCTTTCTCGAGCCACCACTGGCTGGATTTGCCTGAGCTCCTCATGTCCTCTTGTTGTAGCTCCTCCTTTCCTTCTCCCTCTCCACCTTGCTCCTAAATCCAAGCACTCAAAACCCAGCTCTCTGCTCCAATTTTCCCCAATCCCTCTTACTCTTCTTCCTCAAGAGCCCCAGCTTCCTTCTCCTTCACCCGTGAGTCCCATCTATTTCCCTTCCTCCCTCCTCTGCACCCATCTACTCGAGTTGAGTTGCTACAATCAACTCGAGCTCCCTGGCCTCTCCAAGCTTCTGAGCACCCCATCCTTCACCTCTACACTCCCCACTACAGGTCCCTTCCCTTCTCTCTCCTAGCCTCTAAATCGGTCTATAGCAATAGCAGACGCATGCTCTCCTAGAGCTGTCGAAGCACCCGCGAAGGCCCGCGCCTCACCGCCATCCACTCCGCTCTAGCTCAGCACCAGCGAGCACCACTTCCGAGCAGCCAAACACTCTCTTCTCCTCTCACTAGGAGCTATTTCTCCAACCCCACTAAGCTCCCTTTCATTCTTGCAGAAGAACTACGCCGGCCTAGCATCTGCACTGGGACCCGAGAGCATCCCCGTCCTCACCTCCGTCCTTGTTGCCTGCGCCCGAGCACATCGCCGCCGGCCACTGCGAAGGACCTCGCCGTTGGAGAGCGTTCCCCGAGTTGGCCACGTACCCCGGCTCGGTCCTATGTTCGCTACGGCCGACGAGTCTCAGAAGACGCCCCACCATCACCCTGGTCGACTCCTCTCCCTGTGCCTCTAGTCACCACCGGTGAGACGCTACTGACACATCTACCGCCGCAACCCACCATGTCCACTCCCTCCTCTCTCTCTCTAGTTAAGGTTAATCCAAGCTGGAGTCTTGCGCGCTAAGTAAGCAGCTCAAAGCCGCTAAGTCCGTCGGCGGGGCCCGGCCCATTAGCTCGCTAAGTGAAAACGGGTTTAACCATTTCCGCTTCCAGCTCTGGAAAACATGCTTTGCGTCCCCTTTCTCCCAAAAGCTGTTTTCCCTGTATCGAAGACGTCTTCTTATTCGTGCTCAATGAAAAAGGCACCTCTCCTTTAGAAAAGCGTATTGTCCTTCTACCCTTGGTCTAGAGCCGTTTTCTCAACACTGGAAGTGCATCCCGTGTGCACACCTTCAACATCATCCCCCTTTCCCCTCCCGACAGGGCTTCCCCTCTTCTATTTTCTTCTCCGGCAAATACTTGGAAGCCCAGAACTCCTACGTTGTAATTTCAAATAAGTCCATTTCTTTTCCTATATACTACTAAAATCAAACCCTACCTGAGGTACCAGTTTTATAATTTTTGAAATTATTTGAATTTTCAAAGTTGAATTCAAATCATATATGAACATATTAGGTCATTTTTAAGCATGGCTTCATATGGTTTTCTTTTTTTTTGCATAAAATCATATATGAATGAGGGTCCCAAAGAATCTTGATTTCAAAGCTTTTTATCAACCAAATTAATAAGAAATATGTGGGTATTTTAAACCGACACAACTGTTGAATGCACGCTTATGCATATACACACCCATACCAATTCAACCTTGCTCCAAAAAAAACTATTCACCTAGCCCTTTTAAAATCTTTCAACGTGATCAACTTCCTTTGAATCTAACTAAAACTTGAGGACTAAGACTTTAAATGTTAACATGTTCGTAGTCACATAAAACCATGTCTTCCCAAACTACAAAGCCATGTGATGTTAATTCCTTCCCCACCTTTTCTAAGTCCAGAACGCATATCCTAAGATTACATATGTGTAAATAGGATTTTTATTTGGCTCTTCCTCGCACCATTGTTCATCTGATGTTTTTCCGACGTGTAGCTCCGATGTTACGGCGAATCGCGTGGGAGATCCCAGACCACTGTTGTATCAAGATCAAGCTCGGGAATCGAGCAATACTTACCAGGCAACCATTCCCACCTTGATCATGTTGAATCCCATATGTGTGAAAACTTATTTACTTTGTTTGCAACTCTGCATGCTATGTGAGTATGAATGATATTTTATGCTAGACCTAGCTACACCCTGTAGTTGCATACGACTCAGGTTCGGCAAATTAATCCTTGTAACCCTAGCAATACTAGCCGGTCATCGTATGACCAGCAGAATATTAGGGATATAGGCGATAGCCATGCTTAGACCTACTACAGAGAAAAACCTAAATTTATTCGATTCATGTGAAACCCCTTGGGTTATGGGATTAAAACCCTCGGGAAGGCGTGTACCTTTCGAGGTGACTGTTTGAAAGTATTGTTTACCAAAACCCCAAATAAAATGGAGGATGATTTTGATTCGGGTGAGAACAGTAAGTGGAGATCAGAGGAATGGTTGTAGCATGTAGTGACATGGCTAAGAGGTGATGATGTGCAGTCTTGCTCGAATCAGTTAAAGACCAAGCCTAAGTGTTGTTCGACCAAATTCACCTCGTACGTCCACATGTCCTTTATGGGAAGGACTTGACTAAATACCCCGTCAAGTATTAGTGCCTGATCCGTAGGAAGTAGGGAGAGCGTGCTAGGTAGATTGGCATCCCTAGAGGACCTCCACGAAAATACATGGGTAGAGGCATGACCTCCATGTGAATACGTGGGTAGAGGCTTGACCTCCACGTAAATCCGTGGGTAGAGGTTCGACACAAAGATAAGTCCACCTCGGGTTGTGGGGTCGGGCATCACCGAGCACAAGCGAGAACTGGGTAGATCTTATCTAGCGGGTCCAGCCCTGGTACAAAAATGGGTGGCAAGTCTCGTTGTAATAACCCTGCCAATGCACCTCATGAAGTGTATCCGTTAACGTTCGGCAACAAGGGGGACTTACATCTTGTGGGTAAAGCCGTACAACCTCTGTAGATTGTTAAAATCTATTCGAATAGCTGCGTCCTCGGTTATGGACACACTTGGAAAGGCCACACACTGGTTAGACTAAGTTTGGTTCGAAATATGGAAATGGGATTAAGGACGTCGGCATGACGTGCTCACAGTGAGCAGTTTAAGCTACAGTCTGGTAGTGAGGAACTGCAGAAGAGAAAAACCTAGCCCGGGCCGTGAGGCGGTAGCACGGGAAGGTTGTAAGGATTGTTCAAGGCGGTAGAAGGAGCTACCGGCCTCTAGTTGACGACTGTTCAGCTGGATCGTCCAGCACTGAATACTGTCTCGACAGAGATGAACTTGATTTTGAAAATGCTCTTGAATCTACTATTTCGTATTTCGATTAAGAACTTACTTTTCCGCACAACATTCAACTTAGTGTAGAGCCACTTCTTGAACAAGCCTTGCATGAAATACATCTGTTATTTCCCCCTATGGGATGTTTGCAAGTACATTCAATGTACTCACCTGACTTGTTGATTTGGCCAAACGAAAAAGACGTCGACTCCGAGGATACGATTATGATCGCGAAAGCTAGAGCGTAATACCCAGTCAGTTGCCTGTTGGGTATGGCATACCGATGGGCCACCTCACCGCTTGATTTCCGCTGCAAGTTTATAGCCGTTGGGCTACAGGTATCAGACTCTGACCGGAATGGTCAAGCCACGCGTTATGTACTGATATATGTGTGTATGACAATGATATACAGGTTAACTTGTGTATACCGGCTACTGATCATGGGACCGGTACAGTAAACACAAGGGAATATCCGGTCTTAAAACCGGGTACGCCACAACAAACAACAACTACCATCATCCCTTTTAGGGCGTTAGGCAAGTATTCATAATCAATCTCATTAAATAAATTGATCATACACGAAGATGGATGGCAATCATATGAGTGTCGTATTTATATGCATCAATATTTATATGCATTAATTGATTTGACATTTATATGCATGCTGCATCTTAAGACTTTATAGCTTTGTTTCGAATATCCTTTTTTCTGAATATGGGAAATGCTTTGCATCGGACTATCTATCGTGAATCAATGCCTAGCATCAAACAATCTAACAACAAGGGTCAATCTATCGGCAAAGATTTAGTTTCTAGCGTCGGACTGTAAGTCAACAAATGTTTCAAGTAACTGCATAAATGAAAGCTTTCTAAATATATTCTGCTAGTTAGTATGTGAAATTCAAGGGTAAGCAACATAGGGGCTCAATTAGACAATTCAAATCTAGGAATGAACAGTCCGAAAGCAACGAGTAAAAAAAGAACCAAACACAGAGTGCACGAGGATGTTGTTGTCAGAGTTAGGAACCTTGGAGAAATCATATGTCTTTGTTGAAGAAGATTGATCCAATTATCTAAGCCGGCTCCGATTTGAGTTCTTCCCCCAAATGACCTCGCCCTTGCAAAGTCTCCCATACTTGTGGTGATCCCTTTTTCTTGTACAGGGTAGATCGTTAGCCTTGATAAACACTTGGGATCTTTACAATCTATTTAGGGCTCTGCTTGAACTCCTAGCCATATTGGAGATGCCAATCTCCAAGAGTAACAAGTTGTGGACGATTGCTTGAGATGAACCTTTTGCTTCAATGCTCAACTAGCTCGAATCTTGCCCTACCTCTTTTTGTCTCAAGAATCATTACTTGAATGCTAGAGGATATGGTGCTTGGGGCCACACAAGAGTAATAAATTATTTTGCGAAAGGGTACTCTTGCAAAGGAGTGATGAAGTATGTATAGACAAACCCTAAAAAACTACCTATTATTTGCAGTTGGCACAAAATCAGATCATTCGAAACTGAAATCGGATGATCTGACATTTCAAACCCAACTGCTGGATTTCAACTAGAGACCAAAGCAGATGGTCGGAAAGTGTCAATTTTGAAGGGTCCGAAATTGCAGTAGAGTCAAACAAAGAGGTATTTTGGAGCATCTGAGAACATCTTAGAGCATGCGAGAGATTGCAAATAGAAGGGCAACTCGGATGCTCTGAGTTCCCTAAGACCACATGATAGTTCTGCAAGAGCACATGATCCTTGTAGCATTTACTTTAGAGTATTTCAAAGTTTATCGAACCTTGGAAAGCCTAGGTGCTTGACAAATCAGCATCGAATAATATGCTAAGAACTCAAACTAATGTTAAATGCGAGGTCCCATATACTATCACTGTTGTCACGTGATAAAATACCCAAAACTTATAAAGAAGCAGGATAAATAGATAATAGATACATGCTGAATTAACATTAAATAGAAGAAAATAAAATATTAATGCTAAATTAAATACGGATTCAATAATATAAAATGAGGCAATGGATTAACAGATTCACTAGTAGGGATTTTTAGTAAAGCATGGGATCATAAGATAAATAAAGAAACACAAATCATAATAAATACTTTTATGTGTATAATAGATACTTTTGCATGAGAGGTATGTCCTAGTATAATAGATCCAATAACATTGCCCACCTAAGCAATTATCCAACTCCACTACCGACAACCATAATAGAATTATTAAAGAATAAATTTGGATTAACATATTAATGCTTCTTGACTATACATACAATTCCCTTGTAGCGCAAATTTGATACTACCAATGTGGTGATGCTCACTTGGTCCTTTCTGTCACTAGATTCCTGCAGTCATCCCGTCCTCACCCTACAATTCCACACCTTGCCTTTGATCCGTTCATCTAAGTATGTGGAATCTACCGATCTCATAGAACGAGTATAATATATAACAACAACTATTTTCATCTAATAAAAATAAATAAGATAATAATTTGACCCCGAAATAATGTTGAATATTAAATTAATAATGCTTCATAGCTACTACTATGAACCCATAGCCTTGACGAGACTACTCGCAAATCATCATAAGCATCAAGAACATAGAAGAAAGCAAAATGATATTGATAGATTGGAACAAATAAAAACAAATATCCAATGTTGTTCTTCAAGGAGAGATGAAGATTACAATAGCCCAATCGATGGTATGATCAAGAGGTCACTAATTTACTGAATAACTAATCTAATCGAGATTGGAATTTGATGGTGGTGGCGGTTTGGAGACCTAGAGAATGAAAAACTCCGGTCATCAGGATGTATGTGTTGCGGGAATTATATAGGAAGAAGGAGGGCAAAGAGGGTGAATCAACAGCCCGGGGCGGTTTGGGGCTGCCTTGGCTGACAGTCCTAACCCCCCCACCCCACCTTAGTGGCTAGTGGCCAGTTGGGTCCCACCTTTGTCGTGGATGCTTATCTTCGCGTATATACCTCGAATATGCATGAATAAATAAAAAATATTTTGCACTTTTGAGTAGTTATTATATATTATTCAATAATTAGTACAATAATAGAGATTAATATAAAAAATTCTACAAAAACTTAAATAAATATACCATATAATTTAGGCTTATCACCTCACGCAAAGAGAATCTCGCATGGTCAGAGATTTTGAGAAGAGACTTTGAACCTTGGGGATTTTCAAAGATTTGACACTTGATCCTAATTGAATATTTAGCAATTCTTCTCACCAGCTACTAGGCACAAACCCTCTCCATAGTATGGCGTATCCATACTCAAATCGATCACTTGAATAGATAAAGAGCTAGAAAATGGTCATTAACCTTCTTGATTCCATTGTCGTAGTCAATCAACTTTTAGGGATCGCAAACGCTGATTTCAACTAACGTATGGGACTAATTACCTGATCATATACTCAATGAATTTATTAATTCCTATTCCGGTTATCATTATAAGGATGGGTTCAGATGCAATTTCAACTATAGACCATAACTGTTTTATGTCAGGAAAGATATTTTCCGACAGATAATATGTTGTTGTATGGGGTCTTTACCGGCACATAGAATGACGCTGATCTAGGTGGAGTGATGTACTGATTGTTGGGTGAAATCGCGCTCTAAGGACAACCATCGTGCATATTTCGTTTGTAGTGTGGTGGCACAACAAGTCAGCACTCAGAAGCGCCTCCCTGCGTGTGCCTGTCTTGCATTTGTTCAACAGGCTCGTATGGACACTCAACCAACTTTGCAACATTATGTTGGCACTTATCACAAATGGCCAGTAATATATTGCAGACTGGACCTAGTAATGTCTACTCAAGCATGAACTATTTATCTGCAATTTTTTAATCGTAAGAGCCGGGCGATTGCTATATTCCTATGAGCTCTTTCGCATCCATCTTTATGTAGTTATATGGAGGCAAAGTTACCTTCTGGGCCCTCCACTCGGGTGTCATTTGCTAAAACACATCGTACAATCGTGATTGGTCTCCGACCAGAACACACTCTTGCAGCTAATATAGTATTTCAAATTTTAGTAGGCAAAAGGGGGTAAAAAAAATCATTTTTTTGTCCTTGAATCTAAATTGTGCACACCAGTTAATGCCCTTGAGTGCCACACGGACACACATATATCTTGTTTAGTTCCAGGGGCAAAATTGACTTTTTTGTTTTTACGCCTCGTTTCCCTCCTTAAATTCAAACTGCCATAATTTTAACGGTCAGAGTGTGTACCAACAAATGATCACATTTTCGTAGTGCCCTAACCCTGAGCGAGATCACGATTGTGTCATGTGTTCTGTTGAGTGTCATCCCAGTGGAGTTTCTAGTGGCCAATTTCACTCAAAGTACAAGATACTAAATATTGTTCGCACGCTTTGATATGCTAGAAATTATCACATGCACAACTCTATTTTCAGACACAGAACACTCATAGATCGCGAAATGCAGTAGGTAAATTTTCTTTTCTTTTACACAATGCTTGTGTTTGTTACTCTGCTGACACGACCATGGTAAAATCTAAGCCCAGATCTCCATCCGCCTGCATGCGTGCATTAGCAAACAAAGGCGACCATCCGTACAACCAAACGTCCACAGTCGCAACGGCCATGCACAATTCAGGACCAACAATGCAGGATTTCAGATACCAGGAGATCTCAAACGAGAAAACAACAGGCAGACGCATGCACCCACCTAACTGATGAAGCTACGCAAACGTCCCTCCAATCTTGCTAGGGGTGCAGCTAGCCTTGCAGCAGGTGCAGAGTTCCGCTGCATAAGTACATGATTACCAGCAGTTAGAACACCTGCTCTTTGCAGGCACCAGACAGGCATGCATGCGGGGAGTTAAGCCGTCAGGATCTGCGAATGTTTGAGATGGACAACGAGTGCGGCGGAGCTGTCGCCGTCGCCGTCGCCGTCGTCGTCGTCATCGCGAAAGGCGGTAGCCGCTGAGACGGTGACGTGCGGCTAGCTCCATGGATTTGAGTATCTATCGACCGATCAATCAGATCAGATCAATCGACAAGCGTAAGAGTGCCGAGAATAAAAGAATCTCTCTCTACCGAGTAATGGACTTTGCAGGGTGAGTCGCGACCGATGATGGCCGCGGCGACGGCGACGGTGGCCAGTCCGGTCGTACGTGCCGCGGCGAGCGACGGCGACGTCTGAGCTTCCACATGGCGAACTCGGCTGGTGGTTCGTTGCCGATGTTGACGCGAATCATTGCGCGGGGTGAGACAGCGCCCAAACATCAAGTTGCAAGTGTCCAACGACCAAGGACGGACGGACGCCCTCGTGTGTATGCAAGCGCAAGTACACGTACGTCTTCCTTCTATCTGTACTTAATCCACTATTGATTGTCCATTAATCAACTGCATGCATGACAGAGAGAGCAGATCAGGGTCTCAAATCTAAGTTTAAGAATGTAGCCAATAATGAACCGGTTGCATTATGCAGTGCGCTAATCATGAGGGTTCATCTCGAAGTATGTGCCCACATTTCCTTTGATTCACGGATTCAAAAAACATAGAAATAAAAAAATACAAGAATTAGATATCATGATGTGTTAAATTCTATAAGATGAAGTCATAGGAATAAGTAACGGACGTTGTTTCATTGTACCATAGGAAAAACACATAATTTTCTTAAAGAATTAGGTGTTTCTCATGGTTGTCATCGACTCAGAAAAACTTTATGAGATTAGACTCAATGAAAATTCTCCTTTAAAATTACATGCAAAATAAATCCTAGGAAAAATTTATATGTTCTCAATCCTACAAATCAAACAATTTATATAGAACAAATTTTTAGGAATAGAATCTTGCAAATTATTTATAAAATTCTTTTGAATTAAAGCGACCTTTAAAGTCTAGCAGAGCCGAGAAGACATCAGTTCAAGATATTTCTGACGCAATTTTAAGAAAAACAATTGCATCCTACTTCAGTCCGTGTCTTAGGCCTGAGAATGGCTAGATGTGAGGATGAGCGCTTTTGCTCACATTTCTCATACGTAGAACTCAAATAGTTCTATCAGTGTATATCATTCGGTGGCTCGTAACAGAGCATGTCATATGATTGAGGAGGGAAGGGGACAGAGGGAAATCTTGTGAAGGCTCCTCTGGTGCTTGCAACCAGCCTGTAAGACCTGGACCATCGATGCATCCCTAGCCAAGTTGTGTGTAGCAAACACAGAAGCAAGTTCGGAAGAGTCCCACAGCATGTAGGGTACACCTATCCATATCATAGGCTGGTGGTTGGCGCCTGTAAAGCAACCCGTCGCTGTTGCAATCGCCAATGTCAAAACAGAGGAACTGAAGATAGTAGTAACTCAATTTCAGCAGTCAGTCCGATGTATACCAGTCATGTTTGGTACACTTCGTTTCTTCAAGTACACATGCATTAGTTTTATTTGTTCAGCTTAAAATGACAAAAAGTTGTGAACTGTTGAAAGTGAAAAGCACGACGTTAGAATGCAGGAACTTTTCTACGAATTTATGTTCCACACAAGCCAGTTTTGGGTAGAGCATAGCCCGACAGAAGCACTTACCTTGTAAGAAAATGCAAGAGTTCAGAGTTGTCATAGTAGTACTGAATATGCCTGGGTTTGCGAGAAGAGTAACTGCGCAAACATTACTTGTGGCAGTAATTGCCTAAGTGAAGTGTCAAAATTTTGTCGGCAGCTTCAGCTTTACACGCTCAGCGTTGCTCATGGCCAGTCACAATGCACAGACATGCAACTAATCTTGTACAGTTGCACTGCCATCGTACCCCCTGCCCTAGATGTACATCAACCTGCTATAATACTATCGCCACCCTCGGCTTTACAGTTCTCTGTGTTAGCTTGTGATGGAAAAATATAAAGCATACAAATATACTTTCAGACACGAATGCGCAAAAACGCAAAATAGATGTGGAACAAACTTGGGTGAACCGGTGAAGTAGTGCAAGTTAATCACACACATATTGGATTTAAAAAACACAATGACACCAGCAGCAAATGTTGCGATTGGTTCCATTCAGAAAAATAGCACAAGTGACAGCCAAAACACATCAGCAAGATAAGATGGCTTGACTGCCAGATTTCATCGCATTAGATTTGGCAAAGCATATGGGCACAAATGAATCCAAGCCGGAAGTGACTCAGCCTGTGGGCCGTTGTAACATCCTGAATTTTATGGATTTTTTAAAAATAAGATAAAAGATTTTACACGATGTAATTTTAATTAATATATTTTTATCTGGTCTTGTCTAAATTATTTTGATTAATATATTTATTGGATTCCTCGTATTTAAATTGGTTTACTTAAATTTTCTCATAATTATCGAACCATGTTTGAAATGATATTTGATTATATCCATTTCTCTGTTTTTAAACCTACCAAGGGCACTGGGCCAAGATAGCTGTAGCCCATCTCTCCATCCTCTCGTCCATTGGGCTGACATCCAGCCTTGCCTCCTCTTCCCTCTCCAACGCATAGCACTTGGGCAGAGCCCACCGATTATCATGTCGTTCGCAGCTAATCCAACGGTCGGCACAGCATGCATCTTCAGCACGCCCTCTCTCTCCCTTTTCCTTCTCTCCCTCCTGTCAACGGCTAGGTCCCACCCTACAGGGTCGTCTCCTATCTCTGGTCACCTTCCCATTTTGCACCAATGCACCCAAATCCTTCAGTATTTCGATTTCCAAGTCCGATATCACCACCCGTCCTGATTCACTACACTTACGTGCAATTAAGGACCACTGCATCGCCTTCCATCCTTGCCTCAATCGAATCGGCATCCATGTCCGCAGATTGCTTTGATGCCATCTCCGGTGAGATCTCGCGGGGCAGCTCCATGATCCCATGCCTCCTCCGCCCTATAAAGATGTGCCCTGACTCCCCTTCCTTCCCCTTTCCAAAACCCCCCAACACCCTAAACCCTATTTCCCCTCCTAGCCGATAGACTCTTCTGATCTACTCCGCCGTCGCCGACGACGAACTTCGAGCCACGCTCGGTGAGCTGAGCCTCCCTGGACAATTTCTCTCACCTACCCCTTCCTTCCGCCCTCGCCTACCTCCCTGACATAATCACGCAGCCGATTGTGCCCTCGAGCCACGCATGGACCGAAGCCGTGCCGTTGCCGCCATTAGTGGCTGCCGTCAACCATCACCGAGGATGCGCACGCCAACACTACCCGTGTCACGGTCTTCGCCACACCCCCTAGGAGCCAGCCCCACTGGTTTGTTGTTTGGATAATAGAATAGTTGCATTATTTCATATGATTTATACACTAGAAATTGTTAGATCTTGTTTTAGAATTAAGAAATGACCATCTATTTTTACACTCATATGGTACTAATCCTAAACCCTAGGCCAAGCCATGTTTGGTTCATGTATTTTAATTGCATTGGTTAGCCCTCTTTACAGTTTTAGTTAATATTAGTGCTCTAGGATTGGTTGTAATATTATTGTTATTTTGGTTGTTGTTTAACCACTATAAATATTTAGAGATATCTAAACTTTTATTTGTGGTTAACTATTACATTAGTTATGCCATGCTTGTTGTGTAGTTAGAATGCCTAGTTGTAAGGAGATTATTGCATGTGTAGATCATGATCTCATGCTAGGGCTTTGCTATTTCATGTTGATTGGCATGATAGGTTCTTGTAATGTTGTGGTGCATACTAGCATGCTAGGGTTGTATATTTTATGTGTACTAACTATCATGATAGGTTATATTGGATTTGCCATGTTTGATAATAGCCATTATATGTAGAAGGTAATTATACTACTCATTATAGAGGTATATATGCTTATGGTTAATATAGTGACTCTAGTAGTGGAAGTTATGCTTGGCTTACGCAAACCCTAACCTTAGACCCTATCAAGCCACCTCTACTTATATAAATATCTGGCTACCATCTTCTCAATCTCCAAGTCTATGTTGATCCTTCTATGCTTCTCTTAAGTAGAATATTAATTTTTTTGATTTATGTTTGGAACTATATTTATTTTTCTTGATCTCATTACGTTATAGGGAGTGAAGAGGTAGACCACGCTTCAGGTGTAGGAGAAGAGGAACACTACTATCAAGGCATGCCCCCTCTTCTTGATCATGTTGATCATATATTTCTAAAAGTCATGATAACTTTTGTTTATAAACGTGCATGTTGTTTTATTCTTGTAGCTGATGTGTCGATTGACACTCTTTACTCTTATTTGCTTGTCACCTTTTACTTGATACCTTGAGTAGAGTAATATCTATAATGTCTGAATAGAGTAGAGGAACTACTTAACTATGCTTAAAAATTATCCTTAGGATGCTTTGAGATTGCCTCCTCGGAGAAATGATCTTCGGATTGATGACACTTATTATTTGAAACTTATTATTGAGCTCGCTGAGCTGGGTCGGATGCCATTTGTCTTCTTCCTCTCTCTTTATTCATTCTATTCTACTCTGGGTGAAACTTACCATCTAAAAGGTGCAAACAAAAGCTAGATCAGGTTTGAAGGAGCATTTAGTCATCCACATCGAATAAGGTCGAAGTCTTGAATGCGAGAATTGTAAAAAGTATGACCACATGCCATATAGGCACTGGCTTGGTTAAGTAAGTTAGTCAACCTTCGGTGCCAATGTCACCGTACTGTAGATGGGGTGGACGTAGCTATAAGGACTCTCAGAACAGATGGGGGCCGCAAGATAGGGACATACTCTTAAATCCATGTCGAACCTGGTGAGCATATCACACACAAGGGGGAACTGGCTAAAAGACCTTATCACGGTCTCCTTGCCGACACACTGATGAACGTGTATACAAGCCCGACCAGCTTACTGTGAGGGGATGATCGTGTTGTGTGGGTAATTATGAAAACAGTACAACCACATGCTATATGGACACTAGCTTGGTTAAGTATGTTAGCTAGCCTTAGGTGCCGTTGTCGCTGTATCGCAGGTGGGGTAGACCTAGCTACGACAACCCTCGGCACAGATGGGAGGCCAGAGGGTTGGGACATACTCTTAACTCCGTGTCAAACCGGTGGGCATGTCACATCAAGGGGGCACTAGCTAAAAGACGTCATCACGGTTTCTCTGTCGACACACCGATGTGCATGTGTACAAACTCGATCAGCTTTGCGTGAAGGGGATGAAGTGTCGTGTGGGTAAAGTGTACAATCTCTACAGAGTGTAAAACTAGTTGATTCGTCATATTCATGGTCACAGATGACAGACGACTCATTCATAAAGAAAAGGATTTGTCCCTCTCCCTGTTGCTACTTCCTTCTACCCCTTTGCTGATGGAACCTATGGACAAGCTAAGGCAAGAGTCCTTGCTCATCTGTATTGGTCATGGACCCTTATATTGTTGGAGAACACCATTGATATAAAACTGGATTTCATCGAAAAGTTACATTAGAATTATTATAGCATTCAACTAAATGTGTAATTTATGCAAAAGAACCATAAAACATATTTTCCTTGTTTAAGTCTTCATGTAGCAGTAGATTTCCTATGAGGATGTACGCCGAGTACGTGAAGTACTCATTAATATTTTTTTGTTATGATAGTGTACAGAGAACTATGCTGATGAAGACATGATGGAAATTACTACTATGATGATCTAAAGAGTAGGTGACATGGACTCTATTGACTACTATGGTATGGATGGAACCGCTCCGTATTTATTTTTCGTAGTTCTCTGGTTGTAATAATATTATGCAATACGGTACTTTGTTGTCGTGCAATAATATATATTATTTTTAATGTATCCATCAGCTTAATCCTGGTCAGCGGATATTCACAAGGGGTCTAGCACAAGGGGTCTAGCAAATTAACACCGAACTCTCACAACAGTTATTAAGTGTTACCTACGCGAGGCGCGTTTATGGAAGCTCCTTGTCACAGAATCAAGAAGTATAGCACGTTTCTCAGTAAAGAAATGTCGACGCACTAGAGTCAGAAGAAGCAAATATAGCTTTCCTAACTCTGCTTTCACCAGCATACCCATCACCATATAGCAAAACGACAAAAGAACGACGAAACAAACAGGACAGATGAACCTTTTTGGTACGGAGGAAAAAAAAGGGGAAATGGAGACATAAAAGCAGGAGAAGCAAGTACTGTTCCCTTAACATGCACAAAGGCAGTACAATTCATAGAATATGCACACTGCGAGTACATTAATTGCGAGCCCAAGGCAACAGCTTCAATGGGGATACAGTGACACACAACCATATTCTGTTATTGCTATCAGGTTCCAACATCTTCCTTACAACAGCAAATGTTAAATTAGCTGTGCCCAAACTGTTGGCCAAGAACTGTACATAAAAGATAGTGAAGTTCATCATCAGTTCAAACGCTTGAACAAAATTTACATACGTGAACACTGTTAATCAGAAAAACAAGTAACTTTACTGACCGGAAACAGCTTTGGATTGCTGGGGCATTCCTTCTATCATGCTTAACTGCCTTCTCAGCTTGGCTATGTGAGCCTGCACCTGGAGGAAGGAAAAAGTTACAATGCCAAATCACCAGATGTTGTTTTCCCCAATCAACTATTCATGTTTATGCAAATCCTACCATTCATTCTATGCAATATTGAATATGTAAACAAGTAAAATGAAATAAAAGCTACCAGCACTGCTGTGTGGTTTTAAGGTCCCAAACATTCCTAGGGTGATATCAGTCTAGAGCCGTAATACCCAGTGCAAAATCTTACCATAGTGTTGCCTCAAAAGTTTGATATCTCATATTCATATTAGAAGGATTAAATAGTCCTCTACGAGACACCGAGTTTTCTAGCATTGTGAGATGTAGAACTTAACCTGAAACACATTTACCGACTGAAATCAATATGAGAAAACTCTCAACAAAAGGGATGACTTTAGAAGTCTCTATAGCAGTAAAGCTTATATGAGTGGCTAGACTACGGCCATGTGTGCTTGGGCTTTTTGCCTGGCTTCTCATGAAATAAAGCCAAAGCCCAACCAAACAGACATTTTAGAGGCCGGCTTCCATCAAAGCGCTTCTCTCAATTGTACTACCAGAGCAAAGCAGCCCAGGAGGTGCTTCCTGTGAACAAAATGGCTTTGGCTTTTGTAGGACCACGTTACCACCTTGCCCCTGAAACTCATAGGAATTACACCAGAATGCCACCATATAAAACCTACTGATTTCCTTCTGCCCACCTCATTTCTCTCCTGTGCATCTTGAGCCCCCGACCCAAGACTCGTGAAGAGGAGACCGGTGCAATGCTAGGTTTGCTGCTCAATGCCTGTGGTGGCCTCTCCCATCGAGCCTGTCCTCGGCGTCGCCTCCCCTACCTCCGACGAGCTCCCAGTCGACCTGATGTGGCTCTAAGAAGCCCTCTTCGCCGGTTCCCTCGCCACCATGCCTACCTCCCTGCCAGATCCAGCGTCCCCATGCAACCGGACTCCATCCCCACCAGATCCCACGCCTCCACTCCTCCAGACCTCTCTCCCCGCCAGATCCCACGCCGCCATGCCCTCAAGCGACCCCAACATCCAGATCCAGGCGCCCAAGTAATGCAGCTCCTTCCCCTTCTCTTGTATTTGTGAAGTTAATCTGATAGCAATCTATTTGTATAATTAAGTGGTGAAATTTCAGTGATGCAATGTGTGGATTTCATGTGATGGTTCATGTTCTGGAACCCCTGAATGATAGTAGATTGCAGAGCGTCAAATTTTTCAGAAAATCTGCTCAGCTTTGATTGTGAAGCAGTTCAAAGGTTGCAAAATTGTGCAGCCAGAAGTTACTGATGTGCGTTCTGAACTAGATCCAGCAGCAACGAGCAGCTGGATTCAAGCACTGATTCAACATTTTTTTTGGATGATGCATGTAGTTGTTTGTTAGATCCTGTTGTGCAAAGCTCTTATGCCGTGGAGAAATTTCTGAAGTGTGTACATAATCATTGCTTCATCTATTTATATTTGGTGTATATAGATAAGTGATGCTAAAGATTTCTTTTGTACGCCTAAACTATAATAGATAATGGAGATTATTTGTTTGTGTCTGATCAACTTCTTTAGATAATGGAGTCAATTTCTTGATGCAATGTTAATTTGTTGCAACATCTTTATGTATGGATGCTTGCTGTTTCTTTGATATGAATGTTCAGGTTGTCTTTGGTTATAGAATTTTCCGTGGTTTGGTTGTAAATTTCAGTTTGCTATTTCATATTTACGCTAAATTAGCTCGTAAATTAACGTTAATGCCATTTCAGCTAAAAATGGTTGTTCAAGAGTAAAGCAGCATAAACATAGGTGATTAACATCAAATTAGCATATAATCAGGCTCTCAGACCTTAAGGGCATTTCAAACATTTTCACTCATAGTCACAGCTCAAACAGCCAGTTTGCCAAACAACCTTCTATCAGGAAAGCAGCTTTGCCAGCACAACCGGCCCAAAGATGCTTCGAGTGAAGCCACAGCCCAACCAAACAGGGCCTATGTAACATGGGGAAGTAAGAATGCCTTCTAGCAGCATTGCCGGCTATAGTTATGCATGTCAGAAAATAAGGACAATTGTTGCTAACTATAATCTCACCTGTTGACGAGCTGCAGCCAGTTTTAATAGTTCATCTGCTTCAGAGAAATTCGAGAACCACTGACTCAAAGGATGATCCTTAGTGTCAGAACGCTTCTTATCATGTGGTACAAGCTCCATAGGGCCTAGATGATTCAAATTTTCAGTTTGTTACTTAAATATTTGCCACTATGGAACATGGGAAGTACATGCCAAGTACAGAGGAGTACCTGGAGAAGGCAATGTTATACCAGGAGGTAGCCTGGGCACAGTAGCAGCTGGATGGTTTTGCACTCGTAGAAAAAAAGCCTCTGTTGGCTCAGGGAAGACAACTTCATCGTATGTCTCCACAACAACAGGTTTTTTGGTTGACTGAGGTCCAGCATCCTCTTCCGGATACAGTTTAAGTTGATGAAACCTGCATCATTCGTATAGCCTAACAATCTGTTTCTCAAAATAACCACTGTTCAGATAAGAATTTTGCAACTTACAAATCCAAGCGCTTCTCACATACATCACTGTGGAAATAAAGGGTTATTGCTATTTCAAACTCTCCCCATCCAGATTCAGACAACTCAAAAGGTGGTTGCTCTATAACTCTTGTTGGATTAGTGAAACTTGGGTGAAGTTGAAACACTGCACGCTTAACTATGACGCTCAAATCCTCATTTGTTGCAGAACGGACATACACAGTCCATTTGTGAGAGTTGTATCTAGAAGGAAAAAAAGTATGGCCTTCAGACAATATTCACTATATGTAAAGAGTATAAAAGTTGACAATGTATTTACAGCTCGCAGTAGCAACAATTTGAGTATTTTGTGAATTTAACCAAAAAATAACTGTGAAGCAAATGCTTACTCGCTTGCTTTTTTACCAAGCCAGAAAGAAATTGTTCCATAAACAATTGGAAAACTGATCTCCACATCCTTGAGCTTTTTATTCTGTTGAAAGAATTTTGGCAACAGTTCAATATCACGTTAAAACATCATTACCGCTTACTACTAAATAAGTTCTAGCATCTAATTACCCTGAGGCATATGTTGTAACAAAAACACTCTGCATGAGATGAATTTTCCAAATTGAATCCTATATGAGTATGGGTTATTCAACAATCATCGTACTGAAGTTTTTAATAAATGGAAGATGCACTTTGGTGAATGCTTAGTTCTTGCTCTGCTTTTCATGCATATAAAGGCAGGGACCATTTATGTCGACCATCATATGTTAGACTAAGCTGTTGTTCTACACTAAGTTATGGTAGCAATTAGGATGATGCAAAGGATTCTGTGTCAAACACAAGCTAGTCACTCAGTTACATGCCCATGTTCTGGTCTACTCTCTCTCAATTCTTACCATGCAATACAGATCAATTTAATCATGATAATCACGTACATAGAGCAGGATAAATCTAAATGCAAGTCCATGCACATAAAATGCCACATGAGTTACCCAATCACATTATCAAATGACACAGATCGATGCAAGTTAGTGCAGCAGTTAAATAGGCTTGCGTTGAATTCTAGACGTTTCTCAATTGCAGTAATGAACATTCTAACATCATTTGACTTTCGCAATTTACTAGTTACTGACGCGAATAAATCACAGGATGCCTAATGCCTTCGCTCCACTAAGCTTAGCTACCGGCACAGACTAGTACGCTACGCCCCCTAAAACCCTAGCTTCCCAACCCGCAATGCAAAACAAGCACAGGAGAACCAATAGATCCTACTATCGATGGAATACACAGAGTCGAGGAGGGCGGAACCTTTTTGTCGGGGTCCTCCGGCGGGCGCACCGGCTTGGAGCGGAGCGCCTTCTGCGGGGCGGTCAGCACGGGCTCCGGCGGAGCCGCCTGCGGAGGCGACACCGAGGCGGGAGCAGGCGCGGCAGCGGCCGCCGCTGCAGGAGGTGGAAGGCTCGGCGGCGAAGAGGAGGTCTGCGGCATCGGCGGTGGCCGAGGGTTTGGTTGGGTGGGTGGGGCTAGGGTCAGTTCGCCGCGGAGGGAGACGATGGAGGAAGGCTGGGTCCGGGTCGGGTCGGGTCGGGTCGGTTCGGTTAGATGGGTTCAGACTGATCGTTCGAGGTCGGGTCGTACTACGACTAGTAGGTTCGGCGCGTGGGTCTGGTCCAACAAGCAGGTAAGGGTTGTACGGGTTGGGCTGTAAAGTGAACGGATAGCGAGGACACGCTAGTACAACCAGAAAGTGGCTGACTGGATTAGGGTGGACATGGGCCCGGTCCATAAAAGTGAGTGGTGCGCTCAAGGGAAGGGGTAGTCTTGGCAGGCCCATTAATTCTCCCTTGCCCACAGATTTTGATCAACTATAGGGCCCCGTACACCACCAAAAAAGAGACTACAGGGCCCGTTGGGTTAACGATCAACATAATTGAGTTTAGCATCGCACCGTCCACATTGCCCTTCGCAATTCCTGCGGTCCATCCGGCCAGCGACTTGATCCTCCGTTATCTCCTACTAGTAAATGTGCCCGTGCGTTGCACCGGAAGAAACAAATCCTTGCACGCAAGGGGCAATGGGCAATGGGCAATGGCCACCGAGGAAGAGCGGGCGCGACTTGGGTCTCCAGTCCCTCGCAGCCGCGGCGAAGCACCTCCGCGCGAAGGCGGCCTCGGGCGGGAGGAGGTCTCGCGTCCCCATCGGGACATCCGCCATGGCGGCAGAGGAATCGGCCAGCTCGCACGTCGTGCTCTTCCCCTTCCTCGCGCGCGGCCACATCCCGGCCTTCCTCCGCCTCGCCAGCCTCCTCCACGAGCTCCGCCCGGGCCTCGCCGTCACCCTTATCTCCACCCCCGCGCCTCCTCGGCTCCCTCTCCCTTCCGACCACCTCCCATCCCGTCCGCCTCCACGCGCTCCCCTTCGCGCCCGCGGACCACGGCCTTCCCCCCGGCGCTGAGTCCATGGCCGACCTAGGCTGGCGTGAGGTGGGGGAGAGACGGACGAAGGGCGTGAGGTGGGGGAGAGACGGACGAGACGGACGAAGAAACGCTCCGTCCTTTAATATTAGGGAAAGATTCTATCTATAGGAACAATGGTGTTCACTTTCTTGTACCATCTCTATTTGTAAATTCTTTAGCCATTTGAACATTGTTATTGGCAGAATACATGTATAAATAAAAGTTATATTTATAAATATTAAAATATATTTTTATATTTAATTTATACACCAACCCTCATGGGGCTACCATTCAGGTAATCCAGTTCACTTTCAGTCCATAAAAGAGGTGATTCAACAGCTAGCTGCCCCCTTCCTCGCTGCCGATCAAGCTCCTTAATGTACGGATACCAAAGTGAATCTTTTCCTTGCTTCTTCTCATACATGAGATATAGTGCCAGACACGCCAGCTCAGACAATTTGTTTGTCGTTAACAATTCAGCTGCACAGTACAAAAAGAACAGATTACCATAGCATATAAATGAAAGATAAATCAATTTACATATTCTTCTCTTGGTGTCTGCATGAGAGCACTATTCCATTGGATGTTGGTGGTTGTCAATTTAGGAAAACCAATGCTATTAGGAAAAACACGACAGACCCAAAGTATTACTGATTCAGAGAATGAGCAGTAGACTGGAGATATCACACGAGCAAAATATGTAAGATGCTAAACATAATGCATGGAAGACTTATCTAACTGAAATATCATATCAATTTCAATGTATTCCATGGTTGAACTACCTCTAGCCAAACTGTACTCCATTCTTAGTCTCACGTATTTGATGCCTAAAAGCTGAGAACAATGCTATAGACCAATGCCAATACTATTAAAGATCCTGTGACAAAAGAGACAGGGAAAATTTCCAAACTCCTAACTGCAAATGCTCTTTTGGCTTCGTAATCAGCATCCAGGCCAAGGTTGAAATACAAAAATCTTGTTCTTAAATTCCATTATAGGATATGTTCCCATAAATGCTGAGCCACAAACAGAATCTTGCACTTTACTTTCTCAATTTGTGCTTGGGAAGATCTCAAATCAATTACAACCACCTAACTCAGAGATAACTGTTACTTGAGTCTAAGCTGAAAATGTGCAAGCATGATGCTATTGACTGCAGAGATGCTAAAGTTAAATATCTGAAAAAGCAGATTCAGAAATTCTTGGTCCAGTTAAATCATGTTTTTAAGGCAGTTAAATCGTACTTAAATAAAGCCCAGAAATACTAAAGCCCAGTTACTAACTTATGAAGAACGTTCCCCTAGCAACACACATATACTAAATCCAAGACCCTATGTGGTATTGCAAAACATGGAAGTGGAAAAGACAGCTTACATAAGAAGTGACTATGTAGTGCTTCTATAAATCAATTCATAGGATACCTACTCAGGACAGGAATGGGTCCGGCTTATGACCTCAATGAAATGTGACTATTACTGCAGTGCTAAATTCAAGTCGATAGCAAAATGTGCATCAATGAAAATTCGCCACTTCCTCAGCCATAAGCCGACCAAATGACAAAATTCAACAGTTCTAGAGCAAGCAGCCATCTCACCGACGGACTCATCGCCGAGAACCCGCTCCAGCGTGACGACGAGCGACATGGGCACCTCAAACGCCACATCCCCCGCCTGCACAAGCAACCAGCAAGCCACATCAGGATTGCATGTTTACCACCATAATCGGCCATGAACCCTGCTTGCTCAGTACCTGGAGGTCCTGCCCAGCGGCGACGTAGTGCAGCGGCCGGTCCTTGCCCCCGCTGGAGCAGGGCACGGGACGCTCCAGGATGGCCACCTTGCCCGGCGGTAGCCCGTGCACGTGCAGCCAGTCGGCGAACCCGCCGGCGGAGGAGGCGGACGGGCACGCCGCGGGAGCGGGAGGCCCCTGGACTCCGGAGGAGGAGAGGAGGGTGTCGGCGTGGCAGGCGGCGACGCGGAGGCGGGAGCACGGGCGCGGACGCGGGCGCGAGCGGGGGCGGGGGAGACGGCGCGGGGAGCAGGGCAGGAGGAGCCGGTGGTGGACGCCGGAGAAGGAGGCGGCCGCGGCCGCAGGGGAGACGGAGGCGGAGGAGGCCATGGGTGTCGCTGGAGATTAGGGCGACCGGTGGGAGCACGACGGCGGTGGAGCGGAGAAGGTTGGTGTGGATGAGGGGAGCGCGTCGATTGGGGGCCAGGTGGACTGGTATTTTCCCTTAGATTTGATATCACGATAGGCTCGTCGGGACAGGGGCTCGGCGGCGGGGGTCCGCGGCAGGCTAGTTGTGGTGGAGAGGCGGAGGGAGGTGGGGAACCGTGGACCGGGGTGCTGGGCGGGGGCGAGGTGGGAGCGAGGCACGGACGGACGAAGAAACGCTGGGTGCGGGCACGGACGAACGAAGAAACGCTCCGTCCTTTAATATTAGGGAGAGATGTACCTTTTACTGTGGTTGATTATTCCACTAACTATGGCTGACTACGGGGGGGGAAAATGAGTCTAGGATATTTTGAAAAGTGTAGACAAACTGTAGATTAATTGCCGAAGAAAACGATCTATCAAAATATCCGTCACAATTGTGGCGAAAGATAATATATGTTGATTATATGATACCCACAAAAGGCTACATACGAAAATAGTAAAAAAAAACTAAATAGGAAAATAGTGCGACACACCTAAGATTAGACGTGCATCAAACGAAACACCCTTTAGCCTACACTTAGTACCTTCTTAAGCACAGAGCAAGCGAGCAGCGCGGCCACGCTGCCAAAATTAAATCAGCCGGCTGGTCCACGAAAAACTGCTCGCCCGGCCGGCACGTCCAACGCCGATGACACACACGGCTTCACCAAAGTCGTCGTGGCCAAAGCGCAGCAATAATAGCAGTCACTGCACTGCATATATAACAGCTACTGTACAGGAGTTGCATGCATGATGCGATGCATCCGCCTGGAAAAGGACCGATCCGTTGGCCACTAGCTGCTGTGCTGCCGCGCCGCCCCGACATGCCACGCTCCGCGCAACGTGCTGCCGATCTCGCTGAGGCCTCGAGCGAGACTTTGAGTCGCCATCAGCCGGCCTGTGAGCAGTCCATGCCTAACCCAGCGCAATCGATCGAGCGGAAACGCGAGAGATCAGATCAGATCAGATCAGATAGCGACGCCGGCGCTTGTTCAGTCAATCAACCGCGGCGGCTGGCCGGCAGAGCCTGCACGAGGTTTCCCTCCATGTCTAGCTAGCTTTCCTTCGAAGTTGCAGTAATTATATAGTATCTTTCGACAAAATTCTACTCGCTAGCTTGTGTCCGGGACCAAGATATATGAAATCTGACGCATCATTTCCTTATGTAAACAAAAGAAAGAAGCTCGTCTCATTCTCAACACTTGACAATTCAATTTCTCCCTCTTGCGTTGCGCTCATGGCACGTATGATACGATACTACGACAGTTTGTTGCTACAGATAGATATATACTTGGAGATTTCTTTTTTCCGGTGGACCACGGCATCTGATCGATCTGATCCGACTATCAGCATAGTCACATACTCACATACTGGTCTCTTGTAACGGATCAAGCAGGCAATGTCATCCTCGCAGATCTAGTTTAATGCCGTGCTGCTGGCGTTGGTCCCTAGCTCCCTCCCATCCTCTCCCTCATGTGACGTGAGTGACCAACTCAGGTACACGCTCATCTCTATAGTATGAAACACTAACAAAACATCGCATGGATTATATTAGTGTAAGCTTCCAGATCTTGTATGCCCTTGCAACATTTCCAGACCCGATCGTGTGGCGCGAAGTGTTTTACTTATCCATCCAAAAGCACCGCTCTTTTTAGATCCCATGAACCATGTGTTAGAAATATGCCCTAGTGGCAATTATAGGGATGATCATATTTTATTATATTCATGATTTATTAAATGTTTCTTGAATAATATCATTTATATTGATTGGCAGGTATGTGACTTATTTGTGGAACTCCATACTAGTCTTGAATGATTATTTTAAATTGGTCCCTAGTCGGAACCCATGTGAGGACACATATGAATAATAGACTAGTATATGTATTGGTTGATGATCATGTTTCACGGGTCATAGACATAGAGATGTCAAACCAATTGTATGAGCACATATTAGGAAATATGGGGTTGGACAGACCCAACTTAAGACACAACGTGTGTGCTCTGTCCTTTGACCTGAGATTGTCGTATGTGCTTGATATGTGTAAATGACTTACTTAGGGGTTGCCGAACGCTATTCCGTAACTGGGTAGTCATAAAGGTTGCCTTCTTGTTTATCATGAAACATGATGCGAGTCATGGTTAATCCAGATGGGATTTGCCTCTCTCTGTGATGAGAGAGATATCTCCAGGGCCCTCGAGTGATCGGATCCAGAAATGCATGGCCGTGCCACTTAAGGTTAAAGAGTTAACCTAGTACAGAATTCTGAGACACGTGTTTGAAAAAGAGCTATCAAGCTTGAGTTTGAACTTGACAAATATCGTGAGGCAAAGAGAGTTGCATACATAACATTGTGATGGTTCGTCTGATACGATCTTTACGTACGTTTGGGAGTTGGCACGTCCTGCTAGGGGCCGTTACCAATTAGTGACCGAGTAGGAATACTTGTTTCATGTCTAAATATGCGTGAACTTATAGAGTCGCACACTTAAGGGGCATGAGCTTAATTCGGATTAGAATCCGAATTGGACTAGGCATTGAATCATAATGTGCCTCTAACGTAGAAACTCATTATAGGGACGTCTATATAAAGAGGAGGATGGACGTGTTAGGGTTAAGCCAACTCAGAGTTTTCGAAACCCTAGTCGTCACCCCTCCCACGCTTGAAGTTGCCCGCTCGGATCTAGCAATCCGGACGAGCGACGTTCCACCCTGAACGTGTGGATACCTTGGAGGCGTTGCAGCTGTGACGCTTGGACGAACTGTTCGAGGGAACCGCGAGGAGGAGACGAACTGTTCGAGAGAACCACGAGGAGGAGAAGGTAGTACGACTACAGCTGCTTCTGCTGGATCGACTCTACTTCCTCTACGGTTTTGCGCGACAAGGGGTAATCTTGTAATCTATTGCTACAACAATTATTGATTTACACGGTAGAAAGTTTTGTTTTGCACTAGTGTAGCCTATCCGTATCCTAACACCACGTGCCTCCTGATCTCAAGTCACTGAGCTAGAGTTACAGTACAAGTCTGGCCTCCTATAAATTATTCAAGACTAGTTTCACACTTTCAGGTATACCATTTATGCATAATCCAGGAGTATGAACTGTTCCAATTATAAAATGTCAGATCGGGTCAATGCTAGCTGCTCTGTGCAAGCTAGAGGACATGCTAGCTATAAGCGCATCGAGCAATGGACCAGGGCGAGTCCAAAGAGAAAGGAATAATCTGAGCTGCTGCTGCTCCACTCTTCACGTCCTTGCAGAGGCAGACACCGGCAATTTCTTAAATTAATGGAGACTTGCATTTGCATATAATTAGAACAATTAACAAAGAACAGGGATAGGCAAAGAGTGCCATGGTTTCTTTATTTCTTTGAACGCCGGTTCATATCTCCTGTTTCATGCAGGCCACTCAGACCATTGGATTGGCATGAAAGCAGCCAGCATTGCTCACCGATGCTAATGGAAGAACTACAGGAGGAAGTAAGTTCACAGTTGGCTCAGAAGATCTGCCTTTCTTTCTGGGAAAAAGATAGCTCTTTTACTTCTTAGTTCTTGCAGGTAGGTAGATCATTCGATTTCATGCCCCTTTTGCCTTTCTGCGCAGGGCTCCCAACTACCAGCAGACACCAGCCATTTTGGCTGTCATGGGTACTACTTATAAACTCAGATAAATGGGCCCCAGAAGTCTTCTTATTTGATAACAGAAATTGCTGTGATAGTGCATAAGGTATTGCAACTACTAGCCTGCTTACTGCTTCAATTCTTTTGTACTTAGCATATATGAATTTTCTATATTTTCCAGACGAGTCACTGCTGTTCACTGAGCATTATTTGATTATTTCAGTGTTCTCTTATTTATAACGTGTGATGGATCAGAAAAGGGTTTTTATGTCTTAAAAGAGAGGTTAAGCCATGCATAAAGTAAGATGACGCAGTCTAATTAGTCCTCAGGTTCTTTTAATCAGCACCTAAAAGCATACATAGGAGTACAAACCATGATGTGAACAGACAGAATGACGTGTAAGGTTGGTCTCATTGAAGAGATCGGTGAACTTAAATTAAGGAGAAAGGATGTACTACCACTGCATTCAACATCTGAAGATTCTCTCTTTCCCGAGAGAAACTAAAGCCAGATGCAATGTGTGAGTTGTACCGACCTAAGTGTAAATATCTGTAAGTGTGACAACAATACGACAGCAATAGGCTTGCATAGCTAAAACTGAATTTGCAAGGCAAGCAAAGTCAACTCCTAGTCCAAGCCTACCCGTCTTTCTTGCCCCAAAAATTTTCCCAAGTGAATTAAAGTACAATACACTCCCACACGAAACCAGCAGATCGACGTAACATGGCACCAACTCGATTTAACGTGTACAATACACGCTCTGGATGTAACACTGATGGCGACACGATTATGCTATTTGTCTTTGACAAGGTCAGCGAATATCCAGAGAATGATATGTTTGCATAAGAAGAAGACAGCCTGAAAAATACAAAGGTCACATGCTATTGTCCCAGTGATAATCCATATAGGTACTGTTGATACTCTATGGTAAAACCGTTGGTTCAATCATCTTTTAAGCTATAGCGTAGTAGCAGCTATGGATCATAAAATCGTTAGCATTTTCTCCCTAAAAAGACCGTTAGCATTTTATCTAAAACAAGGGTAGAAGCTCTGCCTCATTTAATCAATAGATAGAAGAGAGTACAAAATACAAATACCAAGTCAAAATTAGGAGACACCTCAAACACTAATACTCTGTTGGAAACACATATATATTTTCTTAATTTTTATCAGAATCAAACTATTTACTATAAAATTTATATGAAACTTTGTAGTCTAGGGTTGCCACGTCTAACCTTAATCGCACGTGTTGGCTAATTGACACATCTTGACTCGCCACTTTCTATTAGCTCTGTTGTCCACATGTCATAAACTCGCTCATTGCCGACTTTGTTATACTTGTGGTGGTCATTTTATTCATCACGTTATTTGTGACAGCTACGTTTTACATACGTTTAGTTGTTGCAATGTTAGATATCAATCATACTATATATTTTAAAAGAAGTATTGGTAGGTAGAATTGCAAAGGATCTCAGAAGTTGCACCAAAATTTGAACAATCTCCCCTCCAGTGGATCATCAGCAAGACCCACAGGCTAAACTGATCAGAAAAACACACAGAAGTAACAGTGGCCACAGCTTTAGGCACCTCTTTTACCCCACCCGCAAACCCAGAGAGAGGCAGCCGAATTCAAAACCCCACCTCGTCCCACTTTCACAAACGCCGCAAGGATACGGCGCAGCCTCTCGCATAGTCGCATGTGACCAGGGACCACCCGTCCATCTCACTGCCTTGTGGGACCAGTATATCCGTGGCCCCACCGTGAGGTCTCTGTGCGCGGGCCCCACAGTCGGAGAAACCAACACGGCAAACAAATCCGCTTCGCTTCGCCTGCTCGTGTAGCGGGCTAGCGGCTCCGGCTCGGCTTCCTCGCCTGCTCCCCCCTTCCAACCCAGCAGCCGCTTCGCTTCCCTCTCCTCGCCGGCTCTCCTCTCTCCCTCGCTGCCGGTGGGCCCTGCATTCCCCCTCCCCGCATTTATTCCCCGGCCTCCGTTCCCGTGTCCTCTATCGCAGCTCACCCCCCTCTCGTGATCTCTCGCTCTACACCACTACGCCTCGTGCGGTGGTGGTATGGCGAGTGGCGTGAGGAATGGTGGGGGAGGAGGAGGCGGCGGGCTGGGGGGCAGGATGAGCGGGAAGCTAGACAGGCAGAGCTCCGCCGCGACGCCCAAGGCGGCGGGGAAGCCGAGGCTCTCCTCCTCCGGTGGCGGCGGCGGCGGCAGCGCGTACCGGCGGACGAGCTCAGGGCCGCTCTCTGCGGCGGGCGGCGGCGGCGGCATCGGCGGGCGCGCGTCGTCGGAGTCTGGAGGTGGGTGTGGCTCCGGTCGCTGGGATTGGGATCCGGATTTGGATTTGGATTTGCCGCTGTGGGGTTTTGGGGGGTTTGGAGTCTGGGTTGATCTGCATTTGGACTGGTTTGCGCGATTCGCTTGCTCGCGTGTTTCTGCTGAATCTGCCGCTTAATCTCGTAAGATTTTGCGGATTTTGATCCATGGACGCAAATATATATGCGATGTAGCAGCAGAACACTCGCTCCGTTGTGTGATAGTGCGATCGGGTTGGTGAATCTCTTCAGATTTTGGGTTTGCTTGTTTAGTAACGGGGTCGCGTACTTGCTTCGGTGCAGGTGTGTAACGTAGCTGCAGAGCACTTGCACCATCTGGAAAATATATTAGTCTTGCTGTTTTGGTGAATGGATCGTAATATCCTTGCACCTATCATTTGGAAACATCGGTAGTGGATCCTGCGCTGCAGTACTGCCATTTTTTCATACTAGAAAGGCAGTTTCCTCGACGAGAGGACATTGCTGGTGTAGTTTTAGTTGTGGCAGGACCATGTGGTTGTCCTCTTGTTGGCTGTCGTATCGTGCGCCAGTCATGATGACCGTGCACCCCTTGCACCCAGCCACCATCTACCGTTCGAATTTACCTTGCAAATAACATAATTGCGAAGCATCCTGAAGAACACCACTTGGTAGATGTGCATCATGATTGGAGCCTAGAGTTACCATTTAGATAGAGGTGGGGAGAGGTTCCTTCATGGGTTAAGAGACTGCCAGAAATCCATTTGATAGCATCACAGCAATAACACTCTTATAGTTCTGTGGGTTCATACGAATTGACAACTGCTAATGTGAACTGTCTGCCGAAAATGGAGACAACTCTGTCGTTTTATATTTCCGGTTAAATATGGATGAGACTTTTCCTAGTTGCATAACATCATACTTTCAAAAATTCTGCTACTAGGTCTTAGTGGCATCATTTTTTTGGGGGACTGTTCATTTTATTTTGCATAGAAGCTTCTCATCGTGACATTTTGATGCAGCTTTTCTTGTATGTTGGCCTATTCTCTTGCATAGTCGTATGTCTTACTAAATTGTTCATGGCAGGCCAAGTAGACAACTCACTTACCATGCCTGGAAAGTGCGTTATGATTGCATAGAAATCGCTTCATGAATGTAATTATATTCTATTGAATAGGAGACTAAAATGCCTCTTTTGCTAGATTTTTTTTAATGTACGCTGTGTGTAAATATTGCATGGCATGATTGTTCCAAATTCATAAGTTAATCGACATACCTTATCTCTTCTGTTGAAAATGTGAAGCATTCATTGCGTCTTTTTTGTGTGTGCAAATATTGATTTGACCTAGAGCTTCTATAGTTTCTTAAACAATTGAAGTATCTTAACTCCTCCCCATTTCCTAGCAGTTTCTAGTAGAGTTAGAGTAGCTGTAAGGCTTAGGCCTCGGAATGCAGAAGAGCTGGCGGCAGATGCTGACTTTGCTGATTGTGTTGAACTCCAGCCAGAGGTTTGGTCTCCTCTTTAGCATACTATGCAAAACAGAACCATGTAATTTTCTTATGGTCTCACTGGATGAATTTTGTTATGAAGCTCAAAAGACTAAAGCTTCGTAAAAACAATTGGGAGTCAGATACATATGAATTTGATGAGGTGCTTACAGAGTTTGCTTCACAGAAGAGAGTGTATGAAGTGGTTGCAAAACCAGTTGTGGAGGTATATGAAGCTCTAACCTTTATTGTTTTGACCTTTTGGAGTAAAACTTTTCCATCCTTTCTGCCCTTGATGGTACTCACATTAGCTTATGTTTCTTAGTAAAAATTGTAGGAAGCAGCTTAAATTTACCTGTTGCATGCTTGGTGCTTTCGACTTATATTTTTGTGGATAGACATTCTTAGCTAAATTGCAAATGACTTTTTGGTGTGGGTGTTGGATATGTAAAGGAACCTGAAACTTTTTTGTAGCTGAGTAGCTGACATGATAGAGTGAAGCATGAAGTTCAACTCTTGAAACTTTCTTATTCTGCCAATGGCTGTCAGTTTGACTCCTGTTGCCTGTTGCTTTTCTTACCAAAGGCTGTACCAATGTAGTGTTCTCTGTGTTCTGCAGAGCGTTTTGGAGGGATATAATGGTACAGTTATGGCATATGGGCAGACTGGTACTGGGAAGACATTTACGCTTGGAAGACTTGGTGATGAAGATACTGCTGCACGGGGAATCATGGTCCGTGCAATGGAGGATATTCTAGCTGATATAACACCTGAGACTGATACTGTATCACTATCTTATCTACAGGTTTGTGGATGGGCTTCTATGTGATTGTGTCTATGTTCTACAATTTTAACTTGTGCCTTTCACATCTCTATTGTTCTAAAGTCATAAATGTATATCGAGGGTGGTTGTTGCAGTTGTATATGGAAATGATACAAGACCTCCTTGATCCTGTAAATGACAATATAGCAATTGTAGAAGACCCAAGGACAGGGGATGTTTCATTGCCTGGGGCCACAGTTGTTGAAGTTAGAGATCAGAAGAGCTTTATGGACCTTTTAAGGATTGGCGAAGCTCATCGTGTTGCTGCGAACACAAAGTTAAATACAGAGTCATCTCGCAGTCATGCGATTCTCATGGTAACCTAATGTTCCTTCATATTGCTGCCTAGCACATCATTGTGATTATGGTAGTTATTTGACTTATTATTATATCTTTGGTGAAGGTAAATGTTAGAAGGGCTGTGAAAGGAAGGAATGAAATGGATGTTAGTATTTCTGGTGAAAATGGGCATTCATCTTCCATGGTGGGGTCTTTCCGACCACCTATTGTTAGGAAAAGCAAGCTTGTAGTTGTAGACCTGGCAGGATCCGAGCGAATAGACAAGTCAGGTGAGTGTATTCATTGAAGAATGATGACACGTCTTTTTCTTTATAACACCATGTCTTGCTACATTTCTATATCTTTGTTGACATAATAGCTTTTTCTGTATTTTGCAACCCTGTAATGTTGAAAACTAATGTTTGCAGGAAGTGAGGGTCATACGTTAGAAGAGGCAAAGTCTATCAACTTGTCCCTAAGTTCACTGGGAAAATGCATCAATGCACTTGCTGAAAGCAGCGCACATGTACCTGTTCGTGATTCAAAGCTTACTAGATTACTTAAAGATTCATTTGGAGGTAAATAGCAGTGGTTTGGTCAAAGAAAATGGCATTGTGGCATTGCTAGGAAAAGCATGTCCGACTTTTTTGAGAAGCTAGGGAAGGCATGCCCCTATGCACCTTGTTACCTGTCACAGTAATTTGTTCTGACTGAGGTGCTTCTGTTGCTGAATTTCATAGGCACTGCAAGAACATCATTGGTTGTGACAATCGGTCCATCTCCAAGACATCGGGGGGAGACTACAAGTACAATAATGTTTGGACAAAGAGTAAGTTCTTACACTAAGACATATCTACTAGTTTTAGATTCTTTCATCTCCAGCTTGCAAAATAGTGACTGGCCATCTCATGATTTCATGAAAGTGTTGGAAAATTATTGTAAGTTGCCTTGTTTACGATGTAATTGACATTTACATTTCTGTTTTCTATCTAGGCAATGAAGGTTCAGAACATGGTGAAATTGAAGGAAGAATTTGACTACAAAAGCTTATGTAGGAGACTTGATATTGAACTGGATAAGCTAATCGCAGAAAATGAAAGGCAACGGAAATATTTTGATGATGAAGTTGAAAGAATAACAGCAGAAGCTCAATGCCGTATTGCTGAGGCTGAAAACGAATGCAAAATTGCTCTAGAGGTTTGCTTTCGATTATAATGTTCTATATATCTTGCGTTTTTTTATAGAATAATTAGCCCTTTTAGTTTTGTCTTGCATATTGATGCAAGCAATTACTCTTAGGTGTACGGTGAGCTCCACGAGTACACTATTTCTAGGAACTGACAGTGCGTTGACTGAATATTTGAACTTGGCTTCTCATATGTTTCTACCTTTTAGTATGAGAAGGTCTGGGCCACCACAAGTTTTAATTTGAGGAAAGCATTGCTAACCTTGGCCTTTGATCTGCACCATAAAGTACTTTAAACCTTAGAATGCCTGAATATGCTTTAGTCGATACCTTTTCCGTTTCTGGATTCCTCAAATTTCTCACCTCTACCATCATCTAACTCAAACCCCTCAAAGCATCTCTCTAGGTGCTCGAGAGTCCCTCCAAAGGGCAACTGATCTAGAATAAGCACCATAACACAATGAATCCTATGTTTATTCAGAAATTGTTTGCTCTCGGGTAAGAGAATATGATATAAATCTCTTCATCTTAAAGCTCCCTGAATAATTACCGTGGCTCTAACATGCTTGATTGATGCTATCATTTCGGTATTAATTTTAGCTGTGTGGTTTCTTAACACAGAATGATAAAATGAAGTACCATCAGGAATACTTGGACTCTATTAAGATACTTGAGGAGAAGTGGAAAGTACACCAACAATCACCAAAGAAACAGGTACATGTTCAATTCAGCTTTGCATATTGATTATTTTGTCAGTTATGGCGGCATTCTTTTAAAATTCAGTTAATAAAAAATGCCACATTTTTTTTAAATTCTAAATTGATTGCTCATGCAATTTTTTAAATGTAGATTAAAGAGACTGAGTCTACATCAAATGGAGAAGTGCAGAAGTTACTGCAGAATGAGAAAATGTTACGCCAATCTGCTGAAGATGAGTCTAATGACCTTAAGAATCAATTATCGCACTGGAAAAAGATGGAGGTACTGTCTATATATAATTCTAAAAAGATGACCTTAAGAATCAATTATCATACTGAAAAAAAGATTCTTATATCTCTGAATAAATTTTTACCTCATGTTCTGATAGCATACTAACCTTGTTTTCATGTTGTAGGCTACAGCTACTGCAGAGGTTGTAAAACTCCGGAGAATGCTGGATAGTGAAGCTAGCCAAAAAGAGAAACTTGAAGAAGAAATAGCTCTTTTGAAAAGTCAGTTAATGCAGTTAAGTCTGGAAGCTGATGAGGTAGGAGTTACTGGTGATGCTAGATTTTATGTGTTATTGGTGATTCTGAATTACTAGATTTCAATGTGAAAATATTTGTTTAATTTAATAAGTGGTATATCCATTGATTCATACATTTATTTGGTTATTGTCTTTTGACGTTAATCATATTTTAATGCATAGCTCAGGAAAGCAATGCAATCATATCATTCTTTTTGAATGTTTCAGATCTTCATAGAAGGACTAGGATATTCTTTGGCCAGCAAATTTTAATTTAAGTAAACTCATTTTTATTATTTGACTTGTAGCCTTCCCTATTACGTTGAATTATACTGTCTGAATGCGATTGCACTTTCTTGGAACTTATTCCCTCTTTTTACTTCTAGTATGGTAGTATGGTACTACTCTAAGGTCCCTAATGTGCATTTGCTTTCATTTCAATTTCTTTCTTGTTAGACAAGGAGGAGCCTTGACACAGGAGATGGATCAGGGAAAATATTTCCTGGGTTGGATTCTTTGATGTCTCATACTCGGAGTTCGCAGCCTAGAGAGCAGAGCAATGGACCTAATGCACCAATTGCAAAACTCTTCGAACAAGGTATTTATTACTTCCTCCAACTCCCTTTCATTTTGGACATCAACACAATCTTCAACACACAACTCTGACCATTAATTTCTATTATAACATATTTATAAAAACCCAACAAATTTATAGTTTGTGAAAGTACTTATCAAGATTTACGCATATGATTTTCAAGTATCTAAGCTAAATATTTTTAAAGATATTGTTAGTCAAAGTTCCGGAAGTTTGACTACCTATGTCCAAAACGACAACTTTTCAGCAACTGGAGGGAGTACTTATTTGCTGTTTCTTGGGGAATGAAATCTAGCCTACTGTCCAGTAAATTTCACATAGTTCAATCCTGCCACTTGTTTTGGTTCAACGCCTTTGACTCACTCATGCTTGTCTTCCAAATTCTGCTTCATTTGACCCTCTGGTTCTTGCAAGTTATCTCCAAAATTTAAAACCGATTGGTTAGCTAAAAAGTATTAGTGATCTCCCTGATTATGAAACATGGCGTGAAAAAATCCATTGTTCTAAAACACTAAAATATCATAGGAGAGACATCAGATGTGACACAATTTGAAGAAATGTTTTTTTAGTGTACATGGACACCAGGATACTTATGTAGTTAGGATTATGATAAATAATATGGAGATAATGAATGGGAATTAGTAAAGCTATTGAGGACATAGATAACTCACGAAAAGATTGATTTGAACCATGATAGAAATTGTGACATGTTATGTCGTGTGCCTTGTGTTTAGTATGACAATTAGTGCTATTCCAACTATTTGACATCTCTGTGACTGCGATTCATGTGGTGATCAAAGTTGCTCCTCAAACTGTTTCAGTCGGGTTACAGAAGATATTGTCATTGCTTGAATCGGAGGAACCTGATGTTCGTGTTCATGCTGTGAAAGTTGTCGCTAATCTTGCAGCTGAAGGTGAGCTTTGCATATATTCATAAATGTTTTAGTTAGGTAGAGATGTGCTACTGTCTATTGTTTTACATGTCGTTGTTGCATTTGTTGTATGACAATGTTTTCCCATTGTATATGCAAATTTGACTCTCTTTTTTAAGCATCAGCATCTGCTGCATGTCGTACATGGTGTGCATTACATATGACTAGGCTACATGCGGCTACGTGCGTAGTGCTATTTTGTTATGCATGCTGATGAAGTGATGTATTTCTCTATAAGAGTGTTTTGCACTGCTGAATTGCCTCCCAGTCAGATAGTAGGAACATACATTGGTACTTTGAAGCACATTGCTACAATGATGCTAGAGCATGGTTTTTCTGTTGATGCTTCAATATTAACCCTGGTGCTAAATCTCACTGTTTAATGCGACATCTAATGTTTGCTTGCTCATGTAGGATCAGCAATGTTTGGATACAACTTGCAAATAATTGCATTTATTTGCTTAATTTTGCTCCGAATATCATATAGCCCTATGTTGTTTTCACACAATCACTAACTATGTTTGACCTTCCTTTTGTGTACTTTCAGAGGCAAATCAGGAAAAGATTGTAGAAGCAGGTGGCCTTACTTCCCTCCTAATGCTGCTTAGGAGCTCTGAGGATGAGACCATATGCAGAGTAGCAGCAGGAGCAATTGCTAATCTTGCAATGAATGGTTAGTGAGCCAGCAGTATTTTCCAATTCAAGAATGAAGTTTTAGATAGTGCGTTCTTTCTCTGGTAAAATATGTCTTCTTATCTTATTGTGATAATTTACTTATGCAGAAACAAATCAAGATCTTATCATGGCTCAAGGCGGTGTAACCTTGTTGTCAATGACAGCATCTGATGCAGAGGACCCACAAACTCTAAGAATGGTGGCTGGAGCTATTGCTAACCTGTGTGGCAATGGTAAGTAACTCTATTCTGCTAATTTGCTGATGTAATGGTTATGTTATCCTAATAAAATAATGTGCTCAAAGATGTGCGTCAGAAAGTGTTATTCTAGACGCACTACAGTAATAGTAAGTACCACCTAGCTATATAAAACACCAGGACCATTCAATTCAGTATTTAGTTATCCATACTATGCATATGTGCATGTAGCTCTAGGTTCTATCGGAAGGAGAAAAACATAGTCTAGATTTTGGTCAATGACCAGCACTTTTTTGTCGGGAACACAATTTAAAATGTAGATTACTTCAAGCTCGTGTAGGGGTCTACATGTGCAAATAATTTCTTAATTTCTTGGACATGAGAAAGGAAAGCATTCCTACACATGTGACTATGTTCTTAATCTCACCTTTTCCTTTACCCAGACAAACTGCAAACACGTTTGAGAGGAGAAGGTGGCATTAAAGCATTACTGGGAATGGTTAAGTGTGGGCACCCTGATGTCCTTGCTCAAGTTGCACGTGGCATTGCAAACTTTGCGAAATGTGAATCTAGAGCAGCTACTCAAGGTAATGGATTAAGGCTACTGATTATGAATTTGTAATGTGGTTCTCCTAATGGAAACCAGTGGGTACTTCCCTCTTGTCCAAAAAAGAGAGATGGTACCGATTTACATACTGTTTATTTGTTTTCCCTTATTATGGTGATAACATATAATTTAGTTTGATCACGTAGCATACTCCACAATCCAAAGATGTTATTTAAGGGATACTTTCCTATTTTGAGGTCCTAATTTCACTTAACCAAAGTTAACCCGATATCCATTAATGAAACAGGAACATTAGTCTTATGGTATTACAAGCACTTGCATGTCCCCTGAACACTTTTGAGTCATACCACACTACCCAGTAGCTTACAAAACAAGACCGTTTCTACCAGCAACAAAACAGATAAAAGAAAACTCCTAAAACACGAGGCGACAACTATGGCTGATCTGGCGTCAATGTCGGAGCTGGTAGCTGAAGCTTCTCTGGCTCTTCATTGTGCTGCTACACATCTTGCATGTGCTTGAGAACTATTTGCTGGAGTTGTGCTGTTCCCAAGATCACCATCTCCTGCATGCCTCCTCCCTGAAGAGTTGCCCAGTGTCGCATAAGGGGTACAAACATTGCAAATTATTTCAGCAGGAGATTTCAGTGGTTTGAACTCACACCACACTTTGTTTCTTAGTTTCCATAAGGCGCAGCAAACTGCTGATAAGCCAACATCATTTTAGGACTTGAATTGAGGCAAAACCTGCTGTATCCAGGTTAATGGTTCACAAAATCAGTTGGCCTGGCATTTTAATCAAGACCAACGCCAATAGCACTCAAACACATCTAGCAACCAGAGAGTCAAAGAAAAGATGTGATAATGATTCATTAGCAGAACAGTAAAAATAGCTAGGGAACCAATTCCAATTTCTCTTCCTCAATTTTCTTTTGTCGAGATAGCATTGTAGCTGATCAACCACATGAAAATTTTGATTTGCAGAGGAATTTTGGTGCATTTAACTCTTATGCAGTTCTCAACATTATGAGTCTCTGATTTGATTTTTTTATCAATTAAATATACTTTGAAGTTTGATCTAAATCCAAACAATATGCCTGCATTTTGTGGAGAAGCATGCTTGCAGATTCTTAATTCATTGCAGTCCCACAAATTCTGTTTGAGATCAAACTTTATGTATTTGTCTTGATCCTGTCCCATCCCCAATGATGTTTCATGTTGTAACCATGTAAATGTAACTAAGATGTGCATAATTCCATTCCATCAGGAAACAAGGTGGGGAGATCTTTACTGGTCGATGATGGGGCACTTCCCTGGATTGTAAAAAATGCCAATAATGAAGCTGCTCCAATTAGGCGGCACATTGAGCTTGCACTGTGCCATCTGGCACAACATGGTTATTCCTCCCTCTCTCACAGACACAATCAACTTGTAATAGCAATTGCAATATTATACATTTACTAATACTTGTGGTGTTAATTTGGCCTTCTGCAGAAGTAAATGCAAAGGATATCGTCAGTGAAGGTGCATTATGGGAACTTGTTCGGATTTCAAGGGATTGTTCTCGAGAAGATATAAGGATGTTAGCATACCGCACATTGACATCCAGCCCAACACTTCAATCAGAGATGAGAAGATTGCGAATAGAATGTTAATAAAATAACAAAAAGATGCAGCTGGTTCAGGCACTGCGTGGAGTTACAATCCTCGTGCAAGTAGAGGTGACATTGTGCCAAGTGCTGGTAATCAAGCACATCGACCCTTAGTTTACCCAGTTTTTGCAAGCGTACATGGGCAGGCACCGGACATGTTCGTCTCAACTGTCAAGGGGTTCTCCTCAGGAGTTTCATTTTTGTTGTACCAAGGAGCAGTTTCAATGGTAGCAGTTCATTTATTCGAAATCCCAGCACGTGAGAGGTTTCTTACTTTTATGTACTTTGTAAAATTATTATTGTAAAAATATCATCTACGCCAAAATGGAGCTGTTACAATCTGGGAGAGCAAGAGCCTGCAGATAGGTGGACTTGGTCATGAACTATACTTGTATTCATTGTACAGTAGTCAATCTTTTGACTCCTAACTTGTTGCCGCAAAAGAGTGATGTTAGTTGCTTTTTTATTTTCTTTGTTTGGCACCAATTGTGTTATAGTGGCTGATGGGTGTCTGCACGATCTGTAGTTCATGTCACTCCATGTGGGTATTGCAATACTGCGGCTGATATACATGTTTATCACAAACTTCCGAACCCTCTACCTTTGTCAATAGGTTGAAACTACCATATCATTTTCCATTTCTTTCCTCCCAAAAGTTTGAAATTTGCAGTGTGCATTTCAAATTTGCCCTGTATACGGTGTCAGTCCGTACTAGCTGGGCACGCATTTCGCAGGAGTTGCTCTGCCTTTCGTGTTGGGCGACTCGGGGGCGCGCGGTCAGTTCCCGTGCAGGCCCACGGCGGCGATCCATCAATGAAGCAGGGAATGGCGGGATGCGTGTGTCGGGGCAGAAGCACAGAGATAGATAGATACATGGGGTGCGGTACGCACGCAGGCTTGCAGAACGCAAAGTGGGGTAGGCTCCCACAGAAACAAAGAAAAAACAAAAGAAACCTCTTCGATCGGCGCTCGTTAACAGTTACCACACAGCTGTGATTCTGTGAAGCTGGCCTGGGCTGGCCAGCCGTGAGGTGTCAGTGGTCGTCTCGTCGTCTAGCACACGAGGCATGCAGGGCGCAGAGGGAGGAGGCGACAGCACTTGTGCTGCGCTCGCGCACGCACGCACGCGCGGTGTGATCGAACGCCAGGAACCGCAATGCGCTAGCTGCACTGTCTGCGCCGGGCCTGATCACGCACGCACGTCAAAGATTCGGTCCGCCCGGCCCCCAACCCGCCATTAAAGGACACACGACTCTGAGTCGCCTGAGCAACCCCCGCGGACGTCGTTGTCGGCACGTCCCGGGAAGATCAAAATGACCCGGCCAAACCACCACCAGCAGCGCTCGACGCAAACCCCACGTTGTTTTCTACAGAAAACCCTGATCAATCAATCGCGCACCGCGCCTCGCCGCGCCGTGCGTGCGTGAGCGCGACCAAATCGGTTGGTTTGGACAGCGATCGTGCCGATCTGCGACGCCTGCATCCACGCGTATCACGGGACGCGGTTCCGATTGATCGATCGTGATCGATATCCGGATGTACACGGACATTTCGCTCTCCCATGCACGTGACATCATTCTCACAATCTATCGTACTTGGTCACCACTAAGTCGTCTATCAGTGTTTCTGTAGTCATCACCGACGATAAATTTCTGATAGACCCTTCGACCGTCAGCGATGAACATTTTAGTAGTGCATCCCATTAATTCATCCATTCTATTTTCCACACCTGTATCACTATCAGCTCCATCATTATTGTGTCCACGCAACAGTGGCGATCGATCAATAGTGGCATGAATGATGATACCCCTGTGCGGCCTGCATTTCGCTGTGCACGTACAGGCGTCGATGATCTACGTACACATGATTAATTAATGGCGGGTCAGCTGTGCGATGAATGCATGCACCGCCACGCGACGTACTTGTAAGCCCTAGGGCAAAGATATTATGCCTCCCGCGGCATGCATGAAGCAGCGAGAGTGATCGATCGAGCACGTAGCGGAGGATGCGACTTGGCGGATCACGAAACATCTGCATGCAGCATGCAGGCGCCGGCCGGCCAGGCTACAGACAGACGCGCACGTCGTCTCATCAGTACGTACGCTAGCAAATCAGTCCATCCTTGTGCATGTATCGCTCGCTCGAGAGGGAGACATGCTTGTCTCGATCGATCGATCAATGCGAGGCGGAAAGGAACCTGCTTTAATAATCTGGATGAATGGAAGCTATAGCTATAGCTAGCTCTGTCGAGTCACCGATCACGACTGGACACTGGATGATCGATCAGTCGATCGATGCATGCACGCAGATGCAGAGAACAACCTATCTATCTATCTATCTATCGTCGTCCATCCATGCATGCCTGAAAGTTGAAACTGTAGTGCTCTGTCTGTACTTGCTTAGTACTTGTGCAGCTGCAGTATATGAGCGCGCGTGCATGCATGGGGTACTGGGTATGGGTGACCGGCCGGGGTCCGGGCCCGCCTGGAATGGTTCACTTCACACACTTCCGACGATCGATCACTCGTTGTGGGGCCGGCCATGTCTCCAACACCGGATTGCAAGTTTTTGTCGACCTGCGGATTGTTTTCGATCGATCCTAGTGATTCACTGGCGTCTTGATCACTGTCCCTTGATCCTGTAAGCTTACTACTCAATTGTCTTTTGTTGTGGCGTACGTCGTCACATATGTGGTCCAGTGCTAGATTTTGATTTCTGATCGTTCAGTTTTAATTAGTCTGTCTGGAGAATATGAATGTACCTCATGCACGTGCGGATCACATCCGTTTAGATCGGCAACACCCAACAGGTGATTCAGATCACAGTAAAACACACACTGTGACCCACTGACCCCAGGAGTAATTGTGCACACAATGGTCAGATCATGCATGTTCGCTTGAGCGATACGCATCACATGATTCAGATAATTTACACATGTGCCTACGTATAGCAATGTCAGAGCATTTGTGTTGAGCAGGCCCGTACCAATATGGTATGCAGGGTGGAGGATTGTGAAGGCCTCCACCAAATTTTTGTTCTAGTTCTTCTACAAGTATGTGGTTAATTCTTTTTTTTAATAGAAACACCTAGTATGTGTTTAATTTAGTCAAAAGCTAATAAATAAAATTCTCTTACCCATCCTTACGATTTTACAGAGAACTAAGGGTGTGTTTGGTTTGGGGGATGAGGTGGGATGGGGCCATCCCATCCCATTTTTGGGTGGATATCCCGTGTTTGGTTTGAGGGATGGGGATGGACGGGGATATCCACCCAGGGAATATTCCCCTCAGATCCTGGATGAGGCTATACGGCAAAATTTCCCGGATGAACTCGTCCGTCCCGGCCGCTCCCCGCGAGTTCCGCGTCCGCGCCGGCCGCTCCCCGCGAGCTCCGCCTCCGCGCCGGCCGCGCGAGCTCCGCCTCCGCCCCGCCCGACCCGCCGGCCGCCCGAGCTCCGCCCGAGCTCGCCCGAGGCCGCGCGAGATCCGCCGCTCCCCGCCCGAGCTCGCCCCCGGCCGCCCGAGCTCCCTGCGCCGGCCGCACGAGCTCCGCCTCCGCCCCGCCGCTCTCCGCCGGCCGCACGAGCTCCGCCTCCGCCCCGCCCGGCCTCCGCCCCGCCCGGCCGGCCTCCGCCCTGCCCGGCCGGCCTCCGCCCCGCCGCTCCAAGCCCGAGCTCCGCCCCGCCCGATCTCGCCCGATCTCGCCGTGGCTCCGCCGCTCCCCGCCCGTGGCTCCCCTGCCGTGGCTCCCCTGCCGGTGTGAGAGAGAGAGAGAGAGAGAGAGAGGATGGAGAGAGGTGGAGAGAGTTTTCACTGACGAACGGGGCCCACAGGTCAGTGGCCCATCCCAATTGATCCCATCCCAGTTTTGCCAAACAAGGGTTTGATCCATCCCATCCACGTAACCAAACAAAAGCATGGATCACCCCATCCCAAAAAAAATGGATGGCCTCATCCCATCCCACCTCGCCCTCCAACCAAACGGACCCTAATAGAGAGCGGACAGCACTGGGAAAGGAGGATACATTCATACCAGATTTGCAAATTGGCATATGATCATTAAATTGGTATGCATCTATTTAAGTTAACCCCTCCAAATTAATCTCTCCATTTTTTCAACTCCTCACTCTTCCTATCCACCACATAGTTTCACCTAGTTTAGAAAGTTGTTGTTATCTTCTTTTTTGTAAAATTGACTCCTAATGTAGAATCATAATTAAGCGAACTCACCACTGAAACTATAGCCGTTAGATCAAACACAGTTAAACTATTAACCCTTATAATTTAAATACTTATGAGACACTTCCGTTGGAGACCTTTTAGTTAGAAAAGTTTATAAAACGGTGCACATTGTTTCATGAAAACAAGTCCTTACACATGCAAAATAAACATTTATATGACACAATTTGAAATAATAAAACAGTCTAGCTAGGGACTTTCGTTAGTGCTAAGCAAAAGTAACCATCATAAAAAAAACACAAGAAGGCCGGAGAGAGTGCTCTTTCATTATATATAAAAAAAACACAATAAAGTGCATGTGGTAATTGAGATGTATTCTCTTATATCCCTTAACATTTGTCAAAGTTTGTGGATAGTGAGATTAACACAGAATACATTATTGCATTTTGTTCTGCCAAATGTTGTTTTCTTTGGATTTTGGGGGTCTCATCTTACTCTCCGGTGGATTTAAAAAACACTTATTAGTTTTTATTTTTGGATGTAATAGTTAGTTGAACGTCTCTTGTTTGAGATGTAACAACAAATTAGATCTTGATAGAATTAGTAAAAATTCTCCTAGTAACTAATTCCACAACACAACAACCATAAACTAACAAATACTTTATATAATTGATCAATACTTACCCTATATCCCTTCCTCCCATAGTATAAGGAGTAATTTATCTTGCACATAGACCAAGGAAACATTAAAAGTGACTAAAGTACCTCTAATTATTATATTTAAAGTACCATATTCAATGCATACACATAGGGAATACAAAATAAAACATGATATTTATTAGGATATAGAAAGAACAACATAGTTATTTTGCTATGAAATAGCTTCTATATTTATGGACAAGAAATACGTCCTATACTTCTTGATGAGGAGAATAATTTAAGTCATTATGCCAAAGAAGTAGTACACAACTGAAGAGCTTGGTTTTAGTTTAGCACAGGGCCCCAAAAACCTTGGTAAGGCCCTTGCATCAAAGTAGAGTGATGAGCTTGCAAGTGCATAGGTAAAGGATCAAGGACATGGTCAAGAGGGGGGGGGCACTAGTACAAAAAAGGTCATCCGCTATACCGTATCACTGACGGGCAGGGAAAAGCCCGTCAGGTTTATCAACTATGACTGACAGGCACAAGGATAGCCGTCAGTGGTAAATCTATCAGATGATCCGTTTGGCGAGGGGGAAGTCATAACTGACGGGCAAAACGACGGCCCGTCAGAATGACTTCAGCAGAAACATGACATTTCACAGGAAAGTCATCACTGACGGGCCTTAAGCTGGCCCCGTCAGAGATGAAAAAAATACCTATGACGGTCATGTAAAGGCACCCGTCAGTGATGTGTAGCTATAGAAAGGTTTACCGTAGTCATTTCATCACTGACGGTCAGAAGAGGAACCTGTCAGCGGTGATGTACACATCTCTGACGGGCGCTCTGCTTGCCCGTCTGTGGTGACTTGGCACATAAAGTTGACTGGGCTTGTCAAGTCACTGCTGACGGTTCGTTATGCGCCGCCCGTCAGTGGTAAGTTAAGCTCTGATCTCTGACGGTGCCTTGTAACTCGCCCGTCAGTGGTGTCTCCTGCATATATATATGCTGTCCAGGCTCAAAGCAGATCTGTGCCCGCGTGTCCCCAAGACCAGCTGCGTGCACCGCCATCGCCACCTAAACTCCTGCGGCCCGCGCGCGGCCCTCTTCTCTCCCGAAGGCCCTCTTCTCTCCGGCCCAGCCTCTTGATCCTATCCCTCGCTCTCAAAGGCTCTTTAATTCCTCCTCTCCCTCCCCCCTCTCAAAAGGAATGTTTTTCTCCTCCTCCGGTCCCCCTCTCCCTCTCAAAGACCCCTGCCTCTTCGTCAATATCCCTCTCTCCGAAGGCCCACGATATTGGTTGCTCCTCGCTCCTCTTTGAACCTCTAACATGGTAATTACTTTATTTTCTTGGACGTGAGAGAAGAAATGGCTAATTTAATATATTTATTTTATGAAATTATTTTTATGTTGTCGTAGGGATCGATTGATCAAAATTGGATGTATGGTGATCGTGCCACACAGAGTTTCGTCACCGCTTTGAACGAGTTTCTTCGAGTCACTCAAGAGGATATGGCGATCAAGGGAAAAGCGAAGATGTGTTGTCCATGTCGTAAATGTAGTAACACGCAAATGTTATCGACGACGGGGGAGTTGCAACTACATTTGCTTACGAAGGGTTTCATGGAAGGCTATACACGTTGGACATGTCACGGTGAAGAGAAAGAAGTTACAAACCCGGCAGAAGCGGTGGAGTTCGTGGAGGATGAGCATGTAGCTATCAAGGAAGAAGCTAATTCAGAATCTTCGGATGAGGATAGCATGGGGAATTTGGATGACATGTTGCGTGATATGGAAGAGATGAGTGCGAATTCGGAGAATGAAAGAGAGTTCGCAAAATTTGTAAGATTGTTGGAAGACGCGAGAGTACCGTTGTTTGTTGGATGTAAACTCGAGCATACGCGGTTGTTCGTCTCGTTAGAACTTCTAAAGCTAAAGGCAGTCTATAACTGGCCGGACACAAGTTTCACAAAATTGTTAGAGCTCCTTTCCAACGTTCTCCCGGAGGGGAACGTCTTGCCTACAAGCACATACAGGGCGAAGAAGGTTATATGCCCTGTCGGATTGGATGTTGAAAAATTCCACGCGTGTCCAAACGACTGTATCTTGTACCGCAATGAGTATGTAGACCTACGAAGATGTCCGGTGTGCAAGACATCCCGCTACAAGCGTATACAAACGAGGTTGATTGTGACGAGGACGACGATGAAGTGAAGGGCCCCCCTGCGAAGGTTTGCTGGTATCTTCCTGTTCTTTCCCGTTTGAAGCGGTTTTTTGCCAACAAGAAAGATGCAAAACAAATGCGTTGGCATACGGATGGTCGAATTGAAGATGGAATCTTGAGGCACCCTGCCGATGTATGCCAATGGAGGGCAGTGGATGATGCATTTCCTGATTTCGGGGAGGAGGTGAGAAACATAAGGTTTGGGATGAGTACGGACGGGATCAATCCATTCGGCAACATGAGTAGCAGACACATCACATGGCCAGTCCTTCTATGGATGTACAACCTTCCTCCATGGCTGTCAATGAAGTGAAAGTATATACACCTCTCCGTTCTCATCCAAGGGCTGAAGCAACCTGGAAATGATATTGATGTGTACTTGCAGCCAATGAAGGAGGAACTAGAGACACTCTGGCACCAGGGGCTGAGGTTTGGGACACTGATAAAGTTGAGTATTTCTAGCTACGAGCTATGTTGTTCACTACGGCCAATGACTATCCAGCGCTTGGAAACTCGTCCGGCCAGAGTGTGAAAGGATACGAAGCCTGTGTCTCGTGCCAAGAAGAGACAATGAGTTTATTCTTACAGAACTCGAGGAAAATCGTGTGCATGGGTCATCGAAGGTGGCTGGCCAAAAACGATCCATGGAGGCAGTGCCCAATTAAGTTTAACGGAGAAGTGGAAAATCGTTCGAAGCCGATGGAGAAGACTGGTGCACAGATATACGAGATTGTTAAGGATATCGAGATTGTACCCGGAAAGATACAAGAGCTAAGACCGGGCATCTGGAAGAGGAAGTCAGTATTTTGGGACCTGCCTTACTGGCAAGTTCTACACACCCATCACGGTATTGATGTCATGCATGTCGAGAAAAATGTGTGCGACAGCTTGGTTGGTATTTTGCTGAACATTCCAGACAAGAGAAAAGATGGTGTCAAGGCACGGCTTGACATGGAACAGATGGGCGTCAGACCAGAGCTGTGGTCCAAACAGATAACGTCAAAGACAAAAAAGGGTGATTTGAGAGTCAAGACGTGCCTACCTCCCACCTGTTATACTCTGAGCAAAGCAGAGAAGAAGAGATTGTGCGAGTGTCTTGTTGGGGTGAAAGTTCCTTCCGGATATTCGGCAAACAAAAAGAAACTTGTATCGATGAAGGACCTGAAATTAATTGGTATGAAGTCTCATGATTGTCATGTGATGATGACACAGATCCTACCCATTACAATTAGAGGCCTAATGGAGCCAGGAGTCCGCAAGACTGTCACTAACCTTTGTAGCTTTTTCAACACGATCTCTCAGAAGTCAATTAGCCCAGATCGTCTTCAGAAACTTAAGCAAGAGATCGTCGTGACCATATGCGAACTAGAGATGTACTTCCCTCCTACATTCTTCGATATCATGGTACATCTCATGATATATATCGTTCCATGTATCCTTTCGAAAGATACATGGGTATTCTGAAACGCTACGTTCGTAACAGATATCGACCTGAAGGAAGCATTGCCCAAGGCTATGCTGCTGAAGAGTGCGTCAAGTTCTGCACGGATTACATGGCTGAACATCGACCTATAGGTGTGCCAAGTTCGCGGCACTCGGGTAGACTCATTGGTGTCGGCACACTCAGAAGAAGACAGTACGATCCTTTACGTACCGATCGATCAACTGACTTCCATAGAGCACATTTCATGGTCTTGCAACACCTGTCAGTGGTTGGGCCTTATATAGAGATGCACCAGCAACTATTGCGCAAAGAAAACCCCAATAGAGGACCTTTTTGGATCACAAAGACGCACAACGCGCAATTTGGCCGTTGGCTAAAGGACTACTGGTATGGAAGGGAACCAACAAGTGAAGAAGAAATAATCGTCAAATGGTTGGCAAGAGAAACCATAACAAACGTCGTGACATGGCAAGGGTATGATATCAACGGATACACATTCTATACGGAGGCTCAAGACCGAAAAAGCACATACCAAAACTCCAGGGTGACAATAGAAACTAAAAGTAGTATTGTAGTATTGATGGCCCGAAATGCAGGTACTACGGCATCATCAAAGAGATTTGGAAACTTGACTACACCATGACCAAGGTCCCGGTGTTTCGTTGCCAATGGGTGCACCTGAAGGACGTCCGTATCGAAGATCAGAACTTCACCACGGTGAATCTTCGGAGTGTCGGGTCCAAAGAAGAACCATTTATATTGGCTAAACAGGTTGCACAAGTGTTTTACGTACTGGATCCATCTAATAAGAAGCGCCACGTTGTAAGAAAAGAAAAAAAGAGTATCGTTGGAGTGGATGGTGTAGTGGATGAAGAAGACTATGACCAATTCGATGATCCGGATACCGAAGATGAAGATGAGAGGACAAAGAAAAAGATCAAACGTCATATTGATAACGATGCCAAGCCGTACGTACGTATTCATAACGAAGGATTGACATATCAAGGGAAGAAGCTAGTCGATGACGATGACGAGAACGACGAAACTTAATATAAGTGTTGTCATTTATGTGATATAGATATATAAATATATATAATATGTGTGATATAAAAAGTGTGAGACTTTTGCAGACTCCACAAGTGCAATTTTGATTATGCGTGATTGGTCGGTTCCAATTCTGTCATTGCAACTAAACCAATAGAACTTTCAAACTGGTCAAAACATACAAACACTAAGATGAAACTATCCATTTCTGAGAGCTGAAGTCAACACTGACGGGCCCATATACGCTGACCGTCACTGATAACTAAGAGCGACGGGTGATAAGTTGTACCCGTCAGTGATGACTCAGTCACCACTGACGGGCGCATATATGTCGACCGTCGCTGATAAGTAAGAGTGACGGGTGATAAATTGTACCCGTCAGTGATGATTTAGTCACCACTGACGTGCTCGTATCTGTTGACCGTCACTGATAACGAAGAGTGACGGGTGGGTTGTTTTACCCGTCAGTGATGACTAGGGGCTACATATATAGCAGGGCCCAGGCACTTAGAAAAAATTTCGTGCCCGCGCGTCCGTTGCCGCCTGGACCAGCAGCGAGCCCTAGCCGCCTCCGTCGAAGTGCTGCCGCCGCTGCCGTCGGATCTGCACTCCTCCGCGCTCCATGGATCCCGCCGCCACCTGCTCCACTCCCGCTGCCGTCGGGGCCGCCTCCACCGCGCAAGCCACCGCCGCCAAGGTCGCCTCCACCGCGCCCACCGTCGCCGAGGTCGCCTCCACCGCACAAGCCACTGCCACCGCCTCCTCCTTGCACTCCGGCACCGCCACCTCTTCCTCCCACTCCGGCATGCCCGGGTAAGTCACTGTCACGGTTGTTCAATGTAGAATGCAATGTAGTTCATTGAAACAATGCAGTCAAGATTGCAATGTAGTTCATAGAAACAATGTTGTTCAATGTAGAATGCAATGTTGGTCACTGTCACGGTTCCTAAATTTTGTGGAATTTGGCTAAAATATAGATTTGTAGCCATTTGAAAATTTTGAACTGAAAGTCACGGTATTATTTCATAGTGAATGCAGTCAAGGGTTTTTACTATTCAGAGATGATAAGGAAAGTTGATAAATATTTGATTACTGATATTACACTAGTTTTAGGAATATTTTCTCAAGTATTTAAAAGAGGGAGATATAGGTTTGTAGACTTTTGGGAAGAGACAACATAGGAAAAGGAATAGGATGGAATAAAGAGAGGGAAAGGATGCGAGACTTGGTCACATTAGCATGTGACTAGGGTTTATTTTTGCACAATACCAAACCCCCGCATATTTCCCTCTTGCCTTGTTGATGACAATATCCAGATGCTGGTTGGAGGGAAAGGGACTAGGAGGAGAGTTTCCAAGTTCATAATTTAGGAAGAATCCAAATATAAACACAAGAGCAATTAGTTCCAATCAAAAATACAGTAAGAATCTAAAACTTTTAATAAATCCTAATTTCCATAGTGGACAATGTTCTTATTTAATTCAATTAGCTTAATTATAAACATATTAGGTCTTAATTTAATCTAGTTAATATATTTACATAAAAAAGAGGCTCTGGTCCGTTCAAGCCTAGGGACGAGGTCGAGGCCGAAGTTGTACCGCCACCAAAAAGGCAACGCAAACCAAGAATAGGGAACAAGTTGCCGACGTAGACCTTAGTCTTCACGGGGGTTGACCCCGACACAGGCGCACCATGTGAACCAACGAGCTCGGCGTCGAAGTTCAACAACACCTGTGGGGTGCTCGTATGGGAGAACATCCCGATCACTACTACCGATTGGAACCAGGTGCCCCGATCAGAGATAGATGCCCTGTTGACCTCGCTGTTTAACCTGTTCGAGGTCCCGGAGCACCTTAAGGAGACGGTGAAGCACCACGCTGAGATCACGATGTGTAATGCTCACAAGAACTGGAGATACACTGCGACCAAGGAGTACGTGATGAAAAATCGCCATCCGGGAAGAAGATGTTCGAAAGTAAGTGATGAGCAGTGGGACCAATTCGTCGCCTTGAGGAGCACTGACGAGTTCAAGGCCAAGAGTACGACGGGGATGTGACGTTCCCCAACGACGAGGTCCAGGTGATGTCCAATCGATTGGTACTAACTCGACCTATCCTGTCAATCCATCATAACTAATTTATTTCCTAAACGCTCGATAGTGAAATATGATACGTCTCTATTGTAGATACAGTTGAGCTAGCAGGAATCCTCTCAAGACTACGTACATTCCGAGAGGTGGAAAACGCCTCTATCGGCTGCTCTGGGAAACCCGGAGAAAACTGGGCGTACACGAGGTATTGGTGTAGCCGCTACATGGGATAGAACCTTTCCCAAATCACCTGATGCCGCCCGCCGAAGGAAGAGGAGCAGGTACGATGCTTTAATGGAAGCGATGATGGAGAAGGCGAGAGAGGCGACGAGACAAGAGATCAGCGAGGGTTTCCTGAGACGGTCGGAAGAGGCGGCACGAGAGGCGGCAAGACAGGAGTTCGCAAGGTTATATGGGGATCTGCCACCCATGCATCGTGCGCCGAACGTTCCTGGATGGAGCAGTTGCACCTCTACCAACGTGGCCACCTCCTGGGGTAGCTACATCATATCCGTGCGACAATGTAAACTTAAGTTCATGGTACTTAGTAGAATCTTTCGTACACATCCTATATTTTAAACACTGCCCCAATGGCCACAGGTGCAGGTGCCCACGAAATTCCGATTGGTATATCCTGTGCCGGGCGCCAGTGTTACCGTCGCACACGGCCTACTGATGCCAGCTTCTTTGGGGGCCCTGACACACCATCAGTTAACATCGCCGGACATGGTGAAGGTACAGGTGGATAGGGTAGTTGCGGAGTTCAGTGCCATGACTGTCCCTATACCTCCTGAAGAGGATGCCATCATCCTAGGACAATGCCTGATGACCTTCATCTAGTGGCCGAAGACTCAAGTGATTGTAGAAGGGGCCTCGACTCACACATCTCCGGCCAGCGCCTCTCCATCAACCCGGATATCTCCTTTGGCCTTGAGCCAAACACATCTGTCATTCGACCGGAGAGATGAAGAATTGATGCCAGCCCATGAGGACCCGGTGGCACATGACACCATTATGGAAGTTGAGCCGGCACTTGTCGACGCACCCGAGCCGCCGAGAAAAGAAAGACGCTCCAAGCATAAGCAGGACCCGAAGAATGCCCTACTGCCAGCGGAGCCCGTTAGTGCGCAAGGTGCCGCGAAGACTTTATCTCCAGGCACACTTCACGGAGTTATGAAGGAGGCATTTGCCGGCCCTACACCTAAGGAAAACATAATACATAAGGAGAGTGATCCAAGTGCGGTGCAAAAAGCTCCAAAGAAAAGGAACACCAAACGGGGTGGCACAACAAAGAGGTTAGCAAAACAAGATAGCGCCGCTAAGTCCCTGTCGTACGCATCAACTCCTGACGTACAACAAAAAGTAAGGGCAGACAGGTACATTCCCGGTCAGCCGCTCCTCCCTGACAATGAAATACAAACTTTGGGAGCCGAGGCAAAACTGCTGCAGGACATGATTGTGCTACATTCGAGTCAACCGGATCGATTTGTATCCTTCATCAAACTCGAAGTGCCAGAAAGTTACCACTTTTATCGAGAGTTTGATAGTCCTACATTCAACGTCACCTTTGACGTCTAGAGCATGTATAACCTGAAGAGACTAGACACCACGCTAATGAGGGTCTGGACACTCTGGCAATCCAAAGAGGCCAGGCGTAACAAAGCGAGCATTGGGTTCATCGATCCGTGCATCTTGCACGACTGCCAAATCGACGACGCATTTGAGTCGGTCGTTGAGTTCATCTCCTAGGCATGGCTCGCGCAAAGGGACAGTGAAATGATAATCTTGCCCTACAACCCTCCGTGAGTTCTTTACTAATTGTGTCAATTTTTTCTTCAAGCACTTAATTAAATAGCTGTGTGTGTTTACATGCATCTCATCTGGTCCATGCAGCGACCATTGGATCCTTCTCGTGATAGTCGTACCTTGGAACAAGGTATTTTACCTTGATTCTCTTAGGCGTCGAGAAGGACACCCCCTAGGGACTTCTCCAAGATTCGGCGGTGCGTTGACGAGGCGTACGCCAAATTTAGGGCAATGGGAGGGACGGCGCGCTGGAAAAAGTCAAATCCTAGGCTCAGCCACATGTTTGACTTCCCGTGTAGGCAGTAGCTGGCGAATAGCGTGACATGTGGGTTTTATGTGTGCGTGCACGTGGACGCGATGGTCCGTCACTACAACCCACTTTCCAGTGAAAAAGATTTCAAGGACTACCTGGCTCTCGACTATGACTACTTACGAGATCAATGTCGCATGAGAGATGTGTTTGCATACTTCTTGAACCAATATGTCGTCCGGCCAGGCGGTGAATTTTACGCCGGCGTAGAGCTGCCCCCCACCTCCAGAAAATGTTGATTTATTAATAACTTAGTTCATATTTGTAACTCTGTTATCTTCAATGCAACGTTACTATGATGCTATCTATGCAGGATATCTTTAAGGTTAATCGATCCACTACTCCGCAACAACATAGAACCTCAATGACATATACATATGTGTGTGAATTTGAAAGTGATTGTGTCGTTGTAATATATGTGCATTTCGATTTGTGAATGTGTTGTAATGTGGTTTGTGATTTTGTGATGCTCTGTGATGTTATTATTTTAATTATTTGTGATATATACTTTGTGCCTGTGCCTCGCAGCTGGGGTTGCTGAGAGGCTGTGTAGCTAGGGCTGCACAGTTGGGACTTTTTTTCTGGGGGCATGGCTAGCAAATCCTGAGGCTAGCCAGCAAAACAGGTTTATGTAGGAACCAGGATAGGGTCATCACTGTCGGGTTTTAAAAAGAGAGCCGTCAAAGGTAACTTTTAGAACTAACGGGCTCCTGTAGACAAACCGTCAGTGATACCTAACCACTCTGACGGGTGGGAATGAACCACCCGTCACAGGTAACTATCTTCACCGACGGGCGTTACAAAGAGAGCCGTCAAAGGTAATTTTCAGTACTGACAGGCTCCTGTGGATCACCTGTCAGTGAATCGGATCACCGGCCACAGGTAACTGTCTTCACTGACAGGTGTCTTTTTTCGCCCGTCAGGGATGACTCCTGTAGACAAACCGTCAGTGATACCTAACCACTCTGACAGGCCGTGACTAATAGCCGTCAAAGGTAGATGTCATGACTAACGGTCGACTAGACCTCACCCGTCAGAGATGTCTACTGCAGGTCGATCATGCGGTTCTCTCCACAGTCATCCCTGACGGGTCCGTATTTCTCGCCCGTCAATTATAATGTTCTATCTCTAACGGGCCGTGGACCCGTCAGAGGTAACTTCTGTTACCACTGACGATTGATTGCTGACGGACTGCCCGCCCGTCATAGATGGGCTATATCTGCCCGTTAGTAATCACCTTTTCTGTACTAGTGGGGGATGGGGGTGAATAAACTAATTAAAATTTTCTATCAAATAAACTAAGACACCATAAACATACTAGTTACAAAGAGATACGGAAGTAAGAAAACAAATAAGCTAAGCAATTAATCACACAACAAGATATAGGAGAATGAGAAGAAATTTTGCAAACAAGAATGACTCGGTGATTTGTTGTCGAAGTTGGTGCCTTTGACAAGGCTTTAAGTCTCCGTTAAGAAAGCTTGATCCAAGGATCAAAGTCGGCACCAAAACATGCTTTTTTCTTAAGAGGTTTGGCAATACAAAGCTTTCCTCTCTTCTTGGTAGGTCTTCATCTTGCGATAGACGAACTCCAACATTCACAAACCTCTCGGCTTCTTCACACATTTGAAGACTTCCGAGGACGCCTAATCGTCTAAGAGACGCCAACCTCCGAGAGTAATAAGAACTTGATCTCGGCTTGGACGTGATCCCTTGTTTGAATACCTAATGAAAATTAAACCCAAATCCTTAAGATTTCTCTCTCTCTCTCAAAGTTTCTCACAAGAAGGCAAGAGAGAACAGAGCAAGAGTACAACACGAGATTTGGGACGCAAAGAGTTGCCTCCACCCAGGAGGGGTAGTGGCTTATATAGGCTTCCCTAAAAAGTCTAGCCGTTACTGACAAAAAACCTCATCCGGAGGTTCCGAGGTTTAAACACAATGACTAGTTTTGAAATAAAAACACTGCTCGGATGGTGCAGCACGAACATGCCGAACAATTCAAAACCTTAGAAAAATCCAAGACCTGGAGGGTCCGGATCGAAAGCACACTTGGATGTTTGGAACAAAGCCAGCCCTTGTCCCGAAACACAAATTGACTCGGAGGTTCTGGGAGATCCTCACACAGTTCTGGATAGGCAAAAATACAACCAACTTGGTTTCCTCAGAGGTACTGGACCACGAAGGTCCGAAGAAAATAAAGCACTAGGACAGAGGTTAAGTCATGGCTCGGAGGTTCTAGATGAACTTCCCTCAAAAGGTCCTGACAAAGCTAGGGCTTCAGTACAGAAGCTTTGTCATCATTTTGAGTGTCCGGGCAAACCTCACTCGGAAGTTTCGGACAACAGGAAACACTCTGGACAAAGCTATTAGATAGACATTGGATAGTCTGAATGACCTTCACTTGGAAGGTCCGGGTGAAAAACCATCTTTAGACAGAAGCTCTGTCTTAACTCGGAGTGTCCAGACAGACTTTACTCGAAAGGTTCGGACAATAGGAACTCAACTGGAGGATTCCTGAAGTCATTCCATCCTTGCACTAAAATTGCACACCTTGTTTTTGGACCATTCATCGAGTATCAAGTACCTGTTGATCTCATAAATGAGTGAAAGATATACACTATAAATTGCATCTAATAAACATAATAAAGATAGTAATTTGATCCCCTCATCAATACTTAAACTACGAACAATAGGTGATTTTTGTGCCTAATTATCAAAGAGCCCCATCTAATAGATTGGATCTTCTTGTTATGTTTCAGCAGTGCTCTATTCTCTATTTCGTAAATTTACCTCCTCTTTGTGCAAAGTACGTGTTGCGGAGAATATGGAGGCCAAAGGGCATCAAAAGGCAGGACCAACAGGCCCGGGGGGTTGTCTGGGGCGGCGGTCTAGAACTGCCCCCCTGGCTGTGTCCTCCATAGGGTTGCGTCAGTTCCGCCCTATTTTTTTCATACGTGCTTATCTCTCCGAACATTTTCTGAATATGTATTCTCCCATCTGTTTATTGAAGGTTCCTGCACTTGGATAAATCAAGAGAGTTAATTTTTGCACTTTTCCAGCAATTATTAGTCATAGGTAAATAAATATAAATATTTATCATTAAATTTAAATAAATATGATATTATAAATTATGGGTATCATGGAGTGATATCCACATTTAGTCATACAACCTCTGATTCGAACAACCGGTTGAAGAATCAGTAGTCAACTTAACGAGATATTCTTCCACTGTGAGTCATGCTAATAAACCAACACTTTTCCGCGATGTGTGTCTTTCTCAATATATCATTTGTCATCCTCCTGGCAAAAGCCACCAGTCGTAAACCGACGCTATCTCTTGGGATCCAACACATCTATCTCCTACATGGAAAGATTACACCCAAAATAGTTAACTTTTGTATCATATATATATGATCCGTTCAGTGTCATGGTGTAACGTAGCTATTATAAACATAGAGATGTCCTTACGTATAGCAATGTCGAGGCATTTGTGTACTGGCAGCGTAGCCCTCACAAGCCCAAACAGTTGTAACGGGTCATGCATTAATGTCACGCTATCGGTCCACTGCGATTCAACACATCTATCTCCTGTATATGAAAATCGAAAGCATCACACCCCCAGCCAGTAGTCAGCTTCCGTATCATATATAATGCGCTCACGGTGTAATGTAGTTGCTATATATGGAAAACATAGCATACATGATACACGTACAAAATCACGTTGCGTACGTGTAGCGACGGCGCCGGAGCATCTGTGCGAAGACGGAATGGCATGCAAGCAGAGTGTAAATTTTTTTACTGACAGTAAGCTTCATATACTATCTATGTCGTTTAAAGTGCTTTAAAGTTTATGCAGAATACTTCATTTTATGTTTATATCATTTAATATTTTTATTTTAATGATTTTTTCTTAATCTATATCATTCTATAATATTTAAGTTGGTGTCCATTTTTGATTACCCCTTTTACTCCTCTAACAACCCTTTAACAAATATGTAATAAAGTGATAACAAACTAACACCAATCCACGTGCATTCCGATCGAAGTCCACGTCTAGCTCTCTTTTTTCTCAGTAGTCTAACAAATCAAATCTTTATCTACAGCTAACTATTTTTTCTCAGCAACCAACCTCGTGCACCTCCCCATCCCGATCCTGCTCCTCTCCCCCCGTCGCGCGTGACGCCTTGGCCGGCCCCAATCGGACGCTGCCGTTGTGCCCACGCCCCCGTCGAGCCTCCTTTCCAGTCGGACACCGCCGCCCCCGGCGCTGGCCCCGTCCCGCCGCCATGCCCCGCTCGGCCCAACCAGATCTACGCCCTCCGCTGCCCTCGTCACTCCGCCAACCGGCGGCCGACTCCCCTCCGTAGCCCCCAACCGGCCGCCACCTCGCCTCCGTCGTCCACCAACCGGATCCGCCGCCCATCCCCCATCACGCCGCCTCGGGTCCAGCCAGATGCCACTCTGCCGCTGGCCGTGCTGTCCCTGTCACGCCACTCCTCCGCTCTAATAGGACGCCACCCCGCCGCTCGCCCTCTGCTCCAGGTGGACGGTGCTGCCCTCTACCCCAGTAGTACGCTGCTCGTCCTCTCCCGCTGTCGGCCACGCCCACTCCGGTCAACGCTGGCGGCGAAGATACCGGCAGGGTGTGGCGGTTCCGCTACTACTACTAGAGCATCAGCTAGAGCTACGTGATGACCAAGGGGTGGAGCCGCTTCGTCCGCGACAAGCGCCTCGCCGCCGGCGACACCATCTCTGTCACCTACAGGGCTCAACTTGGGAAGGCCTACCAGACAGCCAGAGTCCTCTTCAAGGTGCTCTGCGCTGTCAACAAGAACGAGAAGGTTGAACAAGTTAACCCGGAGATTCGTGCTCCAGTCTCTATACCCTAATTATCATCTTCTTTCTCACCTGATATCTAGGTTCCCTCTAATGTAACGCGTTTCTCTGAATTTCCGCTGCGCAGATTATTCGCCTGCATAAGGATTTGCAAGAGAAGAAAGACATCTACGCGCCATTCAATATCCTCCCACTCGATGCCGCAAGTGCATCCCAGTCCATCATGCAGCTGGAGGAGGTATGTAGGATTCAGAGCAATGGAACCTGTTTCCCCAAACAGAGCAATGGATCATGTACTGGTTCAGTGAAGAAACTGATGTGGTCATCAAGTGTAACCTTAACAACTAAAAGCTTCAGTCAAAGCACTGCGGAACACATGGGGCTTGACCTAGCCTTCTGCATTCGAGCCAGAAAGGCGAAAGGAGGGTGATCTTAGGCCCTGTTTGTTTGGGCTTTTTCTGGCTTCTGGACTTTGGCTTCGAAGCCAGAAAAGCACCTATTACCTACTTTTGGCTTTTGGCTTCAAAAAGCCTGAAATAACTTTTAAAGTTGTTTCAGGCTTTTCGAAGCCAAAGCCAAAAGCACCTAAATAGGTGCTTTTCTGGCTTCGAAGCCAAAGCGCAGAAGCCAGAAAAAGCCCAAACAAACAGGGCCTTAATTTGCTGGATTGGTTGAGAGCAATGTTTGGCTTTCAGGTCTGCCAGCTACACCAGACAAATCAATTAAATTTGCCCATTCTATTACTAAACTAACACCAACTTATCTTCTTGTGCACAGAGGGACAGTGTTAGGAATCAACGGGAGCATTTGATTCTCCTCCTCGCTAATGTACACATTAGACTTGAGCCAAAGCCCGATCCACTTAGCAAGGCATGCTCCTCTATTGACATTTACTTTGATAGCTTGCTATATGGATATAAATGTGATAAGCGTAAAAATGTTAGGTGTTCCATCTATAAGAAATGTGCTGGTAACCTTTCACCAGAACAAGTTATTTGATTCTTCATGTAAAGAGATGATTTATGGCTCGACAAGTATATACAAATACATCATAACATGATCTCAATTTGTACTTGTTTTCTTGATATTATAGATAAAGTTTTGATGCCATACACATACTTTTTGACACTTCTTTTCTTGATTTTTTTGACTTGCATACTTTTTGACACTTCTTTTCTTGATTTTTTTGACTTGCATACTTTTTGACACTAGAATCAGCTGGACGTTTGTGAATCTTAATTCTCCTTTTGTGTATATGGTCACAACTTGGTCGGTACTTACATTTCTGGTTTTGTTGTTCCATCTTCTCTTTTTCTGTGGCAAATTTCTTAGATATTTGTTGAGTCCTGAAATATCAGAATGCATATTGGCATAAAAGGATTTTAGGAATTCTCATTCTTTCATTTGCTGATGTTCAATTGCCAATTTTGAGTTATTTTGATGATTAAAGTTTCACTCCATGTTGTTCACCAGTGGCCTGGTTGCCTAAATGTGTAAGGTTTGATCCATCTAACCAGGAATCGCTTTGATGTTTTGCTAGCAAAACATGGCAAAGGAGGTGCTAAACCTCATCCATTCATCGATGAATTTATTCCAACAGTCGAGGAGGATAATGGTATCTGCTACACTCATCCACGGAAACTTCCAGGTACCTCTTCAGTTTAAAACTTCCAAGTATCAGATATTCCTGCTTTGGAGAAGAAAAAAAAAGATAATTTGCATATACTAAAAGAATATATGTTTTCTTTTTTTCATCATAGAATTTCCCAGTGTTTTTCTGAAAAGATGAGTAAGAAAGTGATTTTTAATTTTCGATAGGAGACTAGCAGTTAAGTGTAATGTCTACATTTTTTTTGCTGTTGTCAAATGGTTGGCTCTGTTTCTTTTCCCATTTGTTATTTAGTTTTATTACACAAACCTAAGCACTGGCATTTCTGCTAAATCGTAGTAGCACCGGTATGTCATTCTGCAACAATCTACAACTCTATATGACTGATTGCATCTCTGCACTGGTTCAAGTATGATATTCAATTTTCTCTTATGAAACAGAGACTTCACTTTCTAATCGGTACAATTGTCATTGTCCCACTCTTCTATGTACTGAAAGAATATATGTTTTCTTTTTTTTCATCATAGAATTTCCTAGTGTTAATTTTCTGAAAAGATGAGTAAGAAAATGTGATTTTTAATTTTTGATAGGAGACTAGGAGTTAAGTGTAATGTCTACATTTTTTGTTGTTGTCAAATGGTTGGCTCTATTTCTTTTCCCATTTGTTATTTAGTTTTATTACACAAACCTAAGCACTAGCATTTCTGCTAAATCGTAATAGCACCGGTATGTCATTCCGCAATAATCTACAACTCTATATGACTGATTGTATCTCTGCACTGGTTCAAGTATGATATTCAACTTTCTCTTATGAAACAGAGACTTCACTTTCTAATCGGTACAATTGTCATTGTCCCACTCTTCTATGTCTTGCGGCTCTATTAAATTGTAGCACTGGCCAAGGTCAGCTGTGTGTTGGTCATCTGGTATCACCCATCGGAGGAGTGCAAGAAGCTCTAGGATGCAACCTTCACTGAGCAATGGATCATTGAAATTTATATCATCTACACTCTGGCGTGCGTCGAGCTAACTCCATAACCTGCATGTTTCAATTTTCAGTTTTCTGATCACGATTGGAATTGGACAAGTACTTGATTTGTTCTGCGAATTGTGATCCTCCACTAGATGGGTACTATGCGGTAATGCGGAGCAGCTATGCACTTGATGGGGTGCTGCGGAGAGCACTAGATAGTAGACATGCTTTATTTTGTATTTGTTGCATCCCTTTCCTTCTTCATATGTTAAAATAACAAGTCTTAAAGCATCACCCAATGTATGATGTATGTGTTGAACTATGGTGAAATGAGATGCTTAAGTAATGCCCAGGTTTTTTATTTGCAAACTGAAAATTTTAATATTCAAGATAGCAGAATGGACTCGTCTCTCATCTTAATTTGGTTATTTAACTCATAGTTGTATTATTTTCAAAATTTGTACTTTGAGCATGCTCGGTACGATGAAAGTGATCCGGAGGCAGAGAGATTGAGCTGATGGACTAGCGAAGACAGTTGAAGGTGGTGGAAAATCTGCAGGCCTACGCGGCTAGAGGCCTTCCATTGTCCTTATTAATATTGGCGCACCGGAAGCTTTGGCGCCGCCAACCGTCACTGAAGCCAACTATCGCCTCCAGCAACGGTGACCATGCCAAAGAGTTGCTGTTGTTATAGAGTTAGAGAAGATGTGGAATGTAGTGTGGTGGTGGAGGAGGAGACCCACGGTGAGAAAGAAGGGAGCCAGAGGAAGTACATGGTGGTTGTCGTAGAGGGGGGAGACCACACCCGCATGGCACTCATGAAAAGCTTTCTTCTGCTAACAATCACCTAGATTTTTTCATATTTTGTTGACTTTATTTTCTCAACATTCTAAACAAGTAGTGCAACTCTCGACAACGTAAACAAACTTGCCCTTATTTTAAGCGCATGTGGATATGATAGTTTTTCTCTTTACTGTATTTTGTTCCTTATTTTCTCAACAAACTGAACAAACTCGCAATCTCGGAAGGGAAGGTCACCGGAGCTAGAGAAAAAGGCGAAGGAGGGGAGGCAAGAAGGGGATGTGTGAAGGGTCGCATGGTGACCGAAGCGGAGGGATGGTAGAATGATGGCGATAGGAGTGGGTATTGTTGCCACTTTGTCATCAACTGATCGTGCAAAGTGCGTTGCCCGAGCACGAGATATCATACCCATTTTTTATGGCTTTGTTCTCACAGAGATCTTCCATCTGTGCATATTTATTGATTTGCAGCAACACAGGTTACACATATCAGAGGAGGTGAAGCGTCACGCTCGAAAGCGGAGGTAGAGCTAACAGGGGCCGCATAGCTTGTCATCGTCGTGCGGAATATTTCAACAAAAACTAGATTAAACTCACGATGGCCATAGGAGAGGAGGAGTGGGAGGAGAAAGACAATGGGGATTGGTTTTATCGCCATGATGTTGTTGTAGTAGGTACTCCCTCAAGTATTGCTATTAATGTTGATGCCTAACTTTGTCGCCAAAGGCAATGGCAAGCATATCAACAAGTTTCTACAATTCAACAAGACGCGGTGTGTGTGTGTGTGAGAGAGAGAGAGAGAGAGAGGGGAGAGGGTAAAGAGACATGCGACGATGAGGAAGAAAACAAGAGAGGTGTATGTGCTGGTTGCTAGATAGGCCGACATAAGTCGCTATTGTTGAACAAGACGCGGGGTGGAGAAGGGGGGGACGAGACGTGCGACGACGAGGAAGAGAACAAAGAGGTGTATGCGTTGGTTGCTGGACAGGGGAACATATAGGGAAGATATGACATTTTGTTGTGACACGACCGAAAACTGCACGCTTATGCGTATCGAAGAAACTAAACAACCTTGAAACAAGATTCAATTCTTACAACGAAATTACTGTTTTACGATCATTCATTGTAACAAAAAGCTCGTTGTGTTGCTATCAGTGGAGACCGAGCGGGGCGGAGCGGAGATCTGGCCAGAAATGGAGCCCGTCATAGAGGTCTTGCCCAATGCGGATCCGAAGGCGAAGCCAGCTATCGCTATTTTCGAATGTTGCGCGGGAAAGGGGGGATGTTGCCATTATTGCATGTACTCCCTCAATTATCCATATTAAGGTGGGGCGCTTAATGCACCGCCATCTATCGCTGAAGGCGATGGGAATCAAGACGGAGACCCGTCAGATTTGTATAAGATGGCGAAGCGAAAGCAGAGTGGATAGGGAAAGGGAGGAATGACGGACTGGAGCGATAGCACACGAAGAGGAAGAGCACGCGCTGTGGGGTGAGCGGATAGGGAGCATATTCGCTAAACAGAACACCCTCCTTATTAAGTATCTATATTGTTTTATTGTTCCGTAGCAACGCGTGGGCACCCTACTAGTTATTTTAGAGAGCGAGGAGAGAGCATACTTTTGTGCAATATTTGTTCATGACATTTGTGCATGAACAAAAGAATCATAAACACAATATTTTGTTCATGAACGTGGAAACAAATATTTTTTTCATTATTTTGTTCATGAACGTGAAAAAAATTATGAACACAATACTTTTTGTTTGAACATGAATACTCTCAGATGAACTAAATCCCTAAGTATTACAATAGTTTTATTGTTTATGAATTAGTTAGGTGCTCTCATGCTTAGGAGATAGGAGATAGTGGATAAATAGATAGAGAAAGTGAATGACTTGAGAATGAGAAGCCATTAGATTAGGAGATTTTTTATAAAATGAAAAAGGTTGCATAATGAAAAATAGATAAGGTTAGATTTTTTTTACAAAACTTAACACTAATCTTAAAGTAGCGTGTATGATATAGATAGTATATGGACGTCCAACTAGGAGTGGTACGGCTCTCCTCTGACGTGCTTATACAAAGTTACGAACAGCCGGTATATAAAACCAGTAGTAGTCAACTTCGACATTTTCTTCCATCACGCATCACGCAACCAACCCACACTTTTCCACGGTATTTGCGTTTTTTTCTCAACATCATATATATCTTCCGCCATCCTCCTCTAAGAACCAAACGGTCGTACGTACGTAACGGGACAACATCACGCTATCTCTTGTGCTTCAGCCAATCTATCTCCATGCATTCATAGATCGATCACACCCGGAAAATAGTCGACTTTTGCAGAGAAAAAAGAGAGTCAATCTACGAACCCGGAAACTCTCGCATCTTATGCCCCGCTAAGCGTTACGACGTAACACAGGATCGAGAACATTGCAACGGCGCTAGCAGCTAGCTAGCTAGCAAAACAGGGACGGTGAAGTCAAACTCACGGTGACGGCGCGAGAGGAAAAGAAGATGGCAGCGGCACCGTGCCTCGATGTGGCTCTACCGACGCGTGGTCAACACAACACAGCCGCGCGCGCAATCAGACATGTCAGCGAGAGACGTGGCCAGCACCAGCGGCGGTGAATCACCATCGATCACACGAGACGCGATCGCGATCAGGGATCGGACAGAGACGGACAACGACGACCCCCCGCCCGCGCCCCGTGAGGCTTCTGCAGTACTGCCCCCTGACGTGGGTGGCTGACATGTGGGCCCGATAGCAAGCTGGCCCACATGTCAGCGACCCCACGTCCGAGGGCAGTACCTCAGAGGATTTGTTTCCGCCCGCGCCCCCCTCCCAGGCCCGAAACGCAACGGTGGTCCCCACCCGCCCCACCACCACCCCCGGTGGCCCCCTCCCCCCCCCAAACACCAATCTACGCGCTTGTCTTAACCCCTCCCTTCCCCGCACCCAACCAAACCCAACGCAAACCCCGGGCCTTTGACCTCCACCACACCACCGTCGTCGTAATCAGCGGCCCCGTCCGAGAACTCTCCACTACGCCGGAGGAGTGGCCGGCCGAGGACTCGCGCGTGGGGATCGTCGTCGGGCGTGGTGCACCGATGGATCCCGTCGCTGCCTCGGCGGCGCATGGAGGGGGGCACCACTTCGGGCCGCCGCTGGTGTTCCACCCGTTCCACGGGCACTACCCCGGGCAGCAGCAGCACCCGGCGTTCCAGCATTTCCAGGACCACCACCACCACCTTCTCGGGGGTGGTGGCGGGATTGGGAACGGGGCGATGATGGCGAAGCAGGAGCTCGTGGACGAGAGCAACACCATCAACAGCGGGGGGAGCAACGGGAGCGGCGAGGGCGCGGGGGTGGACCAGATGGGGAGAGCCGGGGCCGGGCACCACCATGCGGAGGCCGGCGAGGAGCAGCAGCAGCCGATGGCGGTGATGCGGCGGCCCAGGGGCCGCCCCGCGGGGTCCAAGAACAAGCCCAAGCCTCCGGTCATCATCACGCGGGACAGCGCCAGCGCGCTGCGCGCGCACGTCCTGGAGGTCGCCGCCGGCTGTGACGTCGTCGACAGCGTCGCCGCGTTCGCGCGCCGCCGCCAGGTCGGCGTCTGCGTGCTCAGCGGCACCGGCGCCGTCGCCAACGTCTCCATCCGGCAGCCCGGCGGGGGGGCCCGGCGCTGTCGTCAGCCTCGCCGGCAGCTTCGACATCCTCTCGCTCTCCGGGTCTTTCCTCCCGCCGCCGGCCCCTCCTTCCGCCACCGGGCTCACGGTCTACGTCTCCGGCGGCCAGGGGCAGGTCGTGGGCGGCACGGTCGCCGGCGCGCTCGTGGCCTCCGGGCCCGTGGTGATCATGGCCGCCTCCTTCGGCAACGCCTCCTACGAGCGCCTCCCTCTCGACGACGAAGAGCCGCAGCAGGGCCTTGCGCCGGCGCAGTCCTCACCGCCGCCTCCGCCACCACTCCCATTGCCAGGACACCAGCAGCCGTCTCTGGCACCGGACCATCTCCCCCACAACCTGATGAACGGGATCCAGCCTCCCTGGGACGCCTACGGCTGGGCCAGCGCAGGAGGAGGAGGAGGAGGCGGCGGTGGCCGCGTCGCACCTTACTGATCGTGGACATGGGCATGGGCATGGAAGGAATGGAAGCTAAGAGTTAATCAACTTCTCCCGCCTTTGCTAATTATGCTCTTCTCGTGTTGCTCCACCGTGTGGTTATAATCTGCTTGCAAGTCGCAAGGGATGGTTAAAAAACTTAGTGTTCCCTTAGTGTTTGGTGTTAATTTTATGTTTTACTTTTCACCTTTACTTAAGCAATGCATGCATCATGTAGGATGGAACTAGTGGTAATTAATTAAGCAACTTTATATATTGATTAATCCCTCTCCTCTCTCTCTCTCTCTCTCTCTCTCTCTCTCTCTCTCTCTCTCTCTGTGACCGAGCTGGAGAAGAAAGTAAGCTCTATGACTAGCTACCTTAATTTGAACAAACCTCCATATTTTATGGATAATGATGGGTGAGTTCGTTGTTAATTTCTCTTGGGTTAGTTCATATACACTTATTTATATATGTGTATGCGTTCATATGTACAGACGTGTCAAGGCACTTGGCTAGATATATAGGAATGTAGATGGTATCACATGAACAACCACTTCACCATTTCTCTGTTCCTTCCCATTTGGTTGTTTGCTGGCTGCCCAACCACTTCACCAGATATGACACACAGCTCTTTCTATATTTTATGTCTCAACACCCGGACATTCACAGGTGTCTCCTTGTGCTTAACTCTCTTAGAGCCAGTACAAACATACCTGGCTAGCTAATAATTAACAGCCCATGCAGATTAATTTACCGAAGTAAAAGCCATCATTTCTCTCTCAAAAGGAAAAGGAAAAAGCTAACAAGTGCATACACTACTCTCTCCATCATGTAGGATGGAGGGGGAATATCCTGTCAAAAATGGGCTAAGTTTCTTTTGTTATTGTTGCAAAATACCGGCCGTGAAAATCACATGTAGAACAGGGCATTGACAAATCGGCTAAAGATGTGAGATACTCAATATAAAACAGTGTACTGACGACACGGCTGTTTTTTCTTTTTCTGCCTCACAACCGAGATCGCGTGTTTTCTTGAAATTATGTATGGACATACACCACGCCCCTTGCCTACAGCTGAGAATTTCTAAAAACTTATATGAGTGATTTTCACGAAATACACAAACATTTCCAAAATACCGCATTCTGAAAGGACATATTGACCCCGTGCATGGATATGCATATTCTTTGAGTAAGGTGGCATTTGCTGCTTTTGTTACATGCAGGCATGCATGACATATATATGGGTAGCACTCTGGGCCCATTTGGAACGCAAGAATTTTCCCGAGTTTCTACGGGGGAATCTAGCTGTTCCATCGTGTATTCCTCCATGTGTTCTAAACAAAGTGCAATTTTGCAAAGCAAATGATTATAAATGAATTAAGGTATTGGTGGAGAATGAATGAGATGGGAGTACTGGATAGTGCACCGTAGGCTCATTTGAAGAAAGATTATTACCCTTGAGGGACGGTGTAGGATTCTCAAAACATAGAAATAAAAAAAAATATAAAATTTTAATGTCATGACATGTTGTATTTCACATATATTTGAAACACATGAATAAATATTAGAAGTTGTTTGGTTGCATTGTAGAAAGAAACACAAGAATTTTCTTTAAAGGTTTGGTGCATGTCATAGTTGTCAAGAAGTTGGACTCAATGGATATTTTTCTTTGGAATTGCATGCAAAGTAGTCTATAGGAAAAATTGTTATAGTTTTCGATCCTACAAATTAAACAAGCTCTATAGAAAATATTTCCTAAGCGATAGAATCCTCTAAAATTCCTTCGAATCAAAGAGGCCCTTTACAGGAATAAATCCTATAGGAAATCTATAAACCCATTTGGATTAATGTAGGATTGGCTTTGAAAATTTCTGTAGGAATCCTTCATTTCCTTTACTTTTTTGCTTATGTATTCTTGTGTTTTCAATCCCTATAAGATTTGTGAGATATGCTACTCTAATTTCTTTGTTTTTTCTGTTCATATATTTTTTCCTATCATGTGTTCCGAAGGACCTAACATCCATTCAAACCTCATGTTTTCGGGCCTCTTTGATTCAAAGGAATTTTGGAGGATTCTATTCCTTAGGAATCTTTTCTATACAGCTTGTTTGACTTGTAGGATTGAAAACTAATAAACTTTTTCTATGAACAACCTCATGAAAATTTTCCTTTGAGTCTGTGACAACTATAGCAAACACCTAATCTTTCAAGAAAATTTCAGTGTTTTCCCTGTGGTACAACCAAACAACTTTTATTACTTATTTATGTGATTTTAATTCCTATAGGATTCAACATGGTGGACATCCAATTCCTGTATTTTTCCTATTGTATTAGATTGGCTTTGAAAATTCCCATAGGAATCCTTCATGTCCTTTACTTTTTGCTTATGTATTCTTGTGTTTTCAATCCCTATAAGATTTGTGAGACATGCTACTCTAATTTCTTTGTTTTTTCTATTCCTATATTTTTCCTATCATGTGTTCCGAAGGGCCTAACATCCATTCAAACCTCATGCTTTCGGGCCTCTTTTATTCAAAGGAATTTTGGAGGATTCTATTCCTTAGAAATCTTTTTTATACAGCTTGTTTGACTTGTAGGATTGAAAACTGTAGGAAACTTTTCCTATGAACAACCTCATGAAAATTTTCCTTTGAGTCTGTGACAACTATAGCAAACACATAATCTTTCAAAAAAAAATCAGTGTTTATGTGATTTTAATTCCTATAGGATTCAACATGGTGGACATCCAATTGCTGTATTTTTCCTATTGTATTTGAATCTTGTGAATCAAAGAGGATCTTCATTTCTTTCAAGAAGTCAAAACATGTCTCTTTATCTGGAGGATCCAAACAGTTATATTATATAATTCTCATATTTTGACTTATGTAGGAATCTAGAAGACGTGACGTATAATTACTATGATTATCCGAACGGAAGGTATTAGTGGAGTATCTATGAATGAGATCTGAGTATATATAGCACTGGCTAGTGTACTCCAGGCTCATTGATCATTTCAGCAGGTGATCGAGTGCATGCGTACTTGCATCCGAGCATTTCCTTCTCCTGCGCAGTTCCTGCATGATGCTTTGGAAGCACAATGCACTGTGGCATGCATGCATGCACGGTTAGGACCAGGGCACAGTGCCTGCCTGTCTGCCTGCTTCGTACGCATGCGTATCATACGCAAACATGCAATCGCATGCATGGTTTGTTAATCAGACCAGCGCGAAGGTCGCCGGCTGCAGCATCTAGCAGCATCATGCAGTAAAAAAAAAGGTAGCAAATGATTCTGCGTGCGTGCATGCATGCAGGTTGAGGTTGCTGACTTGGTTCCCTTTTACTGCATGAGCAAGGCAGCTTTGCAGCCCCGGAGTTCGAGGCTGATGCAAGGAACAGTAACAGCATGCAGGCTGCTGCAGCTGCAGCCGCTGCTGCTGGCTATCTTCCAGTGCAGTAGCGGTGAGGAGTAGTGAGTGCATGGAAGATAGCAGTGGTAATTTAACAGGCATGGACGATCGACATGGCCGGATGCGATGCTATGGCAACGCAGAGGTAAGGGCATGGGCCAGCTGAAGAATCTAGAATTGAATCGAGCGAGCGAGCGAGCGAGCGATGGATGCTTGTATAGAGAGAGAGAGAGAGAGAGAGAGAGAGTGATGTGATGTGTGTGGGTGTGATATGTGTGATGTGAAAGAGAGGGCAGGGCAGAGAGGTGGTGGTGGTCAGGGGCACACGTGCAGGTGGCGCCTTTTCGAGGCAGCAACAGTTGGGAGGTATGGCGCGCAACAGCTAGGGATGGGACGGGCAGAGGACAAGGCTAGCATAGCTAATTAGCTAGAGAGAGCCTTGCGATGCTGCTCGATCGCTGCATGCGTGAATAGGATCCATATCGTGTTGCGCTCCTAGCTTCTGTGCGTGCGTCCGTCCGGCCGGTCGTGTAGAGAAGAAGAGGGAGGCAAAAGAAGGCTGGAGGAGGAAAAAGCAAGCAGGAAATTTTTAGTAGGAAAACGTTGACTGTTAACCAGTGGAAAACAGTCGGTAGATTAGCAAAAATCTGTTAATTAGCCTCCATGCGCGGGACATGTGCGTGTAGCCAGGGCAGGCATATGCATGCACCAGCATTTGTGTGTTGCAGTTGCTGCAAGCTAAAGAGAGAGAGCGAGACTGCGGGAGGGGGCTATCAAGCAATGGAGCCTGCGCCAGTATTCCGAACGAAATCTTGTACTGGATGGTACCGCAAGTCCACTAGATCATTCCCCTGAAGTCACCTCTTGGCATTTAGCTAGAACACATTTCTGAATACTCTGTTACATATCGGTACCATTGGTTTGCTTAATTCGTGCTCGCATAACTTACCCTGCAGATGTATTCTATAACTGTCTATGCGTTATATCACTTGAGCAATCACCCGAACTTTTATATCCACCGGTGATGAGACGTCTCAGAATTCTCCCTCCACCCCTTTGTCACCCAATTAACCCTCCCTTAACCTTACCCCGCCGCTTTGCCAGCGAGGCCTTCCACTTCACCATCATCTCCACCCTACCTCCCGCGCCATGGCCTGCCTTGTGGGTTTGATGTCACAAACGCCGGAGATAAAGAACATTATGGCTCCAGAAAACTAAAAGATATCGAGAAACAGGAGGGACATGTAGCATTGACGTAGCTAGAAAAACTAGATAAGCGGATGCCAAGTTATACAATGTGATGATATTTGAACGCAGGCCCACATTTTACTAAAAATAAAACACGGAGACACTACTGCAGAACAGGTCACCACTGACGGTCGACAAACCCCCTCTACTGACGGACAGGGGGTCCGTCACCCTGGAAATGTCAGTGGAGGGGATCACTCCACTGACGGGCATAAGGACCGTCAGTACTGTTTCTTACTACTGACGGGCCCACAGGGACCGTCAGAGGAGATATGTATTCCTGCTAACCGACGGGTACCTGGTTGTATCAGTACTGACGGGCGCATCATAACAGCTCGTCAGTAGAGGTATTACTTCACTAACGGGCTGTCCGTAAGTGCCCGTCAGTAGAGATATGTCGACGGGGCACCTGGTTGTATCACTACTGACGGGCGAGTCAGAACAGCCCGTCAGTAGAGGTCTTACTTCACTGACGGGCGGTCCGTAAGTGCCCGTCAGTAGAGATATGTATTCCTGCTAATCGAAATGGATTTGTGTTAGCTCATAATCACATTTAGATTATTTATAATAATAGACTATAGTATTACATTATTCCTAATCACATGCTATACGAACTATTCATTCACAGAGTCAAATCTCTTAATCGCATAAAATTTATAATCACAGATATAGTATGTACACTCCAACGACGGTCACAAGTATGAAACAATTGTTTATTCAATTACAGAAACAACGATTCTATTGATTCCCGTTTAAGTTTGGCTTCGGAAATTGGGGGCCGGCGTAGAATTCACCCATCGGATTGATGACTTCAAGGTTGATGAGTCTGGCGAAGACTTTTTGGATGCGAGCAAAGTTCTGTCGCCAGTCGTACATATGACTTCCCAGCTCGCTCCAAACCTTCAGTTCTTTCATATCTTTCCAGTGCTTGTTCTTGTACCGGACAAAAAGGTCCATATGGGCGCAGGTGTAGTACCCACATGTCACGCTATTTTCCGGCTGAACTCTGCAAGGGAACTTGTAATGGTGTATCAGTTTTGTCGCTTTTACAGGTATTTTTGTATGCCCCGAGAACTTGGCTCTGAAGAAAGCTGTATCCAGAATCTTAGTTATATTTGTGAAGTCCGCTGTCTTTTTCGACGAGGAGTCAAAGTAAAAACCTTGGCCCAGCTTGGAACGATCGCAATTAGGACCCAGTGGTCGCTGCGTAAATGTGAACAACTGAACGTAAGCAGGCGGAGATATGTACGTAAAAAACAAAAATAAACTTCACGGTGCTAAGTTTAGGACTTATGGAGGGTTATAGGGGGCTAGTATGCACTCCTTGTCCTTATGAACCACGAATGCATGCGACAGGTATTCTTCAAGAAATCCTCGACCATCTGGGGTCCCGGCATAGCCTTCGTTCATGCATATCGGATCGACTATGCCAATATAGGAGTCCCGAAGACGTCTGCACTCTTGGGCTTGGTACAGAGCCCATAGCCTGACCAGCGTGGTGTCGAGCCTATAGAGGTTGTACAAGTTGAATAGGTCTTCAAAGTTGATGTCGAAGGTGTCTTGGTCATGTTGCATGAAAAAATTATATTCCTTTGGCACCTTCACCTTCCAATATTGGCAGAATGTACCAGGATCTCTGGACATCTTCAGGTAATCTTCATGCAGCGTCTTCATGTCATCCGACAGATTGTCTAGTTCATCCTGTGGGAGCAGGTCTTTATACCGACGGGCATCTGTAATATGCCCATCAGTGTAGTTTGTTTTTAGTTTTTGGTTTTTGACTGATATCCGTACGCGGGGTAGTCTTGGACCGTCGTGAACAACAGCGCTTTCAGATTGAAGTACTCTTCTTCGTATGCGTCCCAGACCTGGGCCCCTGGTTCCCTGGTTCCCACAGTGTAGCTAGTTCTTCGAACAATAATTGTTGATACATGTTCAGATCGTTCCCAGGTTGCTTCGGCCCTTGTATGAGAATAGAGAGGTGTATGTACTTTCGTTTCATGCACAGCCATGGAGGAAGGTTGTATATCCATAGAACCACGGGCCAAGTGCTGTGTCTGCTGCTCATGTTGTCGAATGGATTGATCCTGTCCGTACTCATACCGAACCTGATATTCCTCGGATCTTTTCTGAAATCATCGTATTGGGCGTCGATTGCCCTCCACTGCGAAGCATCGGCAGGGTGTCTCATCACTCCATCATCAGTTTTTCCGCCCCTCGGCGTGCCAACGTAGCAGCTTTGCCTCCTTCTTGTTAGCGAATAAACGATTCAAACGGGGAAGGACCGGAAGATACCATACAACCTTTGCTGGAGTGCCACTCTTCACTGGGTCCTCATCATCGGCTTGGTTTCTACCCCTCTTGAATCTGGACGTGTTGCACGTGGGACACTTGTACAGCTTCTCGTGCTCCTTGCGGTAAATAAAGCAGTCATTCAGACACGCATGGAACCTCTGCACCTCTAACCCAAGAGGGCAGACAACCTTCTTGGATTCTTCGGTGCTCGTAGGCAGCAAGTTGTTTTTCAGAAAAACTTTTGCAAGAAAAGCCAGTGTCTCATCGAAGCCTTCGTCCGGACAGTTGTGGGCTGCCTTGATCCTTAGAAGTTCCAGCGTGACCGACAGACGCGTGTGCTCTGGATCGGAACCGGTATATAACGGGATTTGTGAGTCTTCAACTAGTCTCGTGAACTTAGCAGCCTCTCTTTCATCCTCGGGATCTATCACCACCTGCTCCACCATGTGAACGTCCTGCACCATATCGGTCAAATTGTTTCCCGTTTCTTCTTCGGCGTCAGGTTCGATACTCCCCTCGTCTTCGTCGTCATCTCCGTGTTCGGCATCTTGCTGTAATACCTGATCTTCCTCCTCCTCACCGTGACATGTCCAACGTGTATAGCCTGACATGAAACCCTTAAGCGCCAGGTGTACCGTCACCCTCCCTCTCGTATCGAACATTACCAAGTTTTTGCAATCGCGACATGGACAACAAATCTTCGTGCCACCCTTTCTCCTCATATCTCGTTCGGCGACATCAAGAAACTCATTCAAAGCCATAGCCCAACTCTCTGTCGCCCGGTTGTCGTACATCCAACTGCGATCTATCGATCAACACCTACGACACGAAACTAATCAGTTCGATAACCGAAAATCACATCAAATACATATACAAAATGAAAAGAACACTAGCGAGCATTATTACCGAGCACTAGTGATCTTTTCGGTGAGAAATGAGAGATGTATGGAGAGAGTGAGAGTGAGAGGAGGAGGGAGAGATGAGAGAGAGCTAGAAATGAGAGATGTATGGAGAGAGTGAGAGTGAGAGGAGGAGGGAGAGAGGGAGAGTGAGAGGAGGAGGGAGAGTGTGAGAGGAGGAGGAAAAGAGAAGATCTAGATCTAGATCTAGTCTCTCTAGAGCTTGGGGAGGAGGGTTGGGGAGAGGGGAGAAGTGTTGGTGGGTTGAAGGGGGGGCGGCGGCGACGGCGGCAGCAGGTGGGGCGACGGCGGCACTCGCTGCTGGCCAGTGGGCGCGCTCTGGTTATATAGGCGAGATCACCACTGACGGTCGCGTAAAAGGGGACCGTCAGTGAAACCGTCAGTGAAGACAACGTCTCTACTGACGGGCCAGTTCCCATGGCCCGTCAGTAAAATGCAACGTCATATATTCCCCTTTACACTGACGGGCTACGTCTGCGCCCGTCAGTGGATATGTCATCTCCACTGACGGGCTCTTAAATCGAGCCCGTCAATGGAGTTCACAGCGTCATCTATGCCACCTCACGTTCATCTCCACTGACGGGTGGATTTGGCGCCCGTCAGTGGTTCTCCTAACGTTCATCTTTGCTGCCTTCTCCGCTGACGGGCTGTTTGGCGTCCGTCGGCGGTGTTCCCCTCCAGCGACGGACCTTTTTGTGCCCGTCAGTAGAGGGGGTTCAGGAGAAGGTCAATCTGCAGTAGTGAGAATGCTAATTGATTGTCCTTTTTGGGGCAAACAATCTATTTCTCCTTACCAAATCTTCTTCCTCCGGTCTTCTTTCTGTTCCTACTTCGTTGTTGCTATTGTTCTAACTGACCTCTTGCGAGCTTCATTCTCTGTGGTGATGCCACTTCCATCGTTGTAGCCACCATCATGAGGTTCAATTTCAAGTTAGGTGTTGGGGTCTATCCCCCGCTCCCTGGGCTTAGTAGGATGGCCAAGGGGGTCGGCGACGGCGTGGCTAGAAGAGGGCGGTGCGGGTGGGAGTGCCACCGGTCACGAGCGGCCAAGGGATACCGGTTGAGTAGAGACGACAAGCCGGTTGGCACCAGTTGGAGAAGAGGTGAAGAGGCTTTGGGGTGACCATATAGAGAAGGGAGGAGGAGGAGGCTGTAGCAGCGGAGACGATGCTAGATCATGCCCCGAGGGGATTGCGAGTCCGGGTAACACTGTGCAAGGAGGTGCTGGCAACTGTGGGAGGTAAGAGAAGGGAGTGGAGTGGATGGTTGATCTAGGTTGTTCTATCTAGATCCACTGAGCCAAAACTTCGATTATTGGATGAAAAAAATCAGTTATATACAAAAAGACAACCCAAAACAACATCTAAATATACAAGGTTCTAATACAATGGTTATATGCATCTGCACGTGGGAGGCCATGGTCCCTGCCGGATGTCAGCACACCCTCCCTCCACCACTTAGTGGTTACGGTCGTTGGATGCGAGTCACCGATTTCTCCACCGTAGAGGTGAGACCGTGGTGCACAAATTTCAAAGCATTTAGAAATTTTCGATTTGGGTTGATTCCAGTTTTTAGTCGGATATCAAGTAGTATCAGTTTTCCTTTCTTTCTTCTGTGCCGTGCGATGCAGGCTCAGAGACGATCACATACACGAACTCAGAGATGAAGCCAGAGACGTCGTACATGCTAGTGTAAGCAGCGAGTTAGATTTGGTCTCCGATTTCTCTGTCCAGGAAAGGACACGAGTGACTGCCACACACGGATCGGACGGTAGCTTTTTGGCGATGGCGACACTTGCTTTTGCACCCCGCCGGTTGATGTACACATGCATGCATATGTCCGACAAGATCGCCCCTGCAGTATTGCATCGATCGTATTTATTTCTTGTGTCTTTTTAAGCGGAACAGAAAAGTCAGAGTTAATACTACATCGGCAATACCGGTCAACAATGTGCTGGCACACATGGTGACTGTCCCAGAGTCCAAATGTCAGGTCTCTCCCTCTCTCTCTCTCTCTTAAGAAAATTCAAAGTGTCAGTGCATACAAACGTGTCATACGTGGGAATTGTACGTACGTGTACTAACGTGATATCATCGTCAAACTAGCTAGGAACTTGTACTGTACTAGTACTACATGCGAGTATGTTATAATGTCTAGCTCACGTACATGTCATTCTAGAGGGGGAGAGAGAGAGAGGATAGAACTAGCTATGGCTTGGAGAGAAGAAAACTGGCTCTGTTCTCTGTTTGACTGAATCGACGGGCGGAGCTAGTTACCATGCATCAACTACTCGGTAAGTTAGTGAGCTTTACGGATATTTAGGAGCAGATCATTGTTCTCTGCTCAGTACTCATTATGACTAGAGCACTGAAGGACAAGGATGCAAAGTAATCCAAAGCTGAAGGTCAGAAGGCATAGTAGTAGCAGAGAAAGACAGCCTAGCTTGCTAGCTGAGAGGCCGGTCTAGCAAGTAGCACATCCTAGGACTGGACTGGAGAGCCTCACATTACACTGCACTGCAAGGAATGCTCAGTGATGAGTTGAATTAGGTGTCTGCTATCTAGAGAGAGGGGGGTGCATGCTGCAGGCAGGAGTGGCTCAAGGCTGATTCTTTCTTGCTTGCTTGTGCCTGCATGTGGTATGTGCATGCATGCCCTGCAGGACTCACCTTCTCAACCACTCTGATGAATGATGATGCTGACCATTGCTGGGGCCCCTCTTCCCACAAATGGCCCCCTTTTCATGCAGTTTACTTATTTCCTAAAGTCTCTATCTATCTCTTCTTGCTTTCTTGAAGTTGGTGTGGTGAAAGGGCCGATCCATGGGTGTCATTATCACATAACAAACTGTGCTCTTATCCGCTTCTGTTTTCCACTTGTCGGCTGCACAAGCAGATGAAGACATCCACCTTCTACTATTCAGCCGGATTTGAAGGCCTAATGCTTCAACCAAACCGAACAAACAAACAAATGTTTGGATTTGGACTCTTTAAGGCACAGTTTGCAAGGCGGGATTTTCGCATGTTCCTATAGAAATGAATTGATCCGTGTGAAATTGCTACGTTCCAAAAGAAGTCCTGGATGTATGTTCATGGTGTGATAAGATAAAGCTAAAGCTCGGCCAGACAGGGTCTCATGCGCGGTAAAATGTGAAACTGCACTTAGTACACGAGTGTGCGTGGTAATGCCAGAAATTGGAGATGGTAGGCTGGCCAATTTGTTGAGCGGCAAACAGCTATGTTGTAGGCGCTCATTTCTCTTTTCTCTTTCTTTCTTCTCTCTCGCTCTTGTTGCTTTTATTCTCTTCACCTCCTCTCTTGCTTCCTCTCCCCTTCCTCTCCGCCAGCCTCGTCGGTCAGAATGGAGGGGAGAACTCGGACGCTCCTCTTCCTCTGTAAATTCATTTGTAGCCGTATCGTTGCCATTAGGGTGTTTGGTGAGATGTCGTGTATTCACTCACTGTTAACTTAGAGCTCTTGGAGGTTTCTCCTCCGGTCGCCCGCCTCGCCCCCATCACCAGGTTCCCTAGTGTTGGAGCCGTCACTTTTGAGGAACTAGAGGTGAGGGTTGGAATCCATCGGAGGACTTTATCTTGGTTGCCTTCTCTCCCGCCGGTGGCGATTGGAATTTCGAGCTTACCGGCGGCTTGTTCTCTGGTCGGTGGTGGAGAATTGGAAGGGATACGTTGTAGTCTACTTGTAGCAGTTTCGACATGTGTTCAAGGCTGGCTCTTGTCTGTGAACGTGTGTCTAATGGGGGCACTGTTGTATTTTTCTTTTTCTTTGCCCTCTCCACTGTATTATCTGGATAGACCTTTGTTGGTCCATTTTAATTTAATATAAGCAGGGCTTTAACAAAAAGAAACAGCCATATCTGTTGGATGGTCAATGTTAGAGCTGATTCTGATTTTAATTGTTCTGTCAAGTGTCAACAATACTGCAGTATTTTGGTGACAACAATGCATGTCAAATAGGCCTTTTACAACTTGTGGTAGTGTATTAATTTGGGCTTCTAGTAATATTCTTCCCCTACCAATCAACATCACTCACAGGAGTCACAGAGCATTTATTTCTATCTGAAGAAATATTCTGCAAGTATTTTGTATAGAATGTAAGGTAGCTTGTCAACACCAGTATGTCGCTCAACTGAAAGCTGCTCCTGCCTTATTGGCCCAATAGTCCTCCAAGCTGTTCTGAAAACTGAGCAATATGGGCACCTGATATAATTGTTGAAACAATTATACAGCCAAGAATTTTTTTCCCTGGTCTTAGGGCGCGTTCGGTAGTCGCCCGCGCCGCGTGGCTCCGCAAATCCCGCTCCGTGCGCCCGCTCCCCGCTCCGCTCGTGGAGTGCGGCGTGTTCGGTTGCCCCGCTCCGGCTTCCCGCGCGCAGGGGAGGAGCGGCGGCGAGAGGGGGGGGGTGCTGCAGCCCGTAGATCTGGGCCGGAGGGAGCGGGCGACCGGCGGGGTGCGGCGGCGAGGGGCGGCCGAGCGGCGGCGAGGGGGGAGCGGTGGTGGTCGGGGGAGCGGTGGCAAGGGGCGGGTGGCGAGGGGGGGTGCTGCGGTGGTAGATCTGGGCCGGAGGGAGCGGGCGAGCGGCGGGGAGGGGGGTGCGGCGGCGTGGGGCGGCCGAGCGGCGGCGAGGAGCGACCGGTGGCGACGAGCGTTTCGGTCACTTGGCGGTGGCAAACCGGGGTAATTTTCTCCAACTCCCATTATAGCGATCCGTGGAATCAGGTTTGAGCAGCTCTGCGATTTTGCACTAGCGAGGCCTCTGGATCCCGGATCTGGGCTCCGCGGATCTACACCGTTCGGCCCGGCTCCGCCCGTGGAATCAGCAGAGCGGGGAGCTGGAGTGATACCGAACGGGCCCTTAGTTCCGTGCTCACAAACAAACTTAGCAGTGATATGTATATGGTGATGCTGTCAGCGGCAGTTAGCATGTTCTACCATTCTGAAAATTTTCAGTTAGCACATTGCAGTACTCCACAGCAAACTTCCTCAAAAATTTCAGACAGCACATTGCTCCATCAAGAACATTCTCGCACGAAATTAGAAAGTATATGCTGCCACACGTCCCTTTTGCCTGCTATTGCTTTGTCTTAAGTCTAAGGACACTGGAGACAAGAAAATAAATCTCATGTCTCCACATGAACTGATGAAAGAAAGCACTAAGATTTCAAAGCAGGAGCAAAGGTGGAGAATAGTGCAGTCTAACACTAAACTCTGATACAATCATCTATTAGCCAAGCCCCAGATTTCGTAGATCTTTCTTTTGAGCAGTGGATCCCTCTTTCTTGATCCGAGAAGGCCTAACGATACGGTCAATAATTCCGTATTCAAGAGCTCCTTCAGCATCGAAGCGCTTCACCCTAGAGAGGTCCTCATGAATCTGCAAAATGAGTAAATGCTTGAGATGAGAGGAATACTTAGGATTGCAAATGGAGAGATTAACCATGCTGCCTCATGAGAGTGTTGCACATATAGGGAAAGTAGCAAAATGGTATTCTACATCAGATTTTTGACTTAGCAAGTCAAATCCTTAGGCATCGTGGAAGGGTGCAGGCCACACTAAGCTGTTTTGAGATTAACTGAAAGCTTGTTGTAGCACATTAAACCATAATAGCAGATGACGAGGAACAATGTAACAGCAAGATGCAATGGAAAATGCTTACCTTTTCAACAGAATGACCTGTGTGCTCTGATAACTTGCCATAAAGATAGTTCTTGATTCGATTAAGTTCATTTGCTTCATTTTCTATATCATCGGCCTGTAGGGAAAAAGAAGTGTACAGTAAGGCACCTCAATAAAAATAAAAATGAGACTGTAAGCTGAGGCATTTTTAATAGGACACTGATTATTAAGCTTCCGGTAAGACCTAAACCTGGCCTCGAGCTGCTCCAGCAGGTGACTGAAGTGAAATTCGGCAAAGAGGCATACCAGTACGTGAACCCTAGATAGCATAAAATAGCAGGAAAAATAAGTATTATAGTTGAGTATACTCAAGCCAAGGGAATTACAAAAGGTTGGTATTAGAGTAGTAATACCTTTTCACCAGCTGCAAGAATAAATCCTGCCAAGTTGAATGCAAAACCCAGGCAATGAGTACCGATAGGACTTTTTAGGCTTAACATGGTATCATATAATGCCATGCAAGGTGTAAGCTGCCACATCATTGATGATATACAAAAATTAGAAAGCCTCCCAATCAAAAAATTAGAATGTCACATGGTTAGCTAAGAGTAAGTTGATTTGATCAGATGTTTCCATTAGCTATTTTGGAACATCAAACCAAAATTTATTCATAAGCCATAAATCACACTAGGGACTTCAGTACTCCTGTTGCATTTACCAACTGTACTCCTCATCAATAAAATGGATTTCCAAATAGACTTTAAATTCCGGTGAGCTTTCCAAACAATTAAAACAACGCATTTCAAATATCGTTTTATTGTCTTCACTTAAGTAGTTATTTTTGCATCCAAGACAATCATCACTGGAAGAAGTCCCTCTATTTCCAGAATGAATATTTCCATTCCATAGCTACATAAGATTTTGCAGTAGTTTTACCCATGAGAAGAGGATAAAATATATAACTCAGCAAACAAGACCCCAAAGTTCAGACAATTCCCTCACTTACTAACCTAAAGAGTAGCATTGGTGGTCCCGTCATTGGGCTATGCATGTGAACCGAGCAGCTCATGTGTGCTCAGCTCATCCCAATTTTATGTTTTTAAGATAAACTCTTGGAGCAACATCTTGGTTTCGAATTCTTAAGAATATAATACCACTAGCAAGAAACGAGATCATGGCCAAAAAAAAAGTAAGTCACATAAAAGAAGGCCAACCAACATGAAAACAAGGACAATGTCGTCAAATTCTTACATCTCCTCCTGGGCCATTAATGTATAGAAGAATCTTTTTTGTGTCATCAACACTGTCAAGATACAACATGCTTGCCAATACTTGGTTACTAAATTCTTCATCTATATTGTCCCCAATGAAGATAATCCGTTCACGATACTGCACATGTAAAATTCAAATTAATTGCCTATGTAAAGCAAAAAAATTATTATTAAGCATCACATTAGGTATACTGAGGTCTTACTAAAGCATTCCATATGTCAAGCCATTGCCAGGTTCCTTCACCAGGTGTTCTGTAAGGCACCCGCGGTGTACCAACAGGCATCATTGAAATACGTGCCCTGGTAGCCCTCTTATTTGATAACCTAATAAGTGTAAATATGAAGTAGACAGATATTTAAGGTAACAAATGTGTTCAGCAAACCACAGCAACAATTTTCTGACGTATTGGGCTACCTCAAATGTTAACAAATCTGTGGATTCTTCCTAGAAGAAAAACAAATAAAAAGAAACTTGTTTCAGCCAGGCATGTTTGGTTGGATGCCACAACTTGCCACACCTGAGTTAGCAAATTTTGACCTTCTTAGTCTAGTGTTTGGTTCTTTGACAAACTTGTGGCATGCCACACTTTTTTAGCCCTATGCCCCACATGCCATTGACACATTTTTTGCCACACATTGGCTAAGGTGTGGTCATCAATTTGTTGGCCACAAAAAGTGTGGCATGCCATAAGTTAGCTAAGTTAGGTGTGGCAATTTGTGGCACCCAACCAAACATGCCCTACTGATACAAGCTTTCATCTTAGTTTGTGAAAAAACAATATATTTTCAATATTCTCCGTCCATCAAGATATATTTTCAATATTCTCCGTCCATCAAGATGGGACTTAAAGGTCACCAATGGTCACAGCCACTCGATACAATCAAAACTCAAAAGCATCCATTCACATAATTAAAAAGCCCACAAGTATTTCCATGCAAACCACAGACGCCTGATAATGAACTGAACTAGCTCAACAAGCATCACTACCACCCAAAATGGAGATTGTAGATAACACCTGAGGATTTGAAGCATTACACCGTACACGAGGTGACAACTTCCAAATTCTAAACACATCCATATTCATACAGCAAGCAGAGAAAGGCTATCATAATAGATCGGCATGCACGTACCCTAGAGAGATCCTGCGGTTGACGGCGGTGTAGAACTGGGCGTTGACATTCGGGCACGATGACTCCGACGAGCCTGCTTAGCATTTCCAACCCCAAACCAAAAATCAACAACCAGAAAACGAGCATAAATTCGAAAGGTTTTATGTGGTTTTGCTCACCGAGCTTGGTCTGGGCCTTCAACCCGACGAAGACCTTGGTGCCCACGCTGCAAAAGGAGAAAAACAGAGAGAAGTTGGGGGCTGGTTAGGGTTTAGGGGATCAGGGAGTCTGGGAAGAGAAGCGGAGGGGGAGGCAGTGGCCGACCTGAGAGAGGTGGGCGCGGTGGCGACGGCGCGGGGGTGGAAGCAGGAGCAGTTGGCGTGCGCCGTCGGGGACAGCGCCATTGGAGCCGGGCTGCGGAGTGGTCGGGAGAAGGGAGTGGCCGAACGGATAACGAAGGGAGGCTGTAGGGTAGATGTGTGCTGAGATTCGTGCATCTCCTGATCAAGCAAAACTGCGAGAACCTGATCAAGCAAAACTTTACACCGGAAGTTTTCAGCACCGAAAAAGTCTATGTCCAAAATTTTAGCTATCGCCCGAGTTCGATTTTTCAACCACAGTTCACGGAACAGTCATCAAAATTTCATCAAGTTTTACAAACAGTTTTAGTTGAGATATATGCCAATTTAATTACCCACATGGTATACACGTCAGTCAAAACCACACATCAAACTCACTGAGTTAATGTCGATCGTACATCAGTCAAAACCACACGTCAAACTCACGGAGTTAATGTCCATTGTACTTACCCCTTGTTAAAAGAACAAAATGATACACCCGTAGTCCCTGAACTCGTGCGGTGGGATCACTTTGATCCATGTACTTCTCAAATGCACATTTGACCCTTTAAACTCTGTTAAGGAGTCCATAACTGTCCATAAGACGATTAGCTGGCGAATTTCGAACACGTGGATAGGTGAGACTGCCATTGTGGCACGTATGGCGGATTGCTGCGTTTTGGTCCTCATATCCATCTCCTTTGAACTCGTGGCCCGATCGGTTTCATTCTCTCTTTCTCTCAAATCCATAATCGGTAAATCCCCAATTCATCCTCACCGATGAACCGCCATCTCAGCCATGGCTTCCTCGAGCTTCGTCGGTTTTAGTTACCGTCGATGGGACCACTGTCGCTCATCAAGGGCATGTGATACTGATGGAGAGATGTGAAGAGGTTCACATCGATGACCGAAGACAACCCGAGCCACAACTTTGTGAAGTGCCCTAATCACAAGGTAGGTGAAAATCTCTTTGTGTTTTGTGGTTTATCTCTTCCCATTGGTCATGTATTTCAAGTCTTTTGATTTCATTTCAGCCTCACAAAGGGGGTCGCAATATTTGGTTATGGGTGGTGGATTACGCCGAGTACATTAGGCGTGGTGGTGTCGCGGAACAAGGAGTAGTCGAACTGAAGATGGAGCCTCCTGAAGCTGAGATGGAGAATATGGAGATGATGCAGAAGATCATGGTTGTACTAGTAGCACTATTAGGTTTAGGCAAGGAAATCGTATTGATCTTGAAGGTTGGCTATTTTATTGCTTCTTATTTTGTTTGCTTTCGTTTTGAAGAAATGAATGCATGTTTGCTTCTGAAGACATGATTACATGTTTTAGATGCAGAATTAGTAAGATTGTAGCAAGTAATGTATTGAATGGAAAAATGCTATTTTTCAATGAATATTTATCCTAAATTGGACATCTGTTTGGAGATATCTTGTCCCGGATTTACAACAATACATGAGAATACATTTAGTGAGATTGTAGCAAGTTACTGAATGGAAAAAATGGTATTATGCAATGGATATTTGTTCCCCCTCCCAATTGGACATGTTGTTTGCAGCTATCTTGTCCCAGATTTGCTTAGTGCATTAGAGTGCTTTTTCTAGGTTTGTACATCATGCTGGCAACTATATTCAATAAGAGTACTCATTCAACAATGGACATACAAAATGAAGGCATAATTGGAGCTTAAAGACATATACGAACATAAGTGACACACGCATCATGTTTCCCCTGCTGCTAGACATGAGTGACCATAAACAACCATTGTTGTTATGTTTAACACAGCAACAAGTTCACAACCAAAACCAAACCATAACATCTCTCATGGTAAAATGCTTACAAATTCACAACTTAAATAACCAGACATTACTACTAGACACCAAAAAATAAGTTTTTGGCACATAATATCAATTCTTTGCATTTTTGGCTCGTTGAATCTTGGCATGCTTGGCATCCTTAGCAGTTCCAAGTCTCTGCTTGGAGATCAACAACTTTTTTGGTTAGCATCCTTTTCCTCTCTTCCTTAGTGGTAGTTGATGGTGGAATTGGGCAGTGTGTGGAAACATTCCCCTGTGTAAATGGGACAACAGTTGGTTGTGTTGCCTCCCTCTGTGCCCTTCCTCTCTGAATCTTGGCTTGCTTGGCAACCTTAATAGCTGCAATCTTCTTTGCTTGGGAGTCGGCAACTTTTTTGCTCAACATTCTTTTCCGCCATTCCTTGGTGGCAGTAGTTGTTGGCATTGGGCTTTGTGTGGGCATATTGGACTGTACAAATCTAGATTGGGGGATAACAGTTGGTTGTGTTGTCTCTATATGTGTCCTTGCTCTCTGCATTAGACATTAGTGTGACATTAGTTAGTGTGTTGATATGAACAAAACCGTAGAAGTTGAAATAAACAATGATTGCAGTAAGTAATATACCTCTTCCATGAATGTAGTAAGCACCTAAGGGCAATACTCTTACATGTCAACCAAGTCTTCACTACTACATGGCAAGTTAGCATATTTAGAATTCACTTGATCACTCCACGGCAAGTTAATATCTTGTTATTACAGGCTCTTCACCAGAAGAGGATTTAATAGGATGTGCTCTTATTTTCCTCCTGACCTGCTTCTTTGGTTTCACCCAGCTTTGTAATAAACACATCCACCTTTGTTGTGGCCAGGCTTCCCATAGTGCATTGTGGATTACCACTATATGCTTTGACATTTTCTGACCTTTTTTCTTGCCTTGAACTTCATACGGTTTGTTTTCTTCTGCTCTTGGGTGGACTTTATTTCCATACTTAGGTGGGTCGATTGCACAACCATTCATCTATTGCTAGTCTTGCTTGTCATTGCAGGGCATTATGATGTTCTAATAAGCTTTTGTGAATGTTTCAATAGAGTAGCAACTGCTATCCGTCTCTTCTACACATATTCTTTCATGCCTTAAGCATGAAATAGCATGAGGACATGGGATACCAACGATGTCTCATCTTCTACAAGCGCAACTCTTGAACCTAAGATCCACAATAAAGGTCAATCCCCTATCCTGGACATCAAAAATCCTCATTCCCGCTAGTAGGACATAGCAAGTATTTGCCACATCTGCAATTTTTTGTATCCTCTTCCTGATCTTTGGGCATATCCCACCTTGCCACCTCTTAGCTTCTTTCTGCTTGTTATAAATCCTTGTCTAGCTCTGATCCTCTCAATCATACTAAGTATTGGCAGCTGCCTAGCATCTAGGATATATTTGTCAACATATCATTTCATAGTTAGAGAGTGGAATGGAAGACATACAATTAGAGGAGAGTAGTAATTGATAACTTGTTAAAGACCTTACAATTGTTATTAAGAAGGATGTCACACTTGGAGAAGTCACTAAAGAAAGCTCTGACCCATGTGTTTGGTGGCGGTTCTTCAAGGCAACCATGTGCATCCTTGTTCAGTACCTTCATCTCTTCCATATTTTTGTTCCAGTCATAAATAGTTGTTGATCTTGCACACTTCCATATCTTTTGAGTGCATCTCCTTTGAACAAAACTAGGGAATTTGAGTATAAGTGTCTGACACAGAACCTATGTTCTAAGTCAGGGAACAAATGCCTCACAACTTTGATTAATCCCTAGAAGAACATAAGTTTTGAGTGCATCTCCTTTGAACAAAACTTGGGAATTTGAGTACAAGTGTCTGACACAGAATCTATGTTCTGAGTCAAGGAACAACTGCCTCACAACTTTGATTAATCCCTAGAAGAACATAAGCAGTTAACAAGCATATCACAAACATTTCAAAAGATAACATGTTGATCACATAACAGTTACTGCTAGGCATGTGAAGCATGTATGCAATTAACTAGAACCCCATAAGCAGATAACATGCATAACACAATCAGCTAGGCATGCCAATCATAGATGCAATTAATTCTAAATAGTTAACATGCATAACACAATCAAGTCAAAATTAAGATGCATAGTTAGGCAGAAGCAATTCCTTTTTGTTTGTCACTCATAATTGTCTAGGGAGCAGTGTTTATAATTTCAAGATATTTTTCAGAGTATCCAAAAACCACCTCTAGCTTGCAGTGTTTTTCAACTTCTACTATAGCCATAGCCACATGATATATGCAATCATTAGGGTCCATGCCTATAGTAGTGTGAATCTGACCTCGAAACTTGGTCTTGATGTGGCATCCATTAAAGAAAATTACAAGCATACGGCCAGCCATGAAACCCCTCTTGCATGCATCAAAAGAAACATAACATCTCTGGAACCTTCTAGCACTTCCAGGCTTTAAAGTTTCATCAAGTGTCAAGTAGAAAGTGCTTCCTAGGTTAGACCTTCTCAGCTCTTATGCATAATCCTATAGCAGATTATACTGAGCAATCTCATCTCCATAAATGGCAGACAAGGCCTCTCTTCTAGCTCCACCTAGCTTACTTCTACAAGGTGTCATGTTCCAATCTTTTTGAACAATCCTAGCAAAATTCTTCAATGACAACTTGTCATCTGCTCTAATATACTCAAGGTATATCTCTGCTAGAAACTTGTAGGTGAATGCCGTTACTGTCCATGCCCTCCTACATGTATTTATGAGACATACCTCTTTACCATGAAGCATTTGGAGCTGCTGTCATGTGAAGCATATAATTCCAGGGGCAACCTTTAGCAGACTTGGCTTCTAATCTTGTCTTGTCATTCTTGGGCTTGCAGATGTCCACCTTGTTCTTGTAGCTATATTCTTTTAGTGCCTTCCTAAGTATATCAACCGATGGGAGAACTTGTCCAACTCTAAAAACAGGATCACTCATGTCTTCATCCCTAAATGTCTTGAAGTTCATCTGCATCTCATCATCTAAATCAGGCAATTGCAACCATTGCTCTGAATGTATTTCTTGTTCTACACCATTCTTGCCCTTGACATCAACCAGATCCTCCAAATTGTCAGCATCTTGGTCTTCATCCCCATCTTCTAATTCATTGTCAATATCAACTAGCTCTGGCACATAATCAAAATCCTCAAGCATTATCACTTCCACCATCTTCCTAACCAATTGCTTCATCAACTTGAGGCCCTCTGCTTGAGCTCCGTATATCTGAATAGAATGCAGGAAGTATCTCACCCTTCTTTGGTTCTGCAAAAGTCACCTTCCTTGGGCTAATGACCTTGGGCAATTCTGAAACTGGATACACACTATGTCGTCCCAATCTATACCCCTAATACTTTCATCATGGTTTAGGTACAACATCAAATTCTCGTGCCCAAACCCATCCATGGTCACCATGAAATTTATGTCTTCATCGGCTTTTACCACTCGCAACCCATCTTCATGAACACCCTTTCCAGGCATATATCAATAGTGTGAGTCATGTGATGACATAAACAATATATGTGATGAATATTTTGCCATACTTTGTTTTGTTGGATTTGAATATTCAGTTGCATGAATTCAATGACTGTTGGTTTGGATAATTGACTGTGTGGTTGATTGAGTTTCTCAATTTGTCTCAAAAAAAATTGAGTGGATGAAAGATTTTTCTCGACTGACTTGGGGTCAAGTGGAAAACTTGTGCTCGCAACGCTTTGCTTGGTCTATTGTGTGCAGGTGTGAGTTGGGTGTGGCGATGGTTCGATCATATGGACCGGCATGAGGCTTGGAGGGCTGAGATGCGGTCAAGGAGGTGGCGACAATATCGTGCGGCTTAAAAGCATGTACGCGGAGGACAAAAAAGCGGGTGGAGACGAGACGTGAAGTCCAAGTCAGTGCGAGGGCGTTTTGGTAAAAACGCAGAATCTACCGAAGCATAACCAAGAAACTACGGCGGCGGCCGGGAAGCGGTTTAGGGTTAGTTGCTTAGGGTAGAAGAAAAGATGGATGGTGGATGAGTCACTTAGACGCTTTGTGATGCGTGCTAAGTGCTCATGCCATCTAAGTGGGCTTAAGGCCCAAGTGGTGGGAGGTATGCCTCCACCACTATAAAAGGAGGGGTAAGAGGTGCTTATCCCTCAACCCTTTGGTAAGCATTGTGAAAACCCTAGTTATGGGCTGCTCAAGAGAGCTTTGACCTACTCGAGGTTTTTGAAACATCAAGAAAATCCATGAAAATGCAATACAAAAAGATTTTCTCAATCCCTTTGTGTTCTTGAGCTATTCCTTCATTAGTTCTTTTGGATTTTTGTTTTCTTGCTTTTCTTATGGATTGATCCATGGTATGGCAAGTAAGTGATAGGGAGATCATCTCCATACTGATCCCATCCAAGCATACTCAAGGATTCAACCTTTTCTTTCTCTATTTGAGCTTTCCTTGAGAAAAGGGCAAGAAATGAGATTTTCGTGATTAATCTTTGTAGACGGTTTAATCTTGTGGTTTGGGGCTTGGAATAGGTTGCTGGGACATGTGAGATGACACCATATGTGATTTGAGATCAAGAGTCCCCACGAGCTTCCTTTTCCCTCAAGTTTTCTCTTTTCTCATTCTAGGGCTGATTGGGAGAAAAGAGGATAAATGTCTTGACTTGAGAAGTTTTTATGGAGATCAACACTTGATCTAAACTCACAAGACTTTCCTACACCTCTACAAAATTTGGTTTGATTTGGTTGGGTAGATTTTGAATTGGCCAAAAGTTGGATCGAAAATTCTGTTATGGAATCTGGGCTAATCTTCGTTAACTGGTCTGAACAAGGTCAGACCGGCCCTTGCACCGGTCAGACCAGCCCCATGCAAGGTCTGACGGCCCTCAGACCGACCTCCTCCAGAAACAAGTTTTCGCTGCCTGAGCCCGGTCAGACCTGCTCTATAGCCCGGTCAGACCGGCCCTATTCACCGGTCAGACCGGCTCTCCAACCGGTCAGATCAGCCTTGCATGTACACTGAGTCTGCTATTGTTTCAGTTTTGTGGTTGTTTGTCGAGTGAGTTTCCGCTGCATCTTATTTGTCACTTACAGTAGCACTTCAATGCTATTTGTGGTTGACGTTTGATAAGAATTTTTTAAAACTGACATTCACCCCCCTCTGTCGGGAAGCCACTGATCCTACAAATAGACTTTCAGAAGACCACCCTTCTCATACCCAGGTTGCTCAATGAAATCATCGATCCACAGCCTTGACCACGTGTTTGAATCACATGAATCAAACCAGTCGTGCTTGCCGTCTGCATATGCTCAAGTGGTTCTAGAGCCAACAAAAACCTCCCATGAATGATCTAACCTATGAAGTCATTGCTACTTGCATCTACATTGACAAGAACAACAACAAAATTCATGAATCCACATGCTTAATTTGAACCAAAATCCTAACCCTGGATGCGTAAACATGACCCTACTACACAAACTAACTCGAAGAAAAAATGATATCTTTGGTTGGGGTTTGCGAGATTTGAACGTACCATACACCAACACGGCTTGCCCTTTCCGTTGTCACTTGGGCGCCATGGTTTGGTACGGACAATCGACGGGGAGCTGCGTACACTAGCCTCGGCCGGCACCGATCACCTCCCACACGTCAATCGTCGTCGCGCCGGCACCGATCACCTGCCACATGTTGATCGCCTCCTGCGTCGCGATGGACAAAAGAGGAGTAAATGATAAACCCTATAGCATGGAAGGGGAAACTAAAAAACACAAAGGCATTTGAAGCATCTCACATGTTGCGCACGCACGCTTCTCGCCACGGTTGAAGCTACATCAGATGATAGGTCCCAGCTTACCTATGCACGTGTTTGAAATTCACCAGCTAATTGTGTTATGGACCATAATGGACCCCTTAATAGGATTTAGGGGGCCAAATGTGTGCTTTAGAAGTGCAGGACCAAAGTGATCCCACTACATGAGTTCAAGAACAGTGGGTGCATTTTACTCAAAGAAAATGTCATATTTGAATATGGCAATAAGGAGGAATGCACATCGAAACTTTAGGTCCGGGGATTAGAGGCGTTGAGGAATGATATATACTTCCACCGTACCCACCACTTGTCAAAAGGAAAATGAAAAGGAACTCTATCTATGGATGTTTGGAATTGACGCACATATAGGTTCCAAGGACATATGTGATAGTTACTGTCGTAAAAAAAGTGCGGTAGCTTACTAACCGAATATTTGTTGTTAAGTTTCTGGTGTAGTTAAGGAAAATAATGTGTGTTGATTTCTCAAACTTCTACTATTTATTTATAGAGTTGCTAGATTACATTGGTCAGCTCGACATATGCAGGCCGGGCATCCACGGGCATCCAGACTCCAATGCTTCCTCTCAAGGTAGGCTAAAGATATCGATATGTCAATCTTTTCACATATTCCACAAACTATACAACAAAAACACTTTGTAAAGTTTTTACCAGTTAAAACCAGTAGAGCTCTACTTATACATTAAGTCTAGGGAGCACTCAAGTAATTTTCTGTTATAGGGTACTCAGATTCTAAGTACTTTGATCTTAACCAATGGATCATGCATCGTCATTCCCTTACTTATAATAGAAAAATCATATAGATGAAAATTTGAGTACTAAACTAAAAGACACTCAATTGTCTATTGAAAATTCCTCAAACAAAGTCGAGACCAAGACAATGAACACTTTCAATTACATTAGCCAAAAAGCCACATCCTACTTTCAGCTCTCTCCAAACTACAAGCAAAGCTGATCGAGAAAACCTGGCTTAACAAAAGGATCACTCCTATATTGATGGATTGTCCCCCAAAGGCAGGCCCCTCTCATTAATTAATTTCTATTGTAAGGCTCGGTTTTTGTGGTTATTAAAAGATGTTGTGTTGAACTTATTTTATAATCCGTAAAAAATAGTCATGAAAGTAAAATAAGTTTGTTAAACAAATAATAAAATAGAAAACGGTTAGACAAACGAAATTAAAATAACGCGTTGGCTAATTCTCAGTTGCTTGAAATTTTTGCAAATCTTAGTCACCTAAAATTGCACATTTGCTTAGACTAAAATTACAGTATTTGAAAGTGTGCAACTTTAATGAAAACTTAGTGCAATTTTCAGTCACCTAAAATTGTACACCACTTAGCCTAAAATTGCAGTATTTGAAAGTGTGCAACTTTAGTGAAAACTTAGTAAATTTTTTAGTTTGTATGTTATATATTAAGTGAGAGGTGGATGAGATCATTGGATATTGAACCAAAGATCTAAAAATGACTAAAATGTGAAAAAAATTCAAACAACTTATAAATAGACATTTCCTTAAAATAATTCACGGCGATGCCATATGTGAATGGAATTCGTTCGTTACTTGCTCGCTTCGGAAAACTCTAATTTCGTTAGAGTCCACCGAGTTGTCTTCATGGTTCCCTCTGCAATGCCACCGGCCTAGGGGCTAAACCAGAACCACATGGATGGCGCAGTGGCGCAGTCCGAGATCCGGGAACGACGAGCCGGCCGCGCGTATCTCGTCGGACGCGCCGCCGGCGAGCCTCACGAGCCGGAATGGCCGCCTCGCGGCGCCGCATTCAGCGAGCACCGAGTGCCAGTATCGGAACAGCGTCGCGGCCGGACGTGTGGCGCCGAAGTTCTTGTAGAGAAACCGGCCATCGGGGAACCGCACCCGTACAGTGCACGTCTCCTCGCCCATCTCCGGCTCGCCGTCGTCGGCGTCGGTCGTCGCGTGGTATGGCAGGTGGGGGACCGCGGCGCCAATGTGGTCGCTGCAGTAGGAGGTGAGGTGGCTAGCGGCGGCGTCGCGGTCGCCGGACATGGTGATCTCCTAAAAGGCGGCGATGAGCTCCTCCATCTGTATGCTCGCTGCCCTCAATCGCTGATTCACGAACGCGTAGATATCGATCAGATAGAGAGGTAGTAGCCGCCTAGCCGGGCGTGCGGCCTCCATTGGTAGCATTAATTCATGCACGCATCGTCGACGTCGAGTACTTGTCCGAGTCCGAGTTCTGTTCCGGATGGTGTTGAGTGCCAGAGCAAGACGAACTCGGGGCAGCCGTGGATGTAACTTGCATGGGCCTTGCGGATTCGGTTCAACCATACTTTTTGTTTCACGGAAAAAAAAACGGGGAGGGGGTGTTTTCGGAATTTTGTAGGTTGATTTCGCACAGTACAACACTAACAACATTACGATGTCTCGAAAAAGCTTGTCCGGTTCTTCTTTACGTTTTACAATTATTAGGGTTGGGACTACCATGCTAACTTTCACCTCCTCATCGGATTTTCTAAGTCGTGAGATATATTCGATGGTTGCTTGAGTCAATCGTCTGATTTGGATATCTAAATGGCGGACGCTACAAATCGGTATGCCTATCCTAGGATTTCTAGGCATAGCCCTGCAACGTTGATTTTCTTTCTCACGGACGGTTGGATCGGCATGCAATAGGTTGGTCCAAATCGGCGGATTGTTTCCGTGAAACAAACAGCTAATAACCCGGGATTTACGCCTTGACTGTAAGGAAAGAGCTGAAATGAATGCTTTATTGCCTTGTGCTGCATGGCGGGCATCTTCTTCTCCATTTCTGGTTCTGTACAGCTCGCGTGCCAGATCTCTGCAGCTGAAAATGGCGCATTTGATTCGTGATTTAGAGATTCCTCCCTCAAATAATCATAGATCTCATCCACGAATTGTTGGACCAAGTGTGATGGACGTCCAAAACAGTGCGGCAGGTATTGGGGAGCAGATGAACTTTCTTAATCCCCCTATTGCTTTCGTGGATGATCGGGAGGCCAGCTCCATTGCAGTTGTTTCGGTGAGTTTCGGAACCAAACTTTGATATTGCTCCTTGTAAAGCTTTGTTTCCTTATGTTTTGTTTCGTCCTCCTTGAAAATCTGATGGAAAACACGATTATTGCATCCAGTCTGAGGTTGAAGATGAACAGTGATGTATCTGCAACACATGTACATTGCTTGGGGAAACATTTTATGATATGGTGATGAACATTATGTTGCATATGCAGTGTACAAACATGTTTAGCGACCTGAATAAACATTTAACGTTTACGTGAGAAACAAATATTGATTGCAATAAATTTAAACGATTATTGCATCCAGTCTAAGGTTGAAGATGAACAGTGATGTATCTGCAACACATATACAGTGCTTGGGAAACATTGTATGTTAGGGTAATGAACATTATGGTGCATATCCAGTGTAGAAACATTTTAGCGACCTGAAACAACATTTGACGTTTACGTGAGAAACAAATATTGATTGCAATAAATGATTATGGACTAACTCGTTGAAACATCGATTGCAGCTCAGCGATGACAAAATAGAGCCAACAGGATTGCCTCAGGACATAGATGATGACGAAGCACGTACTTATGATGGTCATGAAACAAACACTGTTGTCGGAAATGAGAGTATGATGGAGCATCTTGTTCCATATGTGGGAATGGTGTTTGATACAGTAGAGGAGGCACAAAAGATCTATAATGAGTATGCACACAGATTAGGGTTTGGAACAAGGATAGGGTCCTCGAGGAAGAGCCAAAAAAAGGGTAGTAATCAGTTGATCAGGAGGGTGTTTGAGTGTGCTCATACAAGGAGAAACGAGTCTCAAAGTTAGCGAAACAATGGTCGATTGTGGAATTGAATCAAGCAGTGAGAAGGAAGATAGTTTACCTGAAAGAAATGGTGATACTAGGGCACGAAACTTGATGAAACGTCACGATTGCAAAGCAAGCATGGTTGTTGGTAGTCGGAATGGGAAGTGGATGGTTACGGTTATGCGCGAGGAGCACACCCACCCTATGGTCACTCGGGTGGAGAGAACACGGTTCTATAGATCTCACCGTAAAGTACCATATGAAGAATATGAGTTCTTGAAGACGTTGCATCATCGCAACATCCAGACCTCGCACATTATGGCACTGTTAGGAGACCTGCATGGGGGCCTCCGCAATCTTCCATACACAACTAGAGATGTTGAAAACATAAGGACAGTCCTGAGGCAAGGACTGAATTGGCGCGACATGGCGGTCACCGTGGAGTATTTTCAGAGGCTTCAAGCAGACAGCCCACAATTTTACTATGCATTGAAACTAGATGAAAACCACGCAGTGAGGGGATTGTTTTGGGTTGATGGAAGGACAAGACAGCTGTACAAGAAGTTCAGGGATTGTGCTTTTTTGACACCACTTTCTGTACAAATAGGTATAACATGCCGTTCGCGCCAATTGTAGGGATCAACAACCACAACCAGACGATAATGTTGGGATGTGCCCTTATTCCTGATGAAACTATTGAGACATTCAAATGGGTCTTTGAGAATTGGATGGTTGCTATGGATGGAGAACATCCGAACTGTTTGATGACAGATCAGGACCAAGCAATGAAAACAGCTATACATGAGGTGTTTCCAAACACTAAACATAGGTGTTGCAAGTGGCATGTGTTGCGGAAAGCGCAAGAGAAGCTTGGGAGGTTATTCAATACAAGGGAAGGGTTCGAAACTGATTTCTTTGCATGTATAAATGACACAGACACCGTTGGGGAATTCGAATTGTCATGGCAACAGCTGATAGTGAAGCATGACCTCTGTAATAACATTCACCTAAGTAACATGTGGGTCACTAGGGAGACTTGGGCACCGGCCTACTTCAAGAAAGATTTTTTCCCCTTCACGAGCACAACCGGGAGATCAGAAGGCTTAAACTCATTTTTTAAAAAGCTTGTCCACCCTCAAGACTCTGTATGGCAATTTGTGAAACAATACGACTACATAGTTGAAAGAACACTTGATAGGGAGGACAATGCGGGTTTCATTGGTGAGGTGACGACGGCCCCCCTGTGGTCTAGGTATGTTTCCACAATGACATGATGAATGTAGACTCCATACTATTTTGCATGTAATGAAGTGCTTATGTTACTTTATTTTGTTGACAGTTTTAAAATAGAGGAGCAGGCAGCAAAGTTCTACACAAGGGGATTGTTTGAAAAATTCAAATCATTGTTGAAAGGTACCTCGGCGTTGATCATCAACAGAGTTGAAGATACTAGGCTGATGTTTCAGCTATGTCCAAATGATTCGGAAAGGCCAAAAAAGCATGTAGTCTCGGTTAATCTAGAGGACAGTGCATACGTGTGCTCTTGCAACATGTTCAGCATGGATGGGCTGCTGTGTGCTCATATCTTGAAGGTTATGGTGCACCTAAACGTGCAAGAAATACCCGAAAAGTACTTGCTTGAGAGGTGGTCTGCGGAGGCAACAACTGCGCTACATAGAAGCAACGAGTGGCAAACATGCTTGGTTGGAGTTCCAGAAACTAATACTCTTAGATTTAATGCTTTATGCAGGAAAATGGCACAGCTAGCATCTGATGCGTGCTTTTCTGAAGGTACATACAAGGTTGTGTATGGAGGGATTGAGCACTTGTGTAGCCTAGTTGCTAAAGCTAGAATAAATGATGGTGGTGTGGACGAACCACTGAATGTTGAAGTTCCGAGCATTGTACGTAACCCGCCACGGAGTGCTACGAAGGGTCGTCCACCGGAGAAAAAGAAGAGGAAGATGCCAGGAGTGGAGATTAGGGCAATGAATAGCAAGAAACGTACTAACAGGGCAAAGAATTGTTGCTCGTTTTGCAGGGAGGACACACACAATAGAAAGACTTGCCCACAGTTAGCGCTTCAGAATAAGAGAGAAAGTGACGAAGCCGAAAGAGTTAGGCATGAAACTGAGCTCACATTGTGATGATCGGATCGTATTGGTTTAGTTCGGGACATTTTGAAAGAACTAGTGTGTTTAGTTAAGTTGGAGCCGTAGTTTGGTTTGTTTTGCTTCTCACTGTGTGAAACTATGGTATTGGATTCATAATTTGCTTTTCTATGCTTCTCCTTGATACAAATAATTGAGGGGAACAAAAATATATTGAATGATCAACAAGTTACCAGTTTATTTGCGCTGTAAAATGTTTCATACAGAAATGGACAAAGGAATTAGACTTTGGATGAGGCCGAAGAATGATGTTAGCTACTTTGCATGGATGAAACATTGTTACACAGAAAATGAAACATTAACATATGGGGAGTGAAACAAATTTGTGATTCATGTGAAACAAAAATGGCCTTGACGTCCCTGTTCATGTGAATATAGTGAGATGTTCCTTCGGCCAGCTCATTATGTTTCCGCCAGCACATTAAATGTTTCTGAATCTATCACAGTAATATCTAGATGGACAGAGGAATTAGATTTTGGATGAGGGCGAAGAATGATGTTAACTACTTTGCATGGATGAAACATTGTTACACATGAAATGAAACATTAACATATGAGGAGTGAAACAAAGTTGTGATTCATGTGAAACAAAAATAACCTTCATGTCCATGTTGAAGTGAATATAGTAAGATGTTCCTTCCGGCAATACATTATGTGTCCACTGGCATATAAGAATGTGTCATGCACATATGAAGATAACAAATGTATTCAAAGAAAGCAACATATTTGGACTGCATATGAAACACGATATATCATTCCACTGCCGACATGGTAACAATACATACATGTCATATAACAGACTCATAGGTTCATAATTCCACTTAATTCACGACATAGTAACAATCCATATATGACACATAGAAACAATCCACATATGTCATATAATACAGCAAGGTTCATAATCCGATGACAAGTTTAAGATGAGTAGTTATTCATTTCTTCCATGTCAAAACCCATGAAGAATCTTGCGTATTCAATGGCGACCTGATGAGCCCCTCAGCAATGACCTTGCGGAAGTCTATGATATGGTCCTGCAATGAAAAAATGTATTGTTAGAATTGATCAGCAAGTGCACACATAGAGTGATAGGAATATTAGACTATACGGGTCAAATTTCTTCAGTGCCTTGCCATCCCATTTTTCCATGAAAAGCATCGTGAAGATCCCGCAATCATAACTAGTGCATATGACAAGAAAGATCAACTATTATTGCTTCTCAATTATGTAATATTGGCATAACTTGTGTTAAAGATTGCACATATGAGCACTAACATGGTCCGCTGCTGTGGGCAGTCTTGTGGATAGTCAGATTTGAATTCCCCTCTTTTGTACCTACTGAATGTGTTTGTAGCATGTGCGAGTGCAAAGAAGTTCACGACCTACCGTTGGTAATGTTAGAAAACAGATGGCATTGTTGTGAAACAAAACCAAGTAGTAAGGAATACACATAGATAATGGAACTGAAACAGAAATACATACCACATTGTCGGCTGCCTCATATATGTCGTCTAAGCTGCTTCTTTTCAACGAGTTAAAAACGTTGGATGTCTTGTAGAGTAGATTGATACAACAAAGGATCCAATGGTCCCCGTGAACAATCGCAAAGTACAGCTGCAGCGATGAAGATGAGAGTTGTATTAATGCAAAGAAATTGGAGATAAGAACTGCAATAACATGGTGGAACAGGGACTAACTAGATCAAATTTCTCAAGCTTGAATTCTTCGTAAAATCGCATGAATTCTCCCTTGCATGTGTTTGGATCGAATGTTCTATCATCCACCCATGAGTTTTGACTACAAAGGAAACAATATTTATTGCAGCAATGAAACATTTCCATGCAAAGTAGTTAACATCGACATTACCGTAATAGATTGGGAAAAGGCAAATTTCTTGCAAGTTGGCTGGTTGATATTGATTTGTTAGCAACAAGGTTGAAGTGCCTAATGTAAAGCTCCATGACCTCCGTGCTGATCCTGGAACGAGGCTTTAATGACTCCCGGAAGTTTTGATATGATATATGGTAATCCTTAAAGACAATGAAATGTGGCCTATAAAACAAACATGGAACATCAAACATCCAAAATCAGTGCAATGTTGACTTAAACAAAGAAGAAGATATGAAACAATTAAGGTGAAGGAAAATGCTTACTGTTCTTCACCCTTCTTGGGCGGGTTGACGCATTTCTTTAGTATGTACGTCTTGTAGATATCATCAACCTCTTATTAACCTTAAGCTTCTTATTGATGACATCGTCATCAGTACCAATGAACGCCCTTTTTTTCCGGTTCTTCTTGTCAAGAGAGAGTGTTCCGATGCTTCTATCGAGTTCACTAACCACACGTCCTAAACATGAATGGAGTGAAACATGTGAGGGAACCAATAATACATAAAAACGAAATTTTGGGTTGACTAAGGTACCTAGATCAGCAGACTCCAAAAGAGTCCGGCTCCTTGTTGCCCTTGTTGGAATATCACGGAGAGGGGCCTCTGATGGCTCTACTTCTTCCGCTGCCTTGGAAACATTCTCATCTTCTTTCGCACGTGCTTGTTCTACTTCTTCCGCTGCCTTGGAAACACTCTCCCAGAATTCATCCTCATTTTTCCCACTAGAGCCACCATCAGCAACATCCTGGGGCTCACTATCTGCACCCGCAGATACTCCCGGAGATGGGCTAGCTGTACCTATTTCACATGGTACAGCGGTGTTGTGGGTTGCTTCCCCTCGGACCTCATGAAGCTTGGAAGCAGCGATAACCTCCATGGCAAACTCTTCCATGCGTTTGGCATGCATTGTTCTCATTATTGCATGGTTTCTCACTAAGTCTGCGTCCCAAAGGGCATTGTGCTTCTCTATAATATGTAGCAAATAACCTGGAATCTGTTGAAAAAGACATTGGCAATAATGAAACATTGAAAGTTATAATGAAAAATAACTGATATCTGTGCATGAAACAAAACTTTAGTGACTAAACATGTATAGAGTTATATGGAAACATTAGAAATGTAACTAATGAATTTTTTGAAAAACAGAAGAAAGACATGGACAACAACATAGGTATGGAATGTTGGAGAGATGGGAACATACTGCTATATGAATGGAAGCATGGAATCCATGAGAATGAAACATTTAATATAACATTCAATGAAATGATGTCTACAGGGGATAGTATGGATAACAATGCTTATATGTTATGGAAACATACTAATGTACTTCAAGATAAGTAAACACACGAAGTTTACCCATGGAGCTTGCGAGCTTGAAGGACGACTGCGCTGGTCACCCATTGCTTTGTCTCTGATGTCATCGGTGGAAGGACGATCAAAGTATGGAGTCATGTGAAATGGACGGAACTACAAAAAAACAAATTTAATTATCTATACAACATTGGGGGCCATCAACCGGAGGGACAAACGTGAGTTATGCATGAACTTACGGGGCGGGGCACCATAAGAATGTGGCTTCAATGATAATTTGTTCCTATCCTGTTTCATGACGAAAACAAAATCTTCATCTTTCACGTGAGACGCCCTTGGCAGGGAGTAATCAAAACGATGATCGGACAAGATTGACGGAGGGAAATCCAAGTGATCCATATATATAATCTGCAATTCAAACAAGTGTTCGAACCAAGCGTGAGATTCTGTGAAATAGAATAACAAAAAGTGGAAAAATAACAATTTGTAAGTGAAGTGTGCTTACGGCAAGTAGATCAATGAATCCACCGATGTTTACTTTTGCCAACCCAGATGTTTGCTTCTTCTGGAACTTAGCAACCTCTTCCATGACATGTTTTAAGATGTGTGCACACCAATCATATTGACAGATATTGTCAACATCATTGAGGCTACCAAGATAACCCAGTCGCAGCATGTTATTGGTTCCAGGACAAAGATATGTTGACAATGCTATGAGAAAAAAGGTCCTCAAGAATGTCTCCTTATCCATATCTGTTTTCAGCATCTCAATAGCATCAGCAATTGGCGCCCGTTTTGTGGTTGCGTACTCTCTTTTGTACACATCACGAAACTCAGATTCCTCATGACTGCCAAGAACAATGACAGGCCGACTGCCAGATGGAAGACCTGTAACCTTTTGCACCATTTCTTTTGTGAACAAAATACTTGTGCCATTGCGGTTGTTCCTAAACTCACACAATTCTGGAGTAATCCTCTCAATAATCCATTGAAGCAACCCGTCAGGCACAGAATAAGAGCTAACATCCAAAAGAATTCCAAGGCCACTCTCCTGAACAATAGCTTTCTGTGGCTCCGTTAACCCATCAACGACTTTCTTAAAACGTTTAGCAGAGAAGCGATTCAATAACTCAACACCTGATTCCTTCATTTTTGCAAATAGGAATCCTGATAAAAGAACATCAAAATGAACATAGCTGCAGGTAATTACTTATGGATAGGCAAAAGGAACACAAACAAGAAACAAAAACATTATGCTGGTGAAACATACTAATTGTGCTGTAACAACATATTTAATATGAAGTGGCAACATATATGCTCTGATATATAAAGAAAAGAATGTAACAACAAAATAATTTTGCATTGGCAACCTATATAGTGTGAGATGGAAACAAATACTATTAGAACATAGTAATTATGCATTGGAAACATATATAGTTAATGGTGGAAACAAAAACTAGAACAACAAAACTTCTATGCGGTGGCAACATGTACGATACGGGATGGAAACATAGATCTTTTGAATTTGCAGGACCACACGTCCCGCCATAATTTCAATGAAACACTACCGAAGCCACAGCAACATAGTAATTATGCATTGGAAACATATATAGTTCATGGGGGAAACAAAAACTTAAACAACAAAATCTCTGTTCGGTGGCAACATGTACGGTATGGGATAGAAACAAAGATACATTTGAATTTGCAGGACCACACATCCCGCCATAATTTCGATGAAACATTACCCAAGGCTAACCGAACAAAAATATAGAACACTACAAACAGTGCATGATCAATTCATGAAATTGAATATGGTACAACATTAGCCTATGTGAACTCAGGTAGGTACACAAGCCGAGAATTTTATACATGAACCGGTCGAAGAGCATTCCATATGAAATCAGATTTCCAAACCCTAGCATAATCGGAAAACAGGAAATCCCAATTCACAACCCTAGCATGATTCACAACACTAGCATAATCGGAGTTCACAACCGTAGCATAACCGGTGAAATGGGATGGGATGCATTCCAAAATCGTACGAAATAACCTAGCATATAAATAACGAATGAGCTACAAATCGGAAACGACGAACACAAAAGCAAAGAAAAAATGTTGAAGAAAGAGAGGGAGGGAATGTACCTCGGTTTCGAAGGGGACCGCCGGATAGCCGCACCGCCGCGCTGGAGAAGACGAAGGAGAGTACGCGGCACCGGAGAATACGAATGCCGCCGCGCCGGAGAATGCCGCCGCCGGAGAAGACGAAGGAGAGAGCGCCGCGCGGGAGAAACGAGGACCGGCGTCGCCGCGCCGGAGAATGCAAGAGGAACCGGCGCCGTGCGGGGGTAGCGGTGGAAGACGAACAGGCACCGGAGAATAGGAATGCCGCCGCGCCGGAGAATGCCGCCGCCGGAGAAGACGAGGGAGAGAGCGCCGCGCGGGAGGAACGAGGACCGGCGTCGCCGCGCCGGATAATGCAAGAGGAACCGGCGCCGTGCGGGGTAGCGGTGGAAGATGAACAGTCCGTCTGCTGGAGAAGATGAAAAGACTCAACCCGATGGAAACAATGAAACACCCTGACGTCACAGTGCGAAAAATCAGGACTACATCCCGGGCGGTGGCATTTTTCCGGACTAGTTTTTGGCCGCCGGATTTGGTTGAACCAACGGCTCTAGAAGAGGAGTACAGAGGACGGGAATAGGCATGACGGCGTGTAGAGTTTTCCTATCTAAATCCGACGCCAAACTCCAGGCGCAATAATTAAGTAAATCAAATCATAGCCATCAAGGTGACAACTGTTTTCGCTATATTAGCATAGCCATTATGGTGCCCCACCACTCAAATTTGTGGTCGCTTGCGGCCCAACCTGTTAGCTTCTAATCGTCCCATCCAATAATACGGTCGTGGATATCCATGGCTCCGCCCCTGCGTCGCGTGGAACTGCAGACATTTGTCACCACTATTGCATCCGTCCAGACAAACCAATAGATTTTGGGGATCAATCTATTGGTGTGAGGTGTGCAATGCGATACAAGGGTTGGGTCAATTCGGTGGGAGGGTAACGCTTATTTTGTAGGACCAGATTATCGGTGCATCTTGACTAGATATAGACATTGAAGGTGCTACAGTTTATAACAAATAAGTACACCTGTATTTTCGACGGTATTAGAGCTGCATAACAAATATAACGTACTAAATTTCTAACCGTGCAATTGCACTAGACATTCTATTAGTTCATATCCAACCTTTTTTTGTAGAAAAATAGGGACGCGCCCTCGGTTCTATTGCTATTAATGAAACCACGGTTTGTTCATATCAAGATGTTGCAGCTGTTCTTCCAAAAAATAGTCCTTCTCAGTACTGAACTATAGCACACGACAAATATGGTAATTTCAGACGCTTTATTATCTTCTCGCTTTGTGTTCTTGTTAGTGTACATGCAAAACTCCCCAGACTATGCAAAACCATCAGCAGGCAACATAGAAAGGCATCGTATTATCTCAATACTGTTCTAGCCAGCCTGAGGCCGCACTCTATAAGCTCGATCTCCTGCCGGTAGCGCATTCCCTTGTCAACAACGACCTGTTATGGAATCAAGGAATGTTTAGTTCTTTTTCTTAGACCACAGGCCAAACGGCCCTGCTTTTTATAGAAAGAATGCAAGGTAGCAGAGGTACTGCTGGGGATACCAGCTTACAGGATTGCAGAAGGCTTACGGACCAGTTCAATCTACCAACTAAACAGGACATTAGGGCAAGCACAGGCACGACAAGCTAAGGCTAAAGCAAGCTGTTGTTTTTAGTTCTCAAAGGGAAAAGGAGAAACCTTGTCATTCTTATTGAGGATCCAGTGTGAATGTGTGATATGAGTTTATGTTAGGAATAACGAATGATTGGACATCTAAAGCAACAATGCAATTATGCAAGTACCTTATGTACTTCTTTTCTAACAGGTAGATTTGAACGAAAGAGGGCAAACGCAGCCCCGCTTGTGCTTCGATCTATTTTCTTGTCGTCTATGTTCCCCATCTCTCCCTCGAATTTTGCTTTTGTGGAAGCAAACCAATTGAGTTCATTGAATGCATTTTCTTGTTCCAAAACCTGAAAACGATATCAGATTGGAAAAGAAGCACAACAATCAACAGAACATTAATACAGCAACCTGGGATCAAGAACTTATAAGCACAGTAAAAACAAGCATTGCATCAGAAACTGGATAATGCAACTATCAGCAGGGCAAAACAGCAGTCACAAGAACCTTGAGGACAAAAGCAACTCCAAGTAGGAAAGCATCATAAGTATGGACAGTGCTCTTGACTTCATGCCCTCGCCTCAACAGTTTATCCTTGAGAAGTCTACAGTCCACCATGTTGGCAATAAGCGATGGAACAATTCGAAAGAATTCCTTCATTTCTTTAAGTTCAGTGCTCTGAAGCTTCTACAAGCATCCAATAAAAAGTTAATCTACCAGGAAATGGTAAAAAGGAGAACATAAAGGCAAACTTCTGTGAGTTTATTCCCATAATTATTTGTGCAAGTGTACGCAGGAACCACAAATATTTCATGCATGTGGACATGCAGCAGATTGTGCGCACCAAGGCATATAATATGTATAGCATTTTGCCTACAAAATCTGGACATGCATAGACTGAACTCAGAGGTAACAATATTGCCCTGAACAAGTAACCATGCTTTACCAGTAGAAAAATACTTTAGCACAAAGCACCACACTAGCCATAGTGGTACTTGTCCAGACTACAGGTGTAAAAGATACAAGATGGATTGATGAACAATGCAACAAATACCCTTCAGCATACTAGGAGAATAAAGAAGGCGTGTGATGCAAATGCCAAACCACAGGAAACATAATGTGGAAATATTGAAACTTTTGACCTGGATTAGCAAAGAAAAGGAAAAATGATGGTTTAGAAGAGTAAATCAAATAATCAAAAGTTCAAAAAAATATAGACCACAGACAAGTAAATGCATGGCAAATAATGTAGTAAAATTCATTTGTTGACTCAAATCATAGTTCACTAGAAAACTAGCATAGACAATAACTATTGAATATAAAAAAAAATACCTGCGAAAGGTTGGTTGCCAATAATGAAAATGGGTGAATTATATCCGCTGATACATCCTTGTTTATTGTGCCCGTATCCAAGATTTTCCCAATTTCAGCAATATCACCATCCCAACCAACTAGCTCACAACTTGTTGAGTAGCTTAAGTCATAATTGGGTTTTCTTACATAGCTACAAGTATGAAAAAGATCCCACTGTTGAAGAAAAACAGACATTAATAAAATCTGCTGAGGAAGTTTTGGGAACATACCGTGGGATGATGTTAGAATAGCGGACACAACCAGCTTTAAGTATTATCATCAGACCTAGTATGTTGCCTATTCTAGTAACAACAGCTTGAACTTGTTGAAGCACGTCCAGAGTATGATCTCCAACTCCAAGCTTACCTAGGTCAAATTTCAGCTCTCCTTGGGCAGTAGCATGGGCACTGGACACTCTGGTGTTCTGTTATAAGCTACAAAAGTTAATTGAATTCGATAGCTTAAATAATGCACACGAAGAGCACTTGCTGTGATCTGAACAGGATGCAGCCCTAGCGCAAATTGCGCAGTCCTCAGTGATAGAGATAGTATGTTTCAGTCCTAAAAAAAAGATAGTATGTTTCGACCCTATAAACCACAAGTAATACATATGAATAATTTAGGAGTAAAAATTACCTCTAAAAGTTTAAGATCCTTCAATAAATCATATTCACTGTCACTTTGAAGCAATGCATGAAGATCTACAAACATTCGGTTTAAGAACATCAAAATAGAGTCTGAAGCTGCAGAGATTCGCTGTAAATTGCACATGGCTGTTGAAGATGCAATGTGTTCAACACATAAAACTCTTAAACTTTTTCGGCCTTGACCATCCAGATCATTCTCAATAAACATCTGCATAAATAAATCATTAGGAAACAAAAATCAATTCCACAAAAAATACTTCGACGGCAGGTGAAAGGGAGGGAGGGATTTTGCTGGGACATACAATTGTAACTTAGACATAGCGTTAAAAGTGCAAAGTAGGAAAATATATCTTAATTAAGTAGTTTTACACGCTAATACATCAGTCTTCTACAAAAAAGTATGTGAAATAATTTTATTGATACCCTGATACCACGTAGAAGAAAATTATTGATACCCTGATACCATGTAGACATAGTGTTAAAAAGTGCAAGTAGGAAAGTATATCTTAATTAAGTAGTTTTACACGCTAATACATCAGTCTTCTATTATGGTCAGAAGTATCAATAATTTTCTTTATGTTCCTTTGGCTTGAAAAGGACTTCACATGCACTATGATTACTAAAACTTCCTACCTACATGGTATAAGGAGGTTTGTTACTCACCTGTTTGACAATGTTGTAGGAGTATTTCTCACTAAATGAATCAAGATTTTGCATGATTATTTTTAGATCAATATCTTGATCCAGAGTATCCACAGTAAGATGGAAATCTTCAAGTTCGAGACCATATTTCAGCTCTCCTAGTTCATGCATCTCTGCATATATCTAGAATACTCAACACCAAAATCATAAGCAAGCATTTGACAATATAATTCCGAAGTTTCATGCAGTAGTTCTTATCTGCTATAGAAAGAGCATGATACATACCTTATTATCATAGTTAGACATCACTGAGTAAGTATATAATGCAGAATTTAGATGATTCTCTACGAGTAATTTAACATCAACAAACTTGAAAGGTAGTCGCAAGGGCTTCATTCTTAAGTACCATGAAAGGCTACGAACCCCAGTCTGGCCAATAGTGTAAGTACAGATAGTGTCAACATCATCAGAAACAAAAAGGGCTTCATTCTTAACTCAATTCATAAAATGCAGTTCATAACCTTTGTTGGGTTCACAAATACTGTTCCTTTCAAATGAGTGGAATGAACATGAAGACGGAGATCTGTCTCAATATCTCTACACAGAGGAGCAACAACCTCCTACGAAAAAGAGGATCAGAAGAAGTTACACCATCCATAGAGAACTGCAGAAGCTAGAAACAGACACGCAAGAACTATTTATAAGGCATTACTCGTACCCTGATTCTTTAGTATTTGTATGTTCTGCAAGTGCACTCCCTAGTTGTTTAGCATGTACATAGTATTAAGGTACTAACTTCAATTTGCAAGCGGCAGTGATGTACGCATGCAAGTGGCTAACTGCTTTTATAGGATTGGACTAGAATGGGCCTTAATTTCTTTCGAATCAAAAAAGAATTCCCTAGCTTGTCCTCAATAGTCAACACAACAGTACGCATAAGTGTTTTTTGACCCAAAACTATGCATAAGTATTGGTCCACACCTTTCTCAGAGCATCATCGATTTCCTCCTCATAACACTGAAGAGTAACCATTCCCATGTTTCCCAGTCTAAGAAGCGACATTCCGTCAGAAAATGCATCGATGATGTTCCTGTCAATTCAAAAATAATCGATGTAAGAAAAATACTGGTTACTGAGACATCTCCAAAAGGTTGAACAAGTGAAATATCTTTTGATGCTTGCTTCGAACTTATGCACGGCTAACAATTATGAGAGCACCATGATACACTGAACTCTTGTTGTAGAAGCACATAATTATAAGAACATTATGGAATCTTCATGATTATTTTAAAACTTACTGTAGCCAAGACAATTTGCAAGCATCTCCATATACCATAGATAACCATGTGGCAAGCATCTCTTTTCTCCAATATAAAAAACTACAATTTGTTCTTTCGTCAATCAGAGACTGGAAATTTGAAAGAATTCTGAACTTTGATAAAAGCTTCCTCACTCTAACAAACTCAACATCCAAGTGGCCCTGCTTCATGGCTACAAAAATTAGTGTTACAAACAATGGAATGAAACAAGCCATGCATTAGCTAAAACAAGCGACAAAGAACTACATAATGACATCAACTGAAGATCAAGAGATGAACCCTGCATCTCAAAACGTTTTACACCAGCTCTAAAAGACTGAGGGGTGATTGGCGTATGCTTCAACTTCAAACTGAACTCAAGATGGAAATATGCAAAAAGTGATATCTCCATTTCTCAACCATATCACACTTGGTTAATCTGCGCTAACTGCCTAACTCAATTAGTCATCTTTACTATTAATAAAATTAGAGTTGGAAGTGGTTCATCCATGCCTCCCACCTCTTTGGGAAACTTGCTACTAACTGAAACACAATGAGGCTCCCTAACAAACTAATTTAACCACCTCTGCAAAAATCTCTAACAAAATGGAGCATGGCATGGGTCGGCTGTGGAGCCAAGGGCATGGTGTAAGGCCATAGGCCGAGCATGAGTGCGGATGCGTGACGCCGTCCTAGACGGAACTCGAATGAGCATGTCGGCGTAGTGAGCCGATGACAATGGCTTAACGTGGTCGGTTATGTATTTTTATCCGTGCCAAAGCACGGATATTTAGCTAGTTGTGCTATACATTGCACTTTTAAAACCTCTTGTGGTGCATTTCGATGAATTTTCCCTCAGACAGGCAGCATAGCTTTGGTAGCGTATAGCAGGCTCAAAAACTGCTGAATTGGCTTCATATATTGTTGAGTTATTCCCCCTGAGAACCCTCAAGCCAGCTATATCAAGATGATAATAAAGGTTGAATCAACTGGCTAGCCTACCAGACTGTGCAGAATATCCATTGTAATAGAAAGTGTAAGCTGTCTCCAAGGACTTCCACTTCCTTCAAGCAATTGCAATGATATCAGAACCTGAAGTAATTCAGAGACAATCAAAACTAAATGTTATTACCAACTCTAGAAAGAGAATCAAAATCATGTTTGTGATTTAATAGAATATGGTGATTTTTACATTTGTTACTGACAATTAGCTGAATAAGAGATCATCTCAATCTGATAAAGGCTATCTGTCATGTTGAAAATTTCTACTGACTCAACAATGACTAGTCTCATAATAATCAATTATTAATCAAATGTCAACTTCTGTGTCTAGCCAATCTCTATCTTGTCTCCATCAGAGGCAGCACTAGTACGGTAAACCATGAGGCAACCTATTATCTTTTCCTAGCAACTAAAATTACTAAACCCATCTTGGAGCATTTTCCTCTTTAATCGAAAGATAGTCAGCAACAGGATAGTCAGATTGGAAATAACTCAAGGATTAGGCAGAAAATAATAAATGCACGTAATGTAAACAAATAAAGGAAGATATTTAAATAAGTGACTTGAAGTCAATAGGATCTCATTAAACATTTAATTTCATCGCCGCAAATCCTTCTACCATGAGGGAAAACAGCCCACAAACAAATATAAAATTTGCGTACTTATCCATAAGAAGAACTGTTGCAAGATTTATTACCAATGAGAGTGAATCAAGAAACCTCGACTCCATGTCTGCACCACCTAAAAGCCAATACCGTCCCATATCATAAGTATCAATTAAAAAAAGGAAGAAACAAGGAAAATCAGTGGATAACGAAATGTGAAATAAGTATGTTCAGAGGCATCCTCTGTGTTCTAGCACAAATTCATGAAAGATTGCCTATCATTGTCTTCCAAAGTCATCCTAAAAACATTAAAAAATTGAGTACCACACTAAGGAAGGAATGAAACTATACATGATGATCCATTATAACCTTTTATTCAAAGGGAAGAAGAGTTTAATTGAATATTTGCACACAGATGAAAGTTGAATATATACATACTACAAAACTTTGAGAACTAAGTTTTGATTTTTGTTGGATTTGTAATCCCCCATTAGCGGTTGTTCTAGGACAGGAGGATTATTCTCCCGGATCAACTGGATCTTTGTGTAATAACTATCTACATTACTATGTTACTAATATACTATTCCAGTAGAGCTCTCCCCTAAAATATACTATTCCAGTAGGGCTCTCCCCTACTGTTGCTGTCAAAAAAAATTGAAAGAGTGTTTCAAATAGCTGATAGTTCTGCACCACTACAACTAGAATAGAGCATCTTTGGGTCGCTTGAGTCCGTAGAGCATCTTTGTTCCAAACTCTGATAGTTCTGCACTCGTAGCCTCCAGACTTTTAGTTTTCTTTTTCTTTGGGTCACTTGAGTCTGTATAGGTTTTGTTTTTCTCGTTTGGGTCATTCTGAGGCCTAGTGCTTCATTGTACAGTTGCCACATCATGGTGTTCTTTCTTAATACGAAGATGCACAGATGGACTACGTATTCTAGAAACAAAATGGAATAGAGCATCTTTCATTGAACAGGAGTGCATAAAACAAGCTGAATAATGCCTTCTGCTCTCAGGTGTAAGAAGCTCTGGAAAACAGCATGTATATGCTGCTCTTGTGCAGAAGACGAAACAAGAAACAGATTCACATACTACGTATCAACGAGCTAAGAAATCCTGTCTTGCTCACTTGGCTCCCCTTGGCTATTTCACTTTGCAGTTTAGTCTGCTTAAAACAAGCAAAGAAACAGGGACTATCAGGCTGTGTGAAAACAGAAGAAAACATATATACAGGTCAGGCGGGTGATTAATGGACCTTTAGAGGTATTATGAGTTGTTCAATATCTGATTGAATGATGTTGATTATGTGAGGAAGACTTCGCACTATGCTAGGCCCTTTTGTGTGGAACAAGTCTCCTATTGCCTAATACAAGAGGATTAGTACAATGTTGGAGTAAAAAAAAGGTACTTTATATTTAATTCAAGAAAAGGTTACTAATTTTCTACTACCTTCAATGACACAATCATCTGGCAAAGAGACTTGGCTTTCTCCCTTCTCAGTGGAACCTTCCAATGAGCATCAGAGAAATTAATCAACAGAAATTATCATTTTTTTTACTATGATACCAAGAAAAGGTACTACTGGAACAAATAATTACAAAAGTTGAGTTCCCTGTCAGTAGGAAAATCAACATAAATGCTTACAACAATAAATTGATACACTTCCTAGAGAATAAGTGAGGGCAGAATGAGGCCAAGTTGGTATTGTGTGAGCAGATCAGGGAATTAATTAAATTTAATGGACAGGCCACAAGGCCCACAAGCTGATCAATAAAGAGGCAAAACATAAAGGGAGCAAAAGGAAAGTTGAAGTGTAGATGTGTAGGCATACATTACCTGGAGATGCATATGCAAGTGGAGCATTGATCGAACAAGCATATGTATTCTATCTGCAAGCACTACTCCCTGCACTGAAGAGCAATAAAAAATAAACAGGGATACAAAACTGAATCTTAAGTCAGTTATTCACTATACTTTCCTCCAACTCCATGAGATCAATGGAAAGCTGATGGAACAAAATAAAATAACTCAATGATGCTCAACAGGAAGAAGTGTCAGTTATGTTACAAGGCATTATTCAAACTAGACCAGGATCGGTATGAGGGCCTGGGTAAAAATGGGCAGCATTTTTGGTCCAGTCAACCAAAGCGGTAACCTCATTTGTCAACTTTCAAAGAAGCATAGGCCAGAATATTATCAGCAGAAGATCCCAATCCTTGCCCAACAGGTCAGGTCTCGGCAACAGAAATTTAAACCAAATAAAACACAAAGAACTTGATGAAAGCAAGAAACCTATTTCCAGATAAATGAGGGATATGAGAGTTCTTTTATCCCCTCTATTTATGGGATTATGCAGTCAACTTTAAGATATGTTTTAGGCATTAAGCAATCCAATTGAATTTGCAACCAAAAAAAAAGCAGGGAAGAGCCAACTAGCAAAAAGAATACAAGTTTAGATATGACCTGCAAAATCTGTTTCTGGAGATGTCGAACCCACTCTTCAGTCAGCATCTGTGACTGAAACCACGAAAGATCAAAACCAACCACATAGTGTAGTTTCCACAAATGTAAACATTATTTACCGATGGATGAATGGCTGATTGGAATGAAACAGACCAACATGATAGTGAATCATTTATGGCTTGAATATCCCTGCACACACCAAACAACTGTTACAGTAAAAGTGAAGTGCTTAAAATTAGACCGAACACTTAGCAGTGACAAAGTGACACACCCATATAAATAATTAGATGTATGTATTATAAGTGGTCAGATGACACTGACTCTTAATCCCTGATTATGGAGTCAGGGTCCAGAATATGTAGCAGGACATTGGTGTGGATTAGGCTATGCAAAATAAACAATATAAAACAAATTACATATCGGCATATACATGTTACGGTCAGATCAACACAAGATATTTCGGAGAAAAGGTAAACACCTCAAATATCAGAGGAAACAACTAAGTGGGCTTCTAGCCATCATTTCCTTTCCTCTTTCTAAGCTTCGTGCAGCAATTTACTGGGGGTTTTCAACTACTACCCTCAAAACTGGTCTAGTTTAAAACAAAAAAAAAGAATTATGTGGAGGAAACTGTACTCTAAAGCAGATAATGTTAAATTGGTAATTATGAAAGAGAAAAATGACATGGCAATTGGTAGAAAGATTTCATAAATTTGTATATAAAAACTAGAGAGGAAAAATTGTTATAGGAAATGTAATCAAAAGGCAAGAGGCAAGACTAGCCAGCAAGATACGCTGATAGGACAAAGGTGGATCTGAAACTAGAGGACTGAACTTGTGATTTGTGAAGGGTAGAAGAGTTGGAATGAAGACTAGCCACTAATATACACTAGATAAGACATGCCAGTAAGATGCACTGGATAGAAAATGATATGACAATTGGCAGAAAGATTTGATAAATTTGTATAGAAAACTAGAGAAGAAAAATGGTCATTAATTATAAAAAATGCAACCAAAAGGCAACAGGTGAGACTAGCCAGCAAGATGCATTTGACAGGACCGACAAAGGTGGATCCAAAATTAAAGGAGGACTGGGCTTGTGATTTGTGACGGGTAGAAGAGCTGGAATTAAGACTAGCCACTAACATGCACTAGATAAGACATGCCAGCAAGATGTACTGGATAGAAAAGGCAAAGGACAAATTATGCAGATTAATAGTTCATCCAAATGCTCTTTCTCTGTTGCTTCTCTCCAAAAGTTTACTTATGTAAGCAAACCAGACAAAGAAATTCAAGCTTTAGTTTACAAAGAAAAATGCAAGCTTCACACACTCCACAGAGAGAGCAAAGCTGGAAGGATAATAGTAGTGATGGACGCAAAAAATGTTAGATAATAGAGATCCTGCTAAGCTTTACATGTAAAGGGCCAGTATAGGAGTACCTTGAGTGCACTTTATTCAAGTGTGCGAGATAATTATTCTTCATCATACTGAAAGCTTCACAAGCTTCCTTAATGGGAGGCAACAAGGATAGTGCTAGAGGGCAATGACACTTCACTAAGTCAGAGAGCACAATGTGTTTTCCACCTTCAATGTAGATCACTGGAACTAACTGAAATATCTCAACTAGCACGTTCACTGATTTCTTGTCGGGAGCTTCAGCTAAAACAATAGAATTGTAAAAGAAATTTTCAGATCGTTGTAAATCTAAGCAATCTTTATCCTCAAGAATAATGATAGCTAAAAAAGAAAACTCGAGAAATTAAGCAGAATGGACAATGCAGTCACGTATATGAATAAGAATCTGTTCAGTATTAAACCTAACAAAATCATCTCTAATTACTAAAAAGCAGAATGAGAAATGCAGGGAATAAAATTAAGCAGCCTTACGTTTAGAGTAACAAAAAAAGGATTAGAAAAGTGCATGTATCTAAACATATAAATAACCAAGCACGTTGATCAAGTACCAGTTGCCGATGTGAAGAATAAAAAAAGAGCTAGAAGATGGAGTATAGTCCTTCGGTCAAAGGGCAGTTCCTTCAAAGAGTCTGAAATGCAAACATCAACATTGAAGAAAATACACCATGCTCTATGCAAAACAAAATAAAGAAAATGCACTGAAATAACTAAGTTTAAGTGCATGTCACTCACCAATGCGTTTAATTATCTCAGAACTGCTCCCAGAGAAGCAAGAATAAAAGGCATCTAAAAGTTTCTTATTGGATCTAACAAGGTTTATTGAGGAGCACAAAGGTGAATCTGCTTGCACCAATCGCTGCAAAAGAGATATATAAAAAATGCGTAAGATAGATATTTGAAAAGGAAAACAATGAGAGAAGATGAAAGATGATGCACCAACACTCACATGGAAGAAACCAATGTCGAAAAGTTTCTGCAAGTTGTGTAATATTTGATCAAGGAAGTCCACATCCTCAACTGACATACCAAATGCATCAACCTCTGATTTCACTTTACTCAGCATCCTACGAAAAATGACCAAAAAATGTTCATGCATGATGATAAGTTTCTGCAAGTTGTGTAATATTTGATCAAGGAAGTCCACATCCTCAACTGACATACCAAATGCATCAACCTCTGATTTCACTTTACTCAGCATCCTATGAGAAATGATCAAAAAATGTTCATGCATGATGATAATGAGATAGAGGGATTTCTTTTGAGAAAACAAGTTAGAGGGATTTCTGAATAAGGGGATGTGTAAGATACAGATACATGGGTGGATAGCCTATCATCTGATGTTATGTTTTATCAATGCAGCCAGCGAAAGTGGTAGACATTTTGCATAGCATTATGAAATTACATAGTTCAGCGAGACCCACAACATTTTCACAACCGTCCATTGACATGAATCGAAACACTCTGGAATTAGTTTGCATCTAGCTATCTTGAGAAAGTTGACCCATTTCATTATGTTCACAAGTATTCGCTATTGCAGCATGATATCCGCACGGAACGACTAGAAGATGTGCTTTCAGCGTAAGATGCACAATTAATACCCACCCCCCACCCCCCCCCCTCGGTACGCCCCGCCTGCATGTGTAGAATGATTGAGACCAAATGAATTAGTACCTCGAGAATAGAGATAGGTAGCTCCTGACATTGCCATTGTGCCTCAAGACTTCATCCAGCAAAAGGAACACAGCAAGCGCCTCACCAAGCGATCCAAACACTGTCCTCAAATCTAAACTCCTGAATGAGTTCAGTGGGCGCACATTCTTGTCACGGACTGAGCAGATCACATCCAGCTGTCGGAGCAAGTTCCCAAAGATCACCACTAGCCCATTGACGATTTCATGCACCTTGAGCAACAGTGGGATGGAGTGTGCAAACATCTTTTGTGGCTCCCCCTCCAGAAGTGCCTCACTCAGCCCCCCTGCACTGTGCCCAAATAGGAGCAGCTGCCGATAGAGATCCCTCGACGCCTAGAAAGTCAAAAGGAAAATAAATAAGGTAACAATCACACCGCCATCCGCCGCAAGCTTCTCAAGTGCAATTCACATCATTTCAGAACAGCATTGCTCATTGAGCACATTCGAATTGAATTGGCATGTCCAAACTGATCATGCATCACAGTTTCAAAACCTAAGCACAAATTTCTTGAAATTTACTCCCAGAGGACCTCCCAAAATCAATAACGAACTCAGAGTTCATCAAATGTAATTGTGGACATGCGACCTGATTCCAGCTTAAAACCAAGTAAGAACGCATTACAATTTGGAATCAACGAGTAGGTTCCAGCGTGCGCGTACCGCATCAGAGAGGCGGGATATCTCGAGGCAGGAGTGCGAGAGAACGGCGACGAACTTGGACACGGCGACGTTGTCCTCGGCCGCCGCAGCCGTCAGGAGGGTCGCGGCGCCCGCCCCGGCGGGGTCGGTGGGGGCCACGCGGAGCCTTGCGGGGTCGGAGGAAACCGAGGCGGAGGGGGAGCAGGAGTCGAGGTCTGAGAGGGCGGCGCGGGAGCGGACACGCCACTCGTCGACGTGCCGCCGAAGCTTCTCCTGCTGCTGGAGTAGGACTGCGCGGGATAGAAAACGAGATGGGTTAGGCAGGGCTAGAGGGTGTGGAGAGCGAGAGCAAGGAAGCGGCGAGGTGCTTACTTGACGCCATGGCCGGCGGCAAGCGGTGGTGCCGTTCGCCGCCGGGCAGATGCCGAGAAGGTAGTGGGGACTAGTAATGTTTTGTGCAATTTAATCCTCAAGTTTATTTTTTTAAGATGATCCTAGAGTTTCATTTTTGTTGACTTGGACCCAGATCGCGAGATATTACTGAGCTGTACAAGTCCAAATGATCGAAGCCCATATATTTTGAACGTTCCACTCAAGGAGTAAGTAAAATAATCCATCCTCACTCTTTACTCTAAAACCGGACAAATAACGTCCCAAGCTATTAAAACCAAAGAGATTATATCTGTCGAATGATTCGAAAGCAGTTTTAGATGACATGTTAATGTTTTCCGCATATGTGACATCACGATAAGTTCAATAAAAAAGCAAAATATTTAGTGGAAAAATATAAAAAATATTCCGTCAACTTTGCAGAAAATAAAGAAATTTTAAAATTAATAATGAGAGGAATATAAAATTTGAGAAAAAATTAGAAATGTTATTTAAAAGTATAATCAACAAATAATTAAAAAATACAAATATTTTGGAAAAATGGAAAATCAGGTAAGTGGATAGAAAGACACACAAATAGTTTATAAATATTGTAGAAAAAAAGGAATTTTCAAAACTATTTCCTATGAAACCATATCTATACATCCAGTCACACAAAGAAAGCAACATTAAGACCAAATATGGTGTTTTCGACTGACGGAGGGAACCCATCCGGGTAGGCCCAGCACAGCGAGTCGGCCCAACGGGCTCAGGGAGTTCCATGGAGGCCCACTCGGTTGAAGGCCCAAGTAAAGCCCACACGGACGTAACGTCCGAGTGCCATCAAGGAAGGCGTTACAACCTCATCAAGGCATACGTTTCGCTAGCAAGAAGACTGGCGTTACTCGGTCGGTTACGTAGAATAAATGTATCAATTAAGTCGTGCAGTTACTGTAGCTCGGTCGACTGGCCGAATCGGCACATGTACAGCCTATATAAGGCGAGATCCCCATGCAGAGGGGGGGACTTCTCTTTTTCCATAGACTAGAGGCTAGGCATCATCTTCAAGCTTCTGTAATCTTTCTCACGCAAGGCTTATAATATAATCAGCAGGAGTAGGGTGTTACCTCCGCCATTGGAGGGTCTGAACCTGGGTAAAAACCTCTTGTGTGAACCCGCTTGAATCTTCCACACGCGCTCCCCAAAAATCCTACTAGAAATGTATATTGCCGCGAAATCCCGCAACAGTTGGCGCGCCAGGTATGGGAGGTGCGTGTTGGAGCAATGATCCAGGCGGGATCCTCTCCGGCAACTGGCGGCAAGCTGATGGCCGGCGACGCATCATTCACCGTGCACCCTGAAGGCACGGAGTTTCTCTTTGGAAGCCTCTGTTTTGTGGCCGACACCTTCGGTCAGCTGAACTTCCAGGATCCGCTTCCCCGTTCCACGGTGGAATCGGAGCCTGAGTACCAATTCGGATCTCCTTCCGCGACAGTTGGTGTGAGGCGTTCCCAGTTCGTCGCCATGGTGGGCGCCGAATCCCTCCTCCCCGTCTTGGATTCCGAATCCGATGGGGACGAGAGTTCGCACAGCCAAACCGCCTCGGCTGAGGTATATGTGGTCGGGCCCGGCGTGACGAACGACGCGGGCACGTCGGCCGCGGCGGCCAGGGCGGCGAACGAGCACCTGCTCACGCCCATCGATGGGCAATTAGAAGCCGAGAGGGCCTTAGAGGCATCTCGGCGAGCCATCCTTACTGAGCGAGAGCGTCTCGATCAAGAGAGAGCAGCTCTCGAGCAGCGAGAACGGCAACAAGATGAGCCCCACGGTTCACGCGGACGCGCGAACCGGCGTGCTTCTTCAACCGCCCGGAGGAGCCGGGTCGTTCGCGCCCCTCTGTTCGGGCGAGAGTAGGACGGTGTCCCTGTCTACCAAACACCGGCCCAAAATCTCCTTGCGGCTACCGCTCTGGCCGACTCGCTGCCGCCCCCGGTGGATGGTCCTGTGGTAGAAATGCACCGCCGAGTAGTCACCCTGATGAAAACGGCGGTGGAGCAGCAGAACGAGGCCGGGTCGGTCAGCAACCGACTGGCCTCCGGAGCCACGCGAAGCCGGCCTTCAGCAGCTCCGAGTCGCCCCATCACTGTGGGTTCGTCACAGCCGAGTCGATCCACGAATCGGCGTCCTGATGCTCGCCAGGAGATCAACCGACTCCAGGCGGAGCGACGTCAGGCCGGCTCCCTCAGAGCCCGGGCAAACGATGCCCGTGACGCTCGTGATGACATCGAGGGACGACGGGTGGCTAGGTTGCGGGCTGAACGTCGTGGCGACGAAGTCAACCAGTCGGGTGGTTCCGCCTCCACCGGTCCGCTGTGTTTTAGCAGGCGGATTCGGTTTGAGCCGTTTCCAGACTGGTTCCGGATCGCCAGCGACGTCGACAAGTATGATGGCACTGCCAAGCCGGAGACTTGGCTTGCCGACTACTTAGTCGCGTGCAATATTGGAGGAGACAACGAGCGTGTCGCCCTCCGAAGCCTACCCCTGATGCTTGAAGGGTCGGCTCGGGCATGGCTTAACAGCTTGCCCGAAGATAGCATCTATGACTGGAGGGACCTCCAAGAGGCCTTCGTCAAAAATTTTGAGGGCACATACAAGCGCCCCGGGAACGCGCAAGACCTGTGGCTTTGCGTCCAGGAGAAGGGGGAGTCGGTCCGCGACTACATCCAGCGCTGGACTCGACTGCGCAACTCCATCGAAGACGTCACCGAGACGCAGGCCATTCAGGCCTTTTCTCAAGGAGTCAAATATGAGCTCCTAAAGCACAAGTTGGCCCGGTCTAACATCCAGACCATGGGCCGACTCATGGAAGTCGCCAGCAAGTACGCGACGGGTGAGGAGGCCATGTGGTACGAGGATAAGGGCAAGTCAAAAGCCGAGTCCTCAGGCCGTAAAGTCCCCACCGACTCAGCTCGGAAGCGTGTGGACAGTCGTCCCCCAAAGCGGAAAGCTGGTGGCGGAGATGGGGTCAGCGGAGCTGACCTAGTCGCGGCCGCTGAACGTGGTCCCCAGCGTGGCGACGCCGGCTGGAAGAAAGAGCGCCCTTGGCAGCAGCGCGAGGCGCCGAAGCTCACATTCGAGGAAATCCTCGATAGGCCCTGCTCCTTCCACAGCACCGCCGACTATCAGGCGGGGCATTCAACCCAAGAGTACAGCTTCCTGTAGCGACTTCGGGAAGAAAAGCAGCCCGAGCTTGACGCCGGCGGAGAAGGAGGATCCGCTGCAGGTGGTGGCGCTGCGCAGTACCCCCCTCAAAGGGGTGTACTCATGATCTTTCAAGGATCCGACTCCAAAAGGGGTCGGAAGTTGCGCTGTCGCGAAGTAAACGCGACGGCGCCGGTGGTTCCTCAATGGTTGGACTGGTCCGAGGTGCCAGTCGGTTTCAGCCGACTCGACCACCCGGATCGAGTCCCACACCCTGGCAAGCACCCCTTGGTGGTGGATCCGCAAGTCGGCGGGTTCAAACTCTGCAAGGTCCTGATGGATGGTGGCTCCAGCATCAATATAATCTTCATGGATACTCTGAAGAAGATGCAGGTCCCGGAGACCCAGCTCCGTCCCAGTAGCACTTCCTTCCACGGAATAGTGCCTGGGAAGTGCGCCAAGCCCCTGGGTCAGGTCTCCCTAGAAGTTGTGTTTGGCGAACCGAATAACTTCCGGGTCGAAACCTTGACATTCGAGGTAGTCGGCTTCAAGAGCGCCTACCATGCGATCTTTGGCCGCCCGGCCTATGCCAAGTTCATGGCTAGGCCGTGATATACATACCTCAAACTGAAGATGCCGGGTCCAAAGAGTGTCATCACCATCACTGGCGACTTTGAGCGCTCCAACGAGTGCGACCTTGCCAGTGCGGATATAGCCGAATCCTTGATTGCGGCTCAGGAGTTGGAAAGCATCCAAATGTCTGTTGACCCAGACCAAGCTCCACTCTGCAAGAAGGCGGCGACCGAGTCCACCTTCCAATCGGCCAAGGACACTAAACGTGCCCAGGTCCACCCTGAGGATTCGTCTAAGACGGTCCAGATCGGGACTGACCTTGATAAAAATGAAAGAATCAGATCAAATAAAGACTTCTTTCATCACCCCGTTTGGGGCTTTTTGTTATATCACCATGTCTTTTGGTTTGAAAAATGCTGGCGCGACATATCAGCGTTGTATGCAAAAATGTTTGCACGACCAGATAGGCAGAAATATCCAAGCTTACGTTGACGACATTGTGGTGAAGACAAAAAGAACTGCGGACCTCTTGACTGATTTGGCTGAAACCTTTGCCAATCTCAGGAGGTTCGACATGAAGCTCAACTCGTAGAAGTGTGTCTTCGGAGTTCCTGCCGGCAAGCTACTCGGCTTCATCGTTTCCGAGCGAGGAATTGAGGAGAACCCGGATAAGCTTGAGGCCATCATCAAGATGGGCAAGCCGAAGGATCTGAAGGCTGTCCAGCGCCTAACCGGGTGCGTAAACTGCTCTAAGTCAGTTTATTGCCCGACTCGGTGAGAAGACTTTGCCTTTTTACCGACTCCTCAAGAAATCCGACTCATTCGAGTGGACGAACGAGGCTCAAAAAGCCTTCGAGGATCTCAAGCGCCTTCTGTCAACACCTCCAATTCTCGCTGCACCAATGGAAGGAGAGCCCATGCTGCTGTACATCGCGGCCACGAATCATGTGGTCAGCGTTGTTCTAGTGGTGGAGCGTGCTGAAGAAGGCCAAGTACAGAAGGTGCAGCGACCTGTCTATTACGTCAGCGAGGTCCTCTCCGAGTCGAAGCAGCGCTATCCGCACTACCAGAAACTTGTCTATGGTATGTTCCTGGCGACTCGGAAGCTGGTACATTACTTCCAAGCCCACTCGGTTACCGTGGTCAGCCACGCCCCTTTGTCCGACATCATCAACAATCGGGACGCCACGGGCCGAGTTGCTAAGTGGGCAATAGAGCTCATGCCCATGACATCAGCTACGAGCCCCGCAAGGCCATCAAGTCTCAGGCTCTCGCGGACTTCATCGTCGAGTGGACTGAAAGCCAGTCCCCTTCGACTCAAGTGCACTTGGAGCACTGGGTCATGTACTTCGACGGTTCGAAGATGCTCGCAGACACGGGGGCTGGAGTCGTCCTCATCTCTCCCAAAGGCGACAAGCTGAATTACGTGCTACAAATCCACTTCGCCGCCTCCAACAATGTGGCGGAATACGAGGCGTTACTGCATGGCTTGCGCATTGCTGTCTCACTCGGCATTCACCGACTCCTTTGCCGCGGCGACTCGGATCTGGTGGTGCAGCAAGTAATGAAGACGTGGGACGCCAATGACCCCACCATGGCGGCATATTGTGCTGCTGTGCGTTGGTTAGAAGGACACTTCGACGGCCTCGAACTTCATCATGTTCGCCGGGCTGATAATGAGGCAGCCGACTCCCTTGCCAGGATTGGCTCTGCTCGAGAAAAAGTGCCACCTGGGGTGTTCCTTCAGTAACTTTTCCAGCCATCTGTCAAACTGGAGTCGGCAACCGAGTCATTGGAAGCCGGGTCGCCATACCCGGCCCAGGAAGACGTCTTGGCGGTTGTCCCCCTCTGGACTCAACCGTTCCTTGCTTACTTTTTGCGCAAGGACCTACCTGAGGATCCGACTGAAGCGCGCCGCATTGTGTGCCACGCTCGAGCTTACACCATCATCAACGGTGAGCTCTACAAGCGCAGCACCACAGGAATCTTCCAGTGCTGCATCTTGCCGGAAGAAGGCCGAATATTGCTCGAAGAAATCCACTCGGGACTTTGCGGCCACCACGCTTCGTCGCGGGCCTTGGTGGCCAAAGCCTTTTGTCACGGTTTCTTCTGGCTCACTGCCCATGCTGATGCAGAAGAACTCGTTCGAACCTGCGAAGGGTGTCAGAGGTACGCCCGCCAATCACACATGCCGGCTACCGCGCTCAAGACCATCCCAATCACATGGCCCTTGGCCGTGTGGGGACTCGACATGGTGGGTCTGCTTAAAACAGCTCGAGGAGGTTTCACGCATCTCCTTGTGGCGGTGGACAGTTCACCAAGTGGATCGAAGCCAAGCCAATCATGAAACTTGATGGTCCGACTGCCGTCAACTTCATGAAGGGAGTCGTCTTCCGATTTGGTATCCCTCACAGCATCATCACCGACAATGGCAAGAACTTCACTGTCGAAGTCTTCCGCCAATTTTGCCGGGATTATGGAATCCGAATCGACTTTGCCTCCGTGGCTCATCCACAGTCCAACGGCCAAGTCGAGCGCTCCAATGCTCTTATTCTTCAAGGCATTAAGCCCCGGCTGTTAGTCCCGTTGCAACGGGCCGCCGGCTGCTGGATTGACGAGTTTCCGTCTGTCCTCTGGAGTCTAAGGACAACTCCAAACCGGTCGACTGGCTACACGCCTTTCTTCATGGTTAATGGAGCCGAAGCCGTCCTGCCGAGTGATATTCTCCACGACTCCCCGCGAGTCACAGCATACATGGAAAAGGATGCCGAGTCGGCGCGACAAGACGATCTTGATCTCTTGTAGGAAGCGCGGGAACTCGCCCTTTCACGATCGGCTATCTATCAACAGAACTTGCGTCGTTACCACAGTCGGCAAGTTCGGGGCCGAGTCTTCAACAAGGGAGATTTGGTCCTCCGACTAATCCAGGACAAGGCGGGCATGCACCAGTTGTTCCGCCTTGGGAAGGCCCGTTCATCATCAACCAGGTGCTGCACAACGGCGCATACCGACTGGAGGACCCGACAACCGGTGCAGTCACTGAAAGGACTTGGAATATTGCTCAGCTGCGTCCCTTTTTCACTTAAACTTTGTACTTCCAATAGTTCATTGTTTCATTATAAATAAACATTTGTTTCCCTCGAGCGGCACTCGGGAAGCACTTTGTTTCTTCAATTTTATGTTGGACTCCTTTTTGTCCATTTTCACTACTCAACTACGTTCCCTTGGGCATCCCCGGGGGCTACGTTTAAAAAACCGAGTGGCTTAACTTCGGGCAGCACCGGAAGCTACCTCAACCCACTGGGTGATTTATCATTCGGTACAAGTTATTTTGGGTTTCCTAACTTTGTTTCTACACGAGCGTCTAAGTAAACGTGTATGGCACCTAAGTCCCACTCTTCGTCCCCAACTACAGTCGCAACCCGGCTGTCCGGTTGGCAAGAGCAAATGCTAAAGGTCGGCCTGCACGCGAAAGGATCCGACTCGGCGGAAAAAGCAAATTCGGACGAACCAGATAACTTGTGCAAAATCAAAATAAATTGAAAGTATTTCCATTCAAAGCAAAACATAGTCTTTACATTTTTTCTACTCGGCATACCGAGAGATATTACATGATAATTTTTTATTCTTCTGGAGTTGCTTCTACGCGCTCCTCCAGGTCGGTGAACTCGACGATCCGGCTGGCGGCGGCGTGGACCCGGGGAAGGAGCTCTAGAGGGTTGACCGACTGTCCTCCGCGTCGAGTGGGGCTCCAGCAGAAATGCTGTTGACGTCCGCATCAGGATGGTGCAATAACACCATTGCCAGTGACATGCCGGCTCCCGAGCGGGCTGCCGACTCTTTCCACTTCTCCACCTCCGCTGAGCCTTGCGACAGCTTGTCGGCGAGGGCGAAGATGCTAGAGCCCGGTTCTTCTCCAGGCCATAGCTTGGCGCAGAGGCTTTGGGCGGCCGGCTTCATGTTCTGCACCAAGCTCTTGACTTGGAGGAGTCGGTCCTCTACAGTCACGACGCAGCTGGACATCTGCTCGGGTGTCCAGAAAGCGTCAAGAGCTGACCTCACCAGGTCGGAAAGTGCGTGGAGTCGGAGCGTCGCCCGCCTTGCCCGCTCCTCCAGTTCTGGGCAAGCGTCTGGGTGCGAATTATTACAAGGAAATGAACCAAGAAGCGTGCAAAAAGAGGGAAATAAAGACTCGGGGGCTTACCGAATAGAGTCTCATTAGCCTTCTTGAGTTGGCTTATGAGTTCTCCCTCGCGCTTCTCCCAGTCGACGATGGCCGCGGCGTGTCGCTGCTGTGACTCGGTCATCTGCCTGGCGAAGTCATCGACGGCTGCCTGCAGTTTGCGGTTCGCAACCTGCGACTGCTCGTACTACGCCACCAGCTTCTCATGCTCCGACTGCAGCATGGCGGCGGTCTTCATTTGCGCATGAGCTTCTCGCAACTCGCTGTCAAGCTCGGCCACTTTGGCATCGAGCATCTCTGATGCTTTGGCCATCGGGATCATCGCCTTCATTTCTTTCCAAAGCCGGGCGTTTTCGGCTTCGACGTCTGCCGACTCAAGAAAGTCAATACTAGCAAAACTTAAAGGCAAAAGGGGCTGAAGACTCGGATACTTACTCCCGATGGCGGCGAGCTTCTCTTCGAGCCACCGACTCTTGGCCCTCTCCTCGGCCAACACCTTCTCAAGGGAGGCGTTCCTCTCCATGAGGGCCGGGCCGTTTCCGCCGAGCCGGATCGCAGCCTGGACAAGGAAAAGTTTCGTCAGCATAACCCAAATTAATAAGTCTCCAGCCGACTCAACCAGTCGGCTAGAGACTCGGAGGCTACACCCACTGGGTGCACTGATCGTGCTCCCAATGTTAAGAACTAAACAAAGTTCAGATGCAAAACTTACCCCGACGGAAGACTCTAGGACCTCGGTCGAGTCCGCCAAGAATTTGGCCACGTCGGCAAATTTCCTAAGCTTGGAGCTAAGGGCAGCAACGCGGTCGGTGGCTGCTTCCGCTGCCGACAAGTCCCCCGCGCTGCAACTCAGCAACAACAACGCGGGCACGAGGCTTCCGGACGAACCCGGTGCCGACTCTTCGATTGCGGGTGCAGGAGCCAAGGCCAGGCTCTGGTCGGCCACCGGAGAAGACTCGGTGACGAGCTGGCCTCCGGCTCCGCCTACCGGTTCTGAGGAGCCGGCAACGATCGCAGTTGCCGGCTCCGTCGTCGCCTCGTTGGAGGGAGTTGGCAGAGGCTGCAGGTCGTCAGTCGGAGCCTCGGTTGACCCGGCACCCACGCCGGACTCCAGCGCCTTCTCCACGGGTGCGGCAGGCTGTGGCGCGGGAGCAGCAGGCTGCGGCGTGCTGGGCGTGGCTGCAGCCGAAGGCACGTTTGACCCGGCACCTGTGGCCGACTCCGTAGCCACAGCGGGGATGATTGGCGTCTGCGTGCTGGGCTTGGCCGCAGTCAGAGCCGAAGAAGCTGACTCTGGCGGCGAGACCGGAGTCGGGGCCGTGGGTGTGCCGGTTGCGGAGTCTCCTTTATCGGAGAACTTCTTTTGGATTCTGCAACATTAAAAACCAAACCGACTTCAGCATCTCCATCTTCGACCGGAGTACGAGGCAAGGCAAAAGACTCGTACCTGGTGGTTGTGGGGATTGTCTTCTTCGGTTTCCCCGGGGCGGGCGGACCCCCGGAGGAACTGGCGGGTGCCTGCCGAGGCGCAGTCGGCTTGGCAGCAGGAGCCGGAGCTTGAGCTGCGGGACCGGCGGGTACGGCTCGTGCTCGCTTGACGGCCGACTCCGCCTGAGCCGGCTCCGCCTCCACTTGCGGGGTCTTAGACCCGGAGACGTCGTCTTCACGCCTCCGTTTGGTGGTCAGGGGGACCCCTTCCGACTCGGTGTCCGAGTCGACCTGGACGCCTCCCTCGGGGGCTTCCTCGTCGACCTCCGCGTCGTCCAACGCCTTTGGAGCTGAACTTTGCTCGGGGAGTGGCGGCATAGAGTTCAAGTTAAGGAAATTCTGCAGCATTAAAAGACTCGGAGTTAGGAGGAATGAATAGACAACAACATACAAGAATCCGACTCGGAATGCAAGACACTTACAGTCGGCGGGGGGTTGGCGATAGAAAAGGGAGTCACGTGCGGCGCCCTGGTGAGCCCGGTTCGCTCCTTGGTCAAGTTCTTCAGGAGATCCATGAAAAGATCATCCGGAAGCCCATCGACCAAACACCCTGGTCGAGTCGGACGCGCCCAAGTACTCCCACATCGGGTGCGCCCGGGCTTGAAGCGGTTGGATCCGCCGACTCAGCCAGGTGGCGATGAGGTCGGTGCCCGTGAGCCCTTTCTCCTGGAGTCTCTGAATCCTCTTCAGGAGTCGGTCGATCTCGGGCATCTCTGCACTGGAGGGCTTGGCGCTCCAACGCTTCCGCCACTCGGGGAGACCTTCGGTGTACGGGGGAGCCCTTCGTGGCCAGTCGGTGTGCGCTCATCCGGGCAGTAGAACCACCTGTCCTGCCACTTCCGCACGGTGTCCGGGAGTTGCAGCTTGAAGTAGTGAGCGCCGGCCTTGACTTGGATGCCGGCTCCCCCGCAGACGGATAGTCGGCCGCCGGCTTTGATGGGCTGCGCCTTCACCAGGAAGATCTTCTTCCACAACCCCCAGTGAGGCCGAGTCCCCAAATAACATTCGCACAGCGTGATGAAACACGCAATGTGCAGAATGCCATTGGGGCTCAGATGATGAAGTTGGAGGCCGTAGAAGAAGAGAAGGCTGCGCACGAAGTCGTGCGGGGGCAGCGAGAGGCCCCGCTCAATGAACGGGATGATCATCACTCGTTCATGCGCGTGCGGAGCAGGCTTCTCCTCTTGGTACGGGGCCCTCCAGTTGCCGATGGAGCGGGGCGGCAGCAGTCCCTCGCTGGCGAAGCCCGTGAGGATCCGGTCGGTGACAACCGACGGGACCCAATCGCCCTTTTTCCACCCCTCGGAATGGGCGGCGGCGGCGGAGGAGGAAGCGTCGGCCTTCTTGCCTTTTTCGGCGCGCGACATGGTTGGAGGACTGAAGAACGGCGGCGAAGCAAGTACTTTTCTCGGGAGGAAGGCAAGCAGTGCGCGGTGGCGGAGCTCTGGTGGCAAAAGGCTTGGGCGCAAGGAAGACGAAGGCAGATGAAGATCGCGGTTGCCCTGTGCCCGCTTTTATAGCCGAGGGAGGCAAACCGTCGGCAATCGCGCATCCGACGTGGCGGCAAAACCGCCGCGGCAACCGTCGTCCCGCGCGCGCGAAACTGTGAGGTTCGAGGCGCCTTTTTCGCCATGACTTGGCATCCCAGGCGTCTTGACCGGCGAGCGTTATGTCAGCAACCATCCCGCGCGCGCCGCCCGCGTGATTCGGGGTGCAGTCATGATGAACCGTCGCATCGGATGCCACGCGAAGTCATAGCGGCAGCAGCGGATGTCTCGGGCACGCTTTGCGCAGGACTCGAGGCGAAATCATTGCGCTGCGGCGCTGCAGGCGCTCTGTCCAACCGACTGCGCGAATAAATGCTGAAGCGACGTCGTGTACAGTCAAGAAGGTGCCGTGTAGCACAAGCCGGCTTCGACCGGGTTTGACTTGATCGAGTCGAATCACGCTCGGACGCCGAGTCAGCTTGAAGTCGGCTTGGCTCGCTGGGACACATCTCAAGTTGTACCGACTCCACCAAATAATTCTGAGGCGCACCAGCCGCCACACTCGGAAGCAGACTAGCTCTGCGAAAGGGTGCCGATGGCCGACCCAACAGGGTTTGCAGGTCACTCGGCAACACCCAAGCTAAGGATGAACCCGGCATCCACAGCGGCGCAAGATAGTCCCTGATTCAGAGCCGAACGCCACAGCGGCGCAGAATGGTTCACTGTTTAGGGACTCAATGCCGGAGTTCGAGGACTCGGTTTTGAAGCTGAAGATCGAAGGCGTCCCCCTGCGGGCACAAGGTGGCAACGGTCCATTCGGACATGCCAGACGCTATTTCGGATTCACTCGAAATTCATGATACGCCTCTTGGAAGGCCACAAGCCGACTTCCCCAGCCGGAAAGCGCGGGTATCACCGAATTCCTAGCACTTAGCACAAACTTAAACCTTTTTTCAGGTATTACGGGAGTCCATCAAGGTCTCTACATCAGCGATTTGGGCATACGCAGCTTGCTCACCAGTCGGCATCCGAGTCGTGACCTCGAAGCACTCGGGGGGCTACTGACGGGGAGAACCCATCCGGGTAGGCCCAGCATAGCGAGTTGGCCCAACGGGCTCGGGGAGTTCCATGGAGGCCCACTCGGTTGAAGGCCCAAGTAAAGCCCACACGGACGCAACGTCCGAGTGCCATCAAGGAAGGCGTTACAACCTCATCAAGGCATACGTTTCGCTAGCAAGAAGACTGGCGTTACTCGGTCGGTTACGTAGAATAAATGTATCAATTAAGTCGTGCAGTTACTGTAGCTCGGTCGACTGGCCGAGTCGGCACATGTACAGCCTATATAAGGCGAGAGCCCCATGCAGAGGGGGGGACTTCTTCTTTTTCCATAGACTAGAGGCTAGGCATCATCTTCAAGCTTCTGTAATCTTTCTCACGTAAGGCTTATAATACAATCAGCAGGAGTAGGGTGTTACCTCCGCCATTGGAGGGCCTGAACCTGGGTAAAAACCTCTTGTGTGAACCCGCTTGAATCGTCCACACGCGCTCCCCAAAAATCCTACTAGAAATGTATATTGCTGCGAAATTCCCGCGACATCGACTCTTAACTTTATGTCCTAATTTTTCATGAATTTTTCTAGAATACTTGCGTATTGACATATGGAATTTCATTACTTTAAGTATATTTGTGACTTTTCTCAAATTTCCTGGTTTTCAAAGAGTATTTCTGATTTTTTTCTCCTTTTTCTCTAAATGTTATGATATTTTTATTTTAAGATTTCCTACGTTTCAATAAAGACTCGAACGTTTCTGATCCTTTTTAGTTTTTTATTTTAATTGTCCCTCTAAATTTGTTTATTTTGTAAGTTTATTTGTTGACTAATAGACTACAACGCTTGCGAAACTATTGCACGTCTCCCAATACCACTTTATAATAATCTCAAGTAGGTAATATGTTCAGTTTTGATTGTAGCAGCTCTGAGTTGTCTACTTTTAGTGTGAAATCTAAACTAACGCAATTTCATAAAAATAGACTTTTCCCCAAAAAATAAAGTAAATGTCAAGTCACTAATTACTATCTCTTTGTTCAATTTTATAAAAATATCATTACTTTGTGCTACAGTTTTACAAAACTAGTATTACTTCTTTCCAATGTCATTTCGCGATTCACCGTGTATATAGAGCCTAATTGGTTTGATGCCAATATTTGGCATGCCAATTGTTGGCAAGTCTAAAAAATTGGCTAGCAATTGGTTGGCTACCAATTGGTTCTCGCCAACCTCTAAAAAAGTTGCCAATTTTTGGCAATTTTAGTTTTGCCAAATATTGGCAATGCCAAATGTTGGCATCAAACCAATTAGGCTCATAGCACGAATATCAAGGAGGTGTGCACATCAAGTGGCAAAAGACATCAGGGAAGAAGACCATGTTTGGCACCTTGTGCACCAAAACACGGGTCGTGAGCTCGTCATCTTCACCGATTGGCCATCACATCTTGCGAGCCATGGTCACAGGCGTTGATGACTATGAATTAGTAGTTTATTAACCCAGAGTAATGATAGGTTTGTAAATTTTTATATCTAAAAGTACGAATTGAGGTTTGACATGCTTCATTATAACTATTCAATTCAATCCAATAGCTCAAGAATTAAGTTGAATAACTAAAATCATGTCTCAATTGCACACAATTAACGTTGTATTAATTACCTTAAAAGCTCTTGCTTCAAAATCATATTTCTCATGCTTTTGTCTTCCTCTATGAATGACAGTTAGATTATTTCTGTAAGTTCATAACAATGCAACATGCATTTTAGCCAAAAAAATTACCAATATATTGTAAATTTGAATATAAACATAGTATGATCACCATAATTTCTACATTATTTATTATTATTATATGTTTGGCGAGACGTGCGTTGAATATACATAATTGCTAGCGGTGAAAAAATTGGTAGTTGGTGACTGTTATGACAAAATAATGGTAGTTTTGTGACATTTGCTCAAGCAAGGTATTTCTATAGCACACATGTGTATGAAATACTTGGGGTGTGTTTGGTTCATGGGATGAGGGTGGATGGGATAGGGATATCCACCTTTTTATGGATATTCTTCTGTTTGGTTGGAGGGATGGGGTGGATAGGGATATCCACCCTAGAGGAATATTCTCTCAATATGCTGGATGGAGAGACCCGGCCAAAATGGCCGGATGAGGCTGCCGCCCTTTATGATTTTTAGAAAATGATTAGTGATAATTAACAATTGTTAGTAATAATTAGCATATTTTTTATTGATTAGTATTTGTAACGGTAAGATTAGTGTTTAGTGTGTTGATTAGTATATGATTAGTGAGTTGATTAGTATATAATCAGTGATAATTAATATATTTTATTATTAATTAGTAAGTTTATGGCTAGTTTAGCATTGGTAGGTATTTAGTGTGTCTTTAGTGTATAATTAATCATTATTAATAGAAACTAAGTAATATAATTAAGTTAAATTGACTTATCCCATCTAACTTTCATCCCTCCAACCAAACAAAAGATTGGTTCATCCCATCTATCCAACCAAACAAAAAAATGGCTCGTCCCATCCACGAAAAACTGGATGGCCTTAACCCATCCCTCCTTGCCCTCCAATCAAATGCACCCTTGGTGGAGCACCAGCTTAGAACTGCGGCGCCAGCCAGGGCGGAGCTCGACCTAGTGCACGGAGGAAGATTGAGAGCGTGGAGCGGCCATATCCGACGAAAGACTCGACTTGCTAATTGCTATGGTTTTTTATCCGTTGAATAAGCACATACGTTCAGCTTGTATTTGTAAAGATTAAAGAGTGTCTTCTTTCAACGATGTTAATTATAATAGTGAGTGTCTTCTTGCATTGATGTTATTATAGTTTAAAATAAAGAATCAGAGAAAAAGTCTGAAGACCCTACCATATAACGTGAGTATAAGATAGTGCGACAAATTACAAAGGAATATAATAGTCAAATTCACTATCTGCTATCCCTCGTTCTTGTGAGGAGATGGAATTCGTTATCACCACAGAAAAATAGATGATTTAAGCATGTTGACATGCTATGACGTAGAAGAACATGCGTTGGGAACTTCTCCTTCTTTTCGGAAATGGCAATATTGCGATGGACAGGACAGCGACCTAATTGTCAACGGAACAGATTGCTGGCAGTAGTCCAAAACAGTGGCTACGGAATGATGGAACTAATCAATGGGAAATTATGTCTTGAGAGATATGAGATATGTATGTGCATGCGTGACCTAGTATAGTCGGACAACATTTTGACAAACTTTTGGTTAACCAAAACATGTGTTCTCTTCGTCAAAATTTTTTTGACCCCGAAGGCGGACACTCTGCTGATTTTCATTAAGAGAAAAAGAGTTACGTACGGGTAACCAAAAAGAATTACATTACATGATAGGCAGGTAAGCCAGTCTCCTTTGATTAAGGTCTTCTCTCACGAGAAAAGCCACCTCCAAAACCAGACGGGCGATGTTTTGAAAAATTCTTCAATTATGTTTTTTTTCAAATATTCAAGAGGACGTATATGATAGTGTCGCTAAGGGTTTTCCGCTGAACGGCGTCTCTAAGGATGCGTTTGGTTAGAGGGCTCAATCTAGATGGGTTGGTGCCATCCTTAGTTTTGAGGGATATCCACCTGTTTGGTTGGATGGATGGAGTGGATGGGGTAGCTAGGGTGAGAGAGTATTCTCTAAATATGCTGGATGGCAAGTGTCGGTGAAAACGACTGGATGGAGCCGCCACCCTCGCTTAATCATGATCATTATCAAATGATTAGTGATAATTAACAATTACTAGTAATAATTAGCATATTTTATTATTAATTAGTATTCGCAACATAAGATTAGTGCTAGTGTGTTGATTAATATACGATTAGTGCATTGATTAGTATATGATTAGTGACGTTAACACGTTTTATTGTTAATTAGTAAGTATTATGGCTAGTTTAGCATTGATAGGTACTTAGGGTGTTCCTTAGTGTATAATTAATTATTATTAATAGAAACTAAGTAATATAATTAAGTTAAATTGGCTCATCTTATCCAACTTTCATCCCTCTAACCAAACAAAAGATTGGTTCATCTCGCTCGTCCAACCAAAAAAATTTGGCTCGTCCCATCCACAAAAAACTGTATGGCCCTAACCCATCCATTCTTGCCTTCCAACCAAACGCACCCTAAGTGCCCAATGTCATATAGCCTACAGACCTGATCATGTGGCCATCCGCGAAGAATTTGCATTTTGGCTCCGCTTTGGAGCTCCAGACCTTGTCGGACTGAAAGGGGCGATGGACATGGCAAATTGCGTCCCGTAGGCCGATCCAGCAGAGTACTCACCGTTCGCAGACCAGGGCCATGTGATAGAGTCTAGAGTGTTTGGGACAAGCAAAATGCCTCTTAGAGAGGTCCGGAGCAACCGTAAAGATTGAATATGCCTACTATTCTAAAGTTTGCACTGCACTGTTCTCTGTTTTCGCTTAGCTATTGATACATGGATGATGCCAGATCTTTTGGCGCCATCCCCTTGACCCATCTGTCATGCTAGAAGCCCTGTTCCCTAGGGTGATCTTTGTGGCAGCACGAAAAAGGTCCATATAGACACCGACGCATGGGAGGGACGATCCTGCCCAAGGCCTTGAAGGGACAGTTCATTACAGCTAAGGCTAAGGAAACCTCAATGCATAATTGAAAAGCTCCAGGTCTAGAACACCGAGGCCTCCCAACTCTTTTGGCCTGCACACCATATTCTAGCGAACAAGGGAATGACCCCCCTTGGCATGCTCCCCATCATCCTCCTTCCACATAAACTCTCTCCTGATTTTGTCAAATTTTTGTCTCACCCACTTTGGAAGGTTGAAGACCGTCAAGTGGTAAATCCCAACAGCCGAGAGCACGAATTTAACGAGGACAACCCGGCCGAGATGGGAGAGATTTTTTCCCTCCCATTCAGTTTAGCACCCACCTAGTTAATGAGGGGTTGAAAGTCAACCTTCCTAAGCATCCTAGGGTGGAGTGGGAGGCCAAGCTATATGCAAGGGAAGGTGTCGATCTTCGCGGGGAGAGTCTGGATGAGGGTGTCGACATCAATATTATCGTATCTAAACTGGTAGATCTTCGTCTTGTCCAGATTTGTGATGAGGCCACTAGCCTTCCCAAAGCAATTAAGGATCTCCACAGTAGCTCTCAACTTGTTCTGATCTAGATTCGTGAAGATTGCAACATCATCGACGTATAGGGAAAGCCTGAAAGATCCATTCTTTGCCTTGATCGGTTGCAATGAGCCGGTTTCTACAGCCCGCCTAAACATCCTCTGAAGTGGGTCCATGGTTAGTATGAAGAGCATTGGCAAGAGGGGTCCCCCTGGAAGAGTCCACGCACGTGATGAAAAAAGCGCCCCCAAGGCCGGCCGTTGAGCAACACTCTTGACGTGAAGGAGCCAAAAAGTAGACAGAGCCAATCGTTCCACCTCTGGCCGAAACCTAGGGCTTCAAGCACCTCTAGCAGAAAAGGCTAGCTCATGGAGTCCAAAGCGTTTGAGATGTCGAGCTTGATGAAGAGGCCTGCCACTATTCTGTAGTGAAGATCGCAAAGGAGATTTTGGACATGTAGGAGTCTTGGATGCATCGGTGCTTGACGAAGGCACTCTGGTTAACAGAGACAAGCTCTTGCAAGACTAGGGTTGTCCTCACCGCGAGAAGTTTGGTGAAGATTTTGGCAAAGCTGTGGATTAGACTAATTGGCATGAAGTGTTCCATCCACATCATCTTGTCAACAATATTAGTGGAGTTGAGAAGGTTAAGGCAGGAATCCCTAAGGTTCGCTACCTACACCATTGCCGCCAGAATGTCGCCCTTGATTATCTCCCAAAATCTCTTGAAGAAAACCCCGATGAAACCATCGGCACCCAAGGCTTTTCCGGAGGGCATTGAGAAAATAAAGATTCGTATTTCCTCCTTCTCAAAGTCATTTTCCAATGCAGAAAGGTCAGTGCAAGTGTATCCAAGTGCGTTCTAGTCGAGGTTGACTTCTTGGGGGGTGGCAGACCTAAGATGGTCACAAAAATGAATTGTGTGGATAAAGTTGTTTCGCCACCTGCCATTTGTGCAAAAGGTGGAAAAAATTGGTGTTTGCGTCTTCGTGATCGACCCAAAGCAGCCTAGCCCGCTGGTGGACTTGAAGCTTACTGATGATGGCTAGAGCAGTGAACCTGCGCTTTAGCTTAGTGCACAAATCAAACTCCACAAGGTTGAGGGTGCAGGATTCCATGGCAACATCCAGGCAGGCGATCACTTCCTTTGCCACCTCCATTTAGAGGTTGATGTTTGTGAAATTTTGGTGGTGCCATTGGCAAAGCGCCTTGGTGGTGCATGACAGCTTGATGCAGAGTCGGTGAAGACGGGGTCTGGCGGAGGTTGGCTTTTCCCAAACCGTCGAGACCACCTCTGAGAAGAATGCCATGGCCAGCTAGAATGATTCGAAGCAGAAGGCACGGTAGTGGCAGTGATCGATTTGCCCACACAAAAGAAGTTGACAATGGTTAGAGACAACGGCATCAAGTGGGAAGCTGGCAACATGATATCCCATCCTGCAGTGCAAAAGCACTGGTCAATCTTAGTGAGGGTTGGGTTAAGCTGTTCATTTGACCAGGTGAAATGCTTTCCCGAGAGATGTAGCTCCTTGAGCTGGAGGACGTCGAGAGCCACCTTGAAAGCTCCCATGAGGCGGTGATCAAGGTTGGAATTATTTTTGTCGGACACCTTGTAGATTAAGTTGAAGTCACCAATCATGAGCCACTTGCCTCTTAGTGTGGAGGCAAGGTTTTTGAGCTCTTCAATGAAAAGAGTTTTGTTGATGTTGCTTTGTGATGTGGGCATCACCATGGACAACACCACTTCACGTTCAAGCCCACCTCCACTTGTTGGGCTAATGACATGAGTTCGAGCCAAAGCCCAACATGAGGTGAATCTTCTCCTTTGTACTTTTCCATTTGGCATGAACATGAATGGTATGCTACCTAATGCGCTGACCTTTTGCATGCTTAGGTACAAAGGATTGTCCAAGGTGGAGGACAGCAGGACCGAGGAAGGAACTCTAAGCTTCAAGCTCAACCACGCCCGGACTGCTGCCTCGGACCCTCCGGACGTTCACTGAGAAGGAAGGCTCGGACTGTCCGGCTGAGGCCCGGACCCTCCGGATGTGGCCAGACCTTCCATCCGGACCCTCCGGATGAAGGTCCGGATCTTCTCTGGAAAGCCCGGACCTCCCACCTAGATAGTCCGAATGAGGGTCTGGATCTTCTATGGAAGACCCAGACTGCTGCCCGGACCCTCCGGATGCCCGGACTGTTCGGCCCCAATCCAGATAGTCCGGATCTGCCTGCGTGCAGAAAAACGGGCCACGGTCCATGTATCTCTTAAGTGGAAGGTTAAACCTATAAATACCGGACCCTCACTAATTAGGGTTTTTAGACTTATTGTGTAGAACATAGTTGAGCTTTGCTACTAATCTAGGGTTTCATCCCTCTAGATTTAGAGTTCCACCCTAGGCCTTGCTTTCCCTTGTGGATTGTACGGATCGGCGCGTGCCTCCAAGTGGTAAACACGGCATTCGTCAAGAGGAATTGTTGATTTGGTTCCTAGTTCCCAAAGACTTTCCCACTAGGGTTTGTTGTTGGGGTGGTATTCCATTTAGGCTTTCCTAGTTATTCAATCCAATCCATGAAGATCGGGAGCCACCGTATCAACTTGGTATCAGAGCTCTAGATTGCCACGGTTTGGATTTGTATCCTCTGTTTTCTCTACCCCCAATTTCTAGTTTTGTTTTGGTTTTTCTTGCCTACTTCGAAAACCCCACAAAAAGAGCCCGATTTGAAATCTAGATGTAATTCAGAGTTTTGAGTGAGCTTTAGTTGGTTTTGATCCATTAGATCTTTGCTATACTTGTTGATCTAACCTCCATTTGCGTTGCTTTGGCCGATTTCATCGTTTGCCCCTCTGATTTGGTGGATCTCAGTCCGCCCACGTCACAAATTTGCTCCTTTGTTCACCGGTCGGACAGTCTGGACTTCACCCAGACAGTCCGGGCGGCCAGACCCTCCGGATTTAACCCGGATAGTCTAGATTTACCAAAACTGGATGCAGCAGCTTTACCATTTGGGGCATAACTTTCACATCCGGTGTCCATTTTCAGTGACCTTGGACTCTTTTCGAAGCTAACAACGAGCTCTAGGCCATCATCTTTGGCACCAACCTTCACAAGCAAGGTAAAATATCTGAAAAGGCCCTTCTTCCTTGCAACTTCTTTGTGAGCCAATCTTACCTATTGCGAAAACTTTGATCTTATTAAGACTAGTTCATTGATGATTGCTATTGTCTTGTACACTTGTGCTACTTAGAATATATTTCCCAAGCAATCAACAAACATTAGTCTTATTAGATCTTGGCATAAAGAAAAAGAGAAAGAAGAATCAAAAGAATAAAAAAAAAGGAAGAATAGAGAGAAAGAAACATGCAAATGCCATTGATCCTTTTGTAGGGAAAACGCAAGCTTGAAAGGAAATCCAAATAGGGAGAGTAGTCAAATGTACAAATCATTTGCCCTACAAATTTGCAATCGAGCTAGCGTCTTTCCTAGTATTTGTGCAACAAGAGCTTCTAGTCTTCGCTAGGAACATTCTTGTATTAGCTCATTTCTTGGTTTGCAAAAATCCTAATATCTTTGTGCGTGAGTTGTCTTGTGCTTCGCTTATATCATTTGAGATCAACCATTATTGCATTGTTTCTATTGTGGATTATTACTAATTTTTACAATGTCTCATTATCCAACTGCTAGTGTGTGTTTGTTGTGCTAATCCTTTCCGAGATCTACTAAAAGCTTTGTTTGAGATAGTGCTTTGGGACTTGGAACTTCTTTAACCTGCTCTTGAGGGTCACCTTTACCCTCCACGGCCCTTCGATCCTTCAATCCAAGGAGGCAATGACTTTGGTGGTGAGTAAGGTGAGAGAGTTCTAGTTTTCACATATTCCATATATATTTGTGCTTTGCTAACCATGTCTAGAGAAGGATCACACGAAGGCAATAGGAATGACGAGTACGTGACAAGAGGGCAATATATGGCCCTCCAACGGAGTCTTCGCGACACCGTGGAGAACTTGAGGACTGACATGACCCAAAAGTGGGGCGTCATGAGGACAAGCATTGTGCGAAAGGTTGTCCAAACTCTTCGAGGCCAATTTCCAGAAGGGGAGATTGATGAAGAAGAACCCCTCGATGAGACCGATGCCAAGATGGCGGCTCGGCGAGCTCAAGCACGAGAAGTTTCAAGGCATCGAGCGCCCAACTTGTCAACAAGAACCTGAACCCGAGTCCCCACCGATGGGTCACGGGGCCACGGGAGGTCAAGGAGCCAGCAAAGGCGAAGTGAAGACCAAGAAGAGACCTCGGAAGGAGACTCGAGCTTTTGTCTCCAAGTTGAACCACGACATCGACGATATCAAAGAGGTGAAGTCAACGGGCGACGTGGTCACCATGAAGATGGTGATGAGAAGTTCAACAAGCTCAAATTCACCATGCCCAAGTTCTCCGGCGATGTCATCGACCCGGAGGAGTACCTCACTTGGGAGCTCAAGGTGGACAAGGTCTTCAGGCTGCATAACTACTCCGAAGAGAAGAAGGACGCCATGGCCTCACTTGAGTTTGATGGGTATGCACTCACTTGGTGGGAACAAGTCCAGAACCAGCGTGAAGAACATGGGGAGCAACCCGTCATGACTTGGAGAGAGATGAAAAAGGAGATGCGAGCCAGCTTTGTGCCCAAGTACTACAAGCGAGACTTCCTTAAGAAGCTTCAAGATCTCAAGCAAGGAAGCCGAACTGTTGAAGAGTACTTCAAAGAGATGGAGACCGCCATGATTCGAGCCAACATCCAAGAAACAGAAGAGCAAACCATGGCACGTTTCTTGGCTGGGTTGAACCATCCCATCAAGCACATCACCGACTATCAACCCTATAACACTGTGGTAGAGTTAGTGCACCAAGCCATCAAAGCGGAATGCCAAGTGCAAGAAGATGCTCAATACTCCAAGACTTCAACATACGCTCCATGATGATGACATAGCAACCGGGTATCGTCAAGGAGGACAAAGCCGGCCCTCTGGACATAGGGTGGGCCGGGCCGACTGCTCGGAGTCCGACTTCTACACGGGGGTGCATCATCAACCTGGAGTACAAGACATAAACATGTACCTACCCGATATCTCGGGTTCTAGTTGTAACCGATTAGGAGATCTATTTGTAAACCGATCCGGACTCATGTAACTCTGCCCCTGCCACCTATATAAGGCAGGGCAGGGATCCCTCGATCGGTAGAGAGAGTCGCTACACATACGCGAACATGCGAGTCACTACAAGGAGACTTAGATACACATACATACCCTAGCAACCTAGAGAGCTCCTCTCAAGGTCTTGCTGCATATGGTACACAAGCAATACAATCCACCAAACACATGACATAGGGTATTACCTCTTCCCGAGGGCCTGAATCTGTATAAACTCTGTGTCCCGTGTGCACCCATCTAGATCTGCTACGTGTACGCCGCCCCATGTTCATTATTGCCGGATCAAAACACCGACAGTTGGCGCGCCAGGTAGGGGAGGTGTGCATAGATTCATCTGAACAGATCCAGATGGGTTTATCAAACTACAAGGGCAACTTCGCTCCGAGCCGAATTGTCACGCCCTGATTTTTCCAAACTTACATAACAGCATATTACCGCAGGTAGTTAGGGCATTCCCAAAAGGCATAAACTCAATACACCTAAATCAGCCACACACACACTATATAGACGCATAAACCCAACGCACCATATACACCGTATACGTCGATATCTCTGCGGCACCATGCAACCAAGTGGTCCCAGGCCAAGGCAGGAGACTTTTTGAGAACTCCCATACCCTCACGTCACCTTGCCGCGCCCCGGAACCCTAGTTCCAACCCCAACCCTTTTATTCCCAATTAAATCCAATACCTGCCTAAACCCTAATCGCGAGATCTACCACTCCTCGGCCCCTCCAGAAATTCCAAGAAAATTCGTGGGACAACCCAATGTTATTCTCAACCCAAATATAACATAAAATAAGGATGCCCAGTACAAAATATTTATCTATGAAAATAAATAAACCTTAGGGCAGAAATGCGCGTTGAACTGTAACCCGTAAAATAAACTTCAGAAAATTCCTATAAAATTTCACAAGGATCCGTATACAACCAGGAGTACGGATATGCAAAAACATGAACACCCCATGTTCAAAGTTTGGGATTGGCTAGCATCGAACACCTTGCATTCAAAAGTCTCTCAGCATGAAATGACAAGCAAACCAATGGGGAAGACACCAAACCAAAGCTGTGAAGCTTCTCCTTGGTTTTCCCAACCTACCTAAGTCCATAAGTTTCACCGATGGCCCTCCTTTGTCCTCTATACTTTAACTTTGGCCATTGACGCATCATAGCACTCAAGGACTGTCAATTCCCAGCACCAGTTTTCGGTGCCTACCTTCTCTATTCTCTTGAATACGTGCCCTAGCACCCCTATGGTATGGCGACGCGTGAAAAGTCGCACCAGGACACCAGATGACACCTCATGCCAACTCGGACGCGCCTTGGTCCGGCATCGGCATGCCACAGTGGGCATCCCTGTGGCATTCCCGCGCCGCTCGCCGGTGGCAGCGCCAGCCACACGCCCCAGCCTTGCCACATCACCATTAGCCCCCTCGACCTTGTGCTAGCCACTGCTCTAGCGCATCAAATGAACGACCACGCCACAGTGAGGTTCAGCCACCGTACCACACTGCCCGTCGTCTGGAGCATGACCTGCCGACCCGCCGTGCGGCGTGATGCTCTCTGGCCCTCCCGCCGGCTTATTCCTCCACGCGCTGTTACCTCAAGAGTTCCCTGTAGCCACAACCGAGCTCCTGTCGCCCAGGCCGAGTTCCCTCACTGAGCATGGTGAAGAACAATGGCCATTGCCAGCCCACCCGCTACCAGCCTATTTAAGGAGCTGGCCGAGTTCTCCCTCCTCACCAGGTCTTCCCTTTTTCTTCTCTGGAGAATCTAATAGCCGTCCCTTTTTCCCCGATGCCTCGCTCCTCACCATTGCCGCCTTCCTACCACCTCTGACCGAGTCGAATCCAACTATTGCCAGTGGCTTGAGGTCGATTGCTCCCCACCATTAGGTTCACCAGGGTCTCCTTAGCCGAATTCCATTGACGATTGGCCCAGTCGAGCATCCCGGCCAAAACCCCCAAATCCACTTCGACGGCACAGCCGTCCTTGGTCTTCACCTGTTTGAGCATAGTTCGACCCGCGCAGGGGCTACCCAAGCCGGAGGCCGAATAGGTAAGTAAAGCCAAGCCTGATGCATGGGCCTTGGGCATCGGCTGGGTCCACGGTCAGATCCAGTGGAGACGCCTCAGCCTGAACCCGCCACCGCAACTAAGACGCGCACTTCAATTCAGTGAAAGCGTACTATGGGCGGTTTTCTCCCTCCAGGACCGGTCTAGTACTGGTTCGACTGGTTCGGGCCCATCTCGGCCGGTTCTTACAAATCCTTTTCCGGTTCTGGAATCCTAGGAATAAAACCTAACTTTTGTCTTCACAAAGTTTTTGAATTTTGAAATAGTATAAGAACCTTAGTAGTAGAGGTTAGAAATCAGGGTATTTCTTCCTTTTCTTTTAAAGCAATATATACACGGTATATGTTATTTCCAGGGCAACCAACATATTTCTTTCACCCTATCAGTAAACCCAAGCACCTACAATACTCAATAGTCCAATAGGGCAAGGGAGTTAAGAGGTACAACCCTAATGACATGAATTTACTATAACCTAAAACACATCATTTCATGTGACGGGTGTGCATATACTAAACTTCTAGGGCATTCTTTGTGCTCGTAAACTTAGGCTCTAAAACCCCGGAACCTTACCACTAAGCTAAGCCCTTATATACTCACCCTATCCTCCGTCAGATTGTGCTCAGTCTTTTCAGAATCCTAAACCCTAACTCGACCAAAACCCATCTTACCTCACCTTGTTAACATCATCCCCTCTTTTGAACATGCATTAAGTCTGGTTTATTGAAGTTGTTTTGGATTGCTTCTTACTCGCCGATTTTCTGGCGTGTAGTTGACGGAGTGAGGTACGTGCGCGAGAAGGAGCTAGAGTCACCCCCACGACAGGAACAAGAACAAGAACTGCCAGGCAAGCATTCCCACTTTGATCATGTTGAATCCCATATGTGCGAAATTTTAATTATTTTGTTCGTGAAATTTGCATGCTATGTGGATATCAACGATATTTTATGTAGACCTAGGTATATCTGATAGCTGCACATGACCTAGGTCTAAATATCCGATTCTTTGTAACCCTAGGTATATTAGTCGGTGGTCTTGCGACTGACGAAAGTATTAAGGTTATAGGCATTAGCCAAGCTTAGACCTGCCGTAGTCAAAAACTGAATTTTTGTTTGAATATCACGAATTCCTTGGGACATGGGAAAATAAAACCCTCGGATAGCATGTGTTATCCGCGGTGGCATTTGAAAGAAATTTTTGTCGAAACCCAAATAAAACTGGAGATGATTTTGATTCGGGTGAGAATGCTAAGGGTAGCTCGGGATGTAGAGTACTTGATGGTGGCATGGTCGTCCGGGATGAACATGGGTCGAGAAATGGAGTCTTGCTCGAATCAGTTAAGGACTGAGCCTAAGTGCCGCTAAACCAGTTCCTCACCGTACGTCCACATGTCCTTTATGGGAAGGACTTGGCTTGGTACCCTGGCAAGTATTAGGGTATAGACCCGTGGGAAGTAAGAAGCATGTGCTAGGTGGTTAAAAGTCCTAGAGATCCCCCACCGCTGGGCGTTTGGGTGTTGACTCGACATAAAGATGGGGAGTCCCATTTTCGGGGTCCGGGACGCGAAAGTTGGGTCAACCACCTAGCGGGTTCCAGCTCTAGTATGGAAGCGGGCGAAGGCCTCGTTGTAACAGCCCTGCCGATACACCTCGTGAAGTGTATCCGTTAGCGCTCGGCAACAAGGGGGACTTACATCTTGTGGGTAAAGCCGTACAACCTCTGCAGAGTGTTAAAAACTATTCGAATAGCCGTGTCCTTGGTCATGGACATGAACTGGCAAGGCCACACATTGGTTAGACTAAGTTTTGTTTGCGAAAGCCTGGAAAATGGATTAAGGACATGGGCATGACGTGTCCACATAGTGCAATTTACGCTACACAGTTGGTAGCAAGGAATTGCAGGAGAAGGAGGCCAGCCGTGCTATCCGGGATAGCACGGGCCGGGCACGGAGTTGAGGAGGCTAGCTGTACTATCTGGGATAGTACGAGCTGAGCGATGAAATGTGAAGACTAGTCATACTGCCCGGGGTAGTATGGACTGAGCTATCACAAGTGATGAAAAGGAGGTAGCCGGGTCTACCTCGAGAGAAGTTTTGTTACTTCGAATTGTTTTGATTTACAAAACTGCCTTAAATTTGAAAACTTACATTTTCGCACAACCAGCAACTTAGGATAGAGCTGTCCCATTGACATATACCTTGCATGCTTTACTGCCGTATATTTCTCCTGTGGGAAGAGCCGCCCTGTCCCCCCAAGGCAGCGTCGGCTGCTTGTTTCCCCCTCTTCTGAATGAGGGGGACCTCGTTTTCATCTTCCTGAAGGTTTTCTTCAGGTGTTGCCACAGTCGGCGGTGGGGCGCTGGGCCCCTCGGCCACGTCTGCTTTCCCCTTCGACGACTCGGCATCGGCGGTGGAGGTCCTGGCCCTCTTCTGCGGTGGCTGCCCGCTGCTTAAGCCCCCGGTGTACGGTGGTCGGTTCCAAGGCTCGTCCTTTGGGAGAGGAGCCTTGGAGCTGAACCCAAAAAGATCCTGCAAAGTCAGATTACATAAACGAAGTTAGAGTATGACTCGGCTACAACACGAACTGCAAGTACCAATGTCAGAAGATCAATTGCTTACCTGGTTTGGGTTGGCTAAGCTGAAGGGCACTGGATGCCTGGAGGTGTCCAGGCTCGTGTCCTGAGTCATCAGCCTCCCGACTCGGTTCGGCACTTCCTGCTCCGTAAGCATGTCGGCTGACTCCCGGGTCACGTCCTGGTGGTTGATGTACTCGTACATAGGATGGATCCTCAGCTTGGCGGGCTGGATTCGACGGCTGATGAATGTCGAGACGACCCCGACTCCGGTAACTCCCTCCTGGAGCACTCGGGCGAGGTGCCCGCGAAGGACTTCAACCCCGGGGCGCTCCCAATTCTTTGGAAGCTCGACCCAGCTCATCTTGCTCTCGGGAGGCTGGCCCTCGAACCTCGGAAGCGAGGACTCCAGGTTGGAGCAGTAAAACCACTCCGAGTGCCACCCTTTGTTGGATGACTGGAATGGGATCTCAAGATAATTTTTGACAGCGCTGACTCTCAACTGGAACCCGATGCCCCTACTATGGTTGGCTTGTTCTTACTGGGCTGAGGCTTGACGACAAATAGATGTTTCCAAAGGGCGAAATACGGCTCTATCCCTAGGAAGCACTCGCACAAGGTGATGAAACAAGCGACGTGCAGCATGCCATTGGGGTTGATGTTCTGCAGCTCCAGCCCATAGAAATACAGTAGACCACGTAGAAAAGGATGGGCTGTAATGGAGAATCCACGGAAGAAAAAAGGAGCGTGGACGACGATCTCACCCGTGTTAGGGGTGGGGAAGCCTTCTTCGTCAGCGGCTCGCCACTCGATCAACTCCTTGGGAGGCAGCACTCCTGCCTCCACCATGGCCTGCAGCTTCGCCTTCGTCATCGTGGATTTCACCCATGGTGCCATTGGGTCAAGCAAGAAGCTCTCCTCGCCGAGTGCGGACCACGGCGCCGCGTTCTCCTCCTTCCCAAATAGATCCGCCTCCTCGATGATGGTGGGCATTCAGTGACGGTGGTTCAGATCTAGGGTTTTGGATTCCCGATCTAGATGCGGCCGGCTAGGATGGGGGAGCGGATGTGTGGAGCACTACACAGTGGAGAGATGGGCACCATGCGGCGGCGTGATGGGTGCAGGGATGACGGCGGCACGGGCTTGGTGTGAGGCGGCGCTTCTAAGCTTGCGGGGCGTGTGAAAGGACCAAGGGTGCCGACTAGAGGGGGGTGAATAGGAGGCTAATTAAAATTACTTCGTTTTAATCTTGTTAACTGGATATTGACTTAACAGATTATCAGATTTAATTGGCTGTGTGATAGGTTCCTAGCACAGGTGAAATATGACAAGTAAAATAGCACGTGGCTGTCATACAGGTGAGTCACACAGGTGATCTAATGACCTAGCACATGTAAGCAAGTAATGTGGCTGTGACACAGGTGACTAAGACAGGTAGAAAAGATGATATATATAACACCTGAGACACAGCTAGTACAAGCAGGCACAAAGCAGATTAAGCAGGTATAAAGTAGATCTGAATCAGATGAACAAGAGTATCTCAGATCATATAAGCATGCAATGAATATAACTGCTAGAGGAAATAGGCTAAGCACTCAGAGAGAGACAAGTAGATCTATCCCGAAGTTCCCTACTCTTTTCAGAGAGGTACGTCTCCGTTGGAGAGACTACTTCGAAGAGATAGTCAGCACTGAATCGTGCTTGTCCTCTGAATACCTTACGTTCAGGCCTCTTCCTTGCTTGTCGAGGTCCTTTTGCCTTGCAGCAGGATGACCTCGATGCTCCTTCACAAACTTACTGATTCAGCCCACACAAGCTTGGGTGATATCAGCAACTCCTACACCCGTCTAGGAGTAGACACTCCAAGAGTAACAGATGATGCAGCAGCAATTTCTTGGAGGAACCTTTGCTCGTGCTCAAAGCTCACAAACTCACTCGAACTAACCCTTAGGCTTTTGGCTCTTGTTGAGTGGTTGGAGGCTTTACAACGGTCGTATATGATTCACTGGTTTGAGCAAGGTTGAGAACGAAGTCCTCCCCTGGTCCCCTATATATAGGGTCCTCAGGCACCTGACCGTTACCTTGTTGCCACGTAGGATTAAGTGAACCACCGGTATCAGCCACCGGTGACACAGCTACACACTACGCCCAACTGCACCCGGCTCAGGCAGATCGACACCTGTGTCACCGGCGGCACACACAGGTGAACCCTTAGCTGATAGCCGCACTACTCAGCCCGGTCTTGGCACATGACATGCCCTCAGCATACGTCAAACTCTAATACCTATAAGGAGAGAACCTTCGGCAGACTTCTGACACATCAGACCGCCTATCGCAGTGCAGGTACCTTAGCATTTTCAAGCTCTCCCCTGGTACAGAGATGTACCTGAGTCATAGAGCGGAAGACCACCTGTGACACAGCTAGGGTTTTCACTGTTAGCACTACAGAGCACTAGCACAAAATAGCTTCATACTTTGTGCAAAGCTATTAACACAGGGCAATTGACCTCAAAGCATCAATGCCCTTAACCAACACTCTGAGCAATGAGCAAGGTTCCCTTAGACAACTGCTACTATTTCATCCCTCTTGATAGTACGGGTGATTCCTATGGACTCAAAGAAACTAGCAAATCTAGGCTTTACCTGCCACCAACTGAAGTCACGGCTCTTGACGCATCAAGCCACCATCACCTTGCTTGCAGCTCCCTGCACAGCACGGGCTTCTTCTCAGCTGTGACACAGCTGCCTAGCACAACCATCTCTTTGTCCTTGAAACCACCTTGTACCCTTTTTGGTGATCATCCTTCACTGGATAACCCTTCTTCATGGAACCTGTAAACTCTGTTTACACTCAATGTAAACATTAGATTCCAGTTTAAGTTGCCATTAACCATCAAAACCATATTAGAGCCTAGATGATCTTTCAATCTCCCCCTTTTTGGTGGTTAGTGGCAACCCAAACTTTACACATTCAAATATATAGGATTGAAAGATAAATACATGTGTATGTTGATAGAATATACTCCCCCTGAATCTGTGCATAAGAGATTTGTTTCTAATAAGAGATGCACAGTTTACAAGTATTAAGCATGGGAAGTATTTTCTGATGACTTGCATTCTTATCAGTTTAGATATGTTGGATGAATGATCAAAGCATTATCTAACTGAAGCAGATACTGATATAGATGCTCAGATTAAAATATGAAGATTCATGTCAGAGCATATCAACATAATTAATCAGAGCAAGCATATCAAACATATGTATATCAGAGCAAAATGTGCATCAGAGCATAAGAATGCATAAGAGATACAATGTTATCAAGACATAAGATAAAGAAGAAGAACCAAGTCTTGATACATCAGAGATACGTCATTTTGAAAATAATTTACCCTTCCCATAAATAACATGCATGGTCCCCTGAATACTCTCCCCCTTACACCTCTTTCCCCTTACACCTCTCTCTCCTCCTTTGACACTAAGTCACCAAAAAAAAGAATTTAGGGAAAGAGATGTTTCAAGAAGACTTGTTCTTGAGTAGCTGAAGCACTTCTGAAAGCTGGTTGGATACATCTGATAGCTGAGTTTGAACTTGATCCACATTTGTTTTCAGATGAGTGACCTCCTCTCGAAGCTGGTGATTCTCTCGACGCAGAGCAGCAAACTGAACTGGCATGACCTTGTTCTGATAAGTCCTGGCAGCTTCTGGCGAAAGCCGGGAGGAGGACAAGGTGCCATCATCAGCTACCTGTAACACAGATATAAATTCAGCTGTGTCGGACACAGGAGCAGCAGCTGTGACACCGGTGGGGACTTGGCAAGGAGCAGGAGATGTCCTTTGAGGATCAGGTTGATCAGCTATGTAACTAGGCGATGGCACAGCTGGTTCAGGAGAGTCTCCAAATAAAGCAGGAACTGCAACCTCATCCGGATTATCATCTGCCTGAGGTCTAAGCTGGGTTTTGATAGTCTTCATAGAGAAATCGAAGTTAGAATCCAGAAGACCTGTTCTTTGAAGAATCATGTACATGATGTACGATCCATACCTTAGCTTAGCCTTTTTGTCCTTAGATACAGCATCTATCTCATGGAATATGTATCTGGCTATATCAAAATGCTAATTTTTGGCCATGTGTACCAATATCTGCCAAGTTGCATTGTAGACTGCATCTGTGTTTCCCCCTTTGGGTTGAAGAGTGACATTGAGTATCTTAATCAGATGCTTTGCTGTAATAGTTATCCCCTTGAAATAAACATGATCTGTAGGAGCTTTGGCAGGGAATCTGAAGTTCCTTGGGTAGAATTTTCTTCTCACTTCATTTGGAACTGGTGCAAGCTTGAACAGATTTGGCATTCTTGGTTCAAGAGGGGCATGCATCAAACTGTTGAACTCTGGAGCTGTGATAGAAAGCAGTTGACCTCTTGTCTTCCAGAGCATAACGTCCTGATTTTCTTGTTCTATCCATACTGTGGCATAGAACTCCTTTATGATCTCAGGATCATAATCTTGCTGGAGATTGCACAAGAAATCAAGACCTGAGGCTTGAATCAGAGATGGAACTGCCCTCAGCCTTTTATAAATCTGTCATAGCTGACCAATCTATGGTCTTGCAATCCACAAAACCTTTTGATGCAAGAATCTCATGATATACACCCCTTTGATGTTCATTGTGAAATCTAGGGTCTGAGCAAACTGGAGCTATAAACTCCTGATCTTCAGAGAAGTATAGATTTATTGACCTCATCTTTATGAATGAACTTGGTCTCATAGAGGCAACTTTGCACTTTGACTTCTTTGGATCACTCTTGGGCAATTTCTTAGCAGCAGCTTTTGAGATGAATTGCATTTGATTTGCCTGTGTTCTTAGAGCGTAGGAGAATATCAAATGGTACTTTGACTCTAAGTCCTCTGATCCAACTGAGTGACTAGGAGAGCTGTCCTCATGCTCCTCTTCTTCCTCTTCTTCTTCAGCTGATTTGGCACTTGGAGAAGAGCTCTCTGCTTGATAATCTTCATCTGAATCAGCTCTGGCTACTCTTGGCCGAGGAGGAGTAACAGACACACCTCTGCCATCATCTGATGAGCTCTCTGAGCTTTCATCTTGCTCAGCTGACTTACTTGCCTGTGCCACAGGTGATGACACAGGTTCTTGAATTGAATGAGCTGGGTCAGCTGGCGGTGGCACAGGTGATGGAGACCGGTGAGGTTCTTGGACCTAAGCTTCTTCTCCTGCCTGAGACACAGCTGGTTGAGACAGCTGTGGACTTGATGGTTTTGCGACTACTGGAGACTCCACTAAAGCTGTTCTTGGGGATGAAAGCACTTGGGCCTTCGTTGCAACTTGTTCTTCAGCTTCAGACACCAGAAACTGAGATGGAGACATTTGCTTCTGGACATCCAGGGAGGAAATAGATTCAATACTTGTAGAACTTTGAGATTTTCTGCCTTTCCTCTGGTATGTTTGCAGACATGACTTGGCTGGGCAAGCCACCGGTGGCACCGGTGGTGGCATCTCCTTCTTTAAATCTTGAAGAGCTTGCTTCTGGTAATCATACTGATCTTTGAGAGATGGCTTGGAGCTCTGGGTTGTTTCTGAGATTATCTCGACCTCTGGTTCTTGTTCAGGCTGCTTCTTTGCAGGAGGCTCCTCAGTGATTTCCACTGTATCAGACCTTTTTCTCTTTGGGGCCGATGGAGCTGAAGTTATTGCTAGGGGAACAGCAGCTCGAGGGATAGGAATGGCACCAGAGAGCATCCCCTGTTTGGTCTTGAGCTCAGCACACAAAGCTTGTTTCTCAGCACCTGGTGGCATCATTCTTGTCTTAGCAAACAGCTCATGAATCTCCTGAGCAAGGATTCTTTCAACATCAGCCCTACTGAGTCCTGGTTTCTGAATACTTTGTGCTGGACCTGAAGAAGTAGGCTTTCTGAAATCTGAAGATAATTGACCTCTCTTGAGTCTGATCTCAGCCAATAGATGTTGTTTATCAAGACCACTGGGCAAAGAATTTACTTTCTTCTGCAGCTCTTTACAGACCACAAGATATGATTTCAGCATGATGCAATGCACACACCTGTGAGACAGGTGGGTGACACAGGTACAATGATGCAAATGATTGAGATGAAATCACATCAGCTGGATACCAAGCCAAAACCTTTTACTGCAGGTTAGAGACATCAATGATATTCAATTCACTCCTCAGGGCACAAAACCTAGTCTCATCTAAGGGCTTGGTGAATATATCAGCTAATTGTTTTTCAGTCCTTACATGGCACAGCTGTATATCTCCCTTTTCTACATAATCTCTAAGGAAGTGGTGCCTCACTTCTATGTGTTTGGATCTTTGGTGATGTACTAGGTTGTTGGCTAACTTGATTGTACTTTCATTATCACAGAAGAGGGGTACTTGATTAAAAGATATGCTGAAATCTTTCAAGGTCTGCCTCATCCATAATAATTGAGCACAACAACTACCAGCAGCTATATACTCAGCTTCTGCAGTGGAAAGGGCTATTGAGTTTTGTTTCTTGGATGACCAGAACACTAAGGAATGCCCTAGAAATTGACAAGTACCTGAGGTGCTTTTTCGGTTAACCTTACACCCTGCATAGTCACTATCAGAATAGCCAACTAGCTCAAAATTTGCACCTTTAGGGTACCACAAGCCAAACCCTGAAGTATGAATTAAATATCTCAGAATCCTGCAGACTGCCACTCTGTGACAATTCTTAGGGTTAGCTTGGAATCTAGCACACATGCAAACACTAAGCATAATATCAGGCCTAGATGCACACAAGTAAAGCAAAGAACCTATCATGGATCTAAATTTTTTCTGATCAGCAGACTTACCTTCAATGTTTAGATCCAGATGGCCATTAGTTTGCATGGGAGTGTGTATACCTTTTGCATCCTTCATGCCAAACTTGGAGATGATGTCTTTGGTGAACTTTTCTTGTGAGATGAAAGTCCCTTCCTTCAGTTGATGGATCTGAAGTCCTAGGAAGTACTTGAGTTCTCCATCCAAAGACATCTCAAATCTCTTGGTCATCAGCTTGCTAAACTCTTCACTCATAGAACGGTTAGTACTGCCAAATATTATGTCATCGACATAATATTTGGCACACAAATAATTCTTTTCCATTTCTTTTAGTGAATAGAGTTGTATCAACTAAGCCCATTTTAAATCCATTGCTGATTAGAAATTCTTTCAATGTATCATACCATGCTCTTGGTGCTTGTTTTAAACTATAGAGTGCTTTGTGTAGTTTATAGACATGGTATGGTTTCTTGTCATTTTCAAAACCAGGTGGCTGCTCAACATATACAAGTTCAGAAAGTTTACCATTTAGAAATACTGACTTGACATCCATTTGGTAAAGCTTGATGTTGTGATGAGCAGCATATGCTAAGAGGATTCTGATGGCTTCAAGTCTTGCTACTAGAGCAAATGTTTCTCCAAAGTCCAGACCTTCTACTTGTGTAAACCCTTGAGCTACAAGTCTGGCTTTGTTTCTTACCACTAGTCCATTTGTGTCTTGCTTGTTCCTGAAGACCTATTTGGTTCCAATCACATTATGATCTTCAGGTCTTGCCACCAGTGACCATACTTCATTTCTTTCAAACTGATTGAGCTCTTCATGCATAGCATTGATCCAGTCAGCATCCTTTAGAGCTTCACCTATGGTCCTGGGTTCAACATTTGAGACAAAGGAGTAATGCTCACAAAAATTAGCAATTCGAGATCGAGTGGTCACTCCCCTATTAATGGCACCGATGATGTTGTCCACAGGGTGATCCTTCTGCAGCCGGCTGATCACAAGGGGATCTGGGTTAACTGCCTGTGTCACAGCTGATGGAGTTGCCTGTGACACCGGTAGTTCTTCCTGTGACACAGCTAGGTGTGTCAGGTCCTCTGCGTCCAGTTGATCACTGGCTGGGTTGCACTCGAACTCTATATCTTGAACTCCAGTGTCTTCAAGAATTGATGAAGAAGAGGGTTCTTGATCACTTGGTGAGGCAGGCTCCTCCTTGATGGTGGGTCTGATCTCACCAGTGGACTTCTTTAGAATATCCTCATTTCCTACATCAATAGCAACTTGCTCTCCTTGAGAGCCATAAGACTTATCAAAATCCACATCTATAGATTCTTCAACAACCTTAGAGGAAGTGTTAAAGACTCTATAGGCATGGGAGTTAGTGGAATAACCAAGGAATATACCAACATTAGATTTAGCTTCAAACTTAGTTAGGCGTTTGCCTTTCCTAAGAATGTAGCACTTACAACCAAATACTCTTAAGTATGATATGTTAGGCTTGCTGTTGGTGAGCAGTTCATAAGGAGTCTTCTTGAGTAGTGGATGTAAATATATCCTGTTGATAGAGTGACAAGCAGTATTGACAGCTTCAGCTCAAAATCTTGGTGAAGTCTTGTACTCATCCAGTAGAGTCCTTGCCATCTCTATCAAAATTCTGTTCTTCCTTTCCACCACTCCATTTTGTTGTGGAGCATATGGACCTGAGAATTCATGCTTGATTCCATGCTTGTCCAGAAATGCTTCCACCTTGGAGTTCTTGAATTCACTCCCATTGTCACTCCTGACCTTTACTAGGTTTACCTTCCACTCATTTTATACTCTGACAATGAGATGCTTGAATTTCTTGTACACCTGTGTCTTCTCCTTCAAAAAGAACACCCAAGTATACCTAGAGAAATCATCTACAATGACAAAGCCATATTTGTTACCTCCTAAGCTCTCACAGGTTGTTGGACCAAAGAGGTCAATGTGAATGAGCTCGAAGGAAGTGGAGGTTGTCATGATGTTCTTCGGTCGATGAGCAGCTCTAACTTGTTTGCCAGCTTGACATGCACTGCAGGGCTTGTCTTTTTCAAACTTCACCTTCTCCAAGCCTATAACATAGTCATGTTTGCTCAGCTTGTTTAGAAGCTTCATCCCAGCATGTCCTAGCCGCCTGTGCCACAGCCATCCGACACTGGTCTTTGCCATTAGACACCATGGAGCTGCTGCGGGCTATTCATTGAAATTCATAGTGTATAGCTTACCAGACCTGCATCCTTCAAACACTTGAGAATCATCAAAAAGTTTGGAAGCTATAACCTTATCAAGATAGAAAGTAACTTTCATGCCTGTGTCACACAGCTGTAACACAGACATCAGACTATAGCCTATCTGATCAACAAGCATTATATTTGATAAGGAGTGATTCTCAGATATGGCAACTTTACCAATGCTATTTACCTTTCCTTTAGAGTTGTCTGCATAGATCACATATTTACTTGGAAGATTTTCACTAGTGATCTCTACAAACTCCTCCCTGCCTCCAGTCATATGTTGTGTACATCCACTGTCCACAACCCAATCAGTCCCACTGGAGACAGTTTCCTGCAAGATTAGTGATGACACTTAGGGACCCAAACATGTTTGGTTCTCTTGGCAGTTTTATCATAAGCAAAAGTAGCAGAAGTATAGATAGCATATTTGTGTTTAAGGTTAGCAGCATCAGTAACAGATGATATGACTTTGATCCTCTTTGGCTGGCAATCACCTGCAACCTTAGACACATGAGTTAGTGACCTGTCAGATCTACCTGTGACACTGGTGGGTACACAGCTGTGTAAACCACCGGTGATACCGGCAAGTGTAGCCTTAGGCACCCAGATGGCAGGTAACCATTTTGCCAAGTGCCTGCGACCTACATACTTGGCCACTATTCTTCCCTTCATGTTCTTCTGCAGAACATAGCTTGGGTTAGAGGGAATGATTGCTTCATTCCTCTTTCTCTGCACATGACCAACACTTTTGTTGTCATTAGTTCCTGCCTGTTTCACAAATTTTGCTGCAAGACAAGTGTTAGTGACAGCAGGCAGTTTATCTTTAGCAGTAGAGGTAGAGTAACCCAAGCCTCTTCGGCCTTCATTTTTCCTTAACATTTCAGCTCTTATAAGCTGATAGTTTTGTATGCCAATATTGGCACTGCAAAGGCCTTTTCTCATGAGCCTCTTAAGCTCTTCTAGCTCCTCCTTGAGCTTGTTGTGCTCAGCTGCATCCACAGAGTTAGTAACATTAGAGGTTGAGGCCTCTTTAGAGTTGTCTACTACTCCACCTGTAGATGTTAGAATATTTATTTTGCTGGCACAGTTTAAACATGATTCTATGACAGTAGGAGCAGGTAAGGGCATAGCTTTAGCAATATTATCAGAAATATCAATGCATAAGGCATGCTTTGCCTTTAACTCTTCATGCTCCTTGAGGAGAAGCTCATGTGCTGATCTGAGCTTCTCATGAGCTATTTCCAGGTTCTCATGGTCCAACCTGAGATTCTCCCTGTCATCTGTGACTTCATCACAGGTCTCTCTCAGCTCCCTCAGTTTATCCCTAAGGGATATGTTCTCCTTCCTCTCCCTGCAGTATCCCTTCTCTGTTCTCTCTAAGATATCCATTAGTTCAGCATAATCAGGGAAATCATCTTCAGTTAATACCTTAGAGTCCTTAGCCATGAGGCATAAGGGAGCAGGAGTGGATGGAGCTTGATCAGCCTTGAAGTTCAGCATGGAGCTGTGTGACCTGGCTGTGTCGCAGCTGGGTCCATCAAGCAAGCTGATAGCAATCCCAGCTACCTGTTCTTCGTCATTTGACTCTTCCTCTGAGCCAGAGTCATCTGATACCCAAGCTTGTCCCACATAGGCTCTGGCAATGGCCTTGTTCTTGGAATGAGCTAGGTGCTTGCTGTTGAAGGTTTTCTTCTTGCCATTGAAGTCCTTCTTCTTCTTGAAATGGCTGTTGTCCTTCTTCTTTGTTGGACAATCAGCTGCAAAGTGGCCTTCCTTGCCACACTCAAAGCATTTGTTGTCTCTGAATGGTTTCTTTCCTCTGAACCTCTCAGTAAACCCAAACTGCTTCTTTTTTCTATAAAATTTCCTGAAGTTCCTTGTGAGAAGGATTAGCTCACTCTCTTCTCCACTGGTCATCTCATCATTCAGCTCTTCACTGCTATCACTCTCAGGATGAGAAGTAGAAGCAGTGGTCTTCAGTGCAATGTTTTTCTTGACAGTGGCTGAGGAGGTGTGCTTTCCTTCTTGCTTGATTTCCATCTCATGTGTTAGGATCCTTCCTAACACTTCAGTTGGCTTCATCTTCTCAAACCCATCTTTCTCCTTTAGCATGAGAACAAGAGTTCTGTATGGCTTGGGAAGCACTGATAAGAATTTCTTGATCGCATCATCATCCTCAACTCTGTTGGAGCCCAAAGCCTTCAGCTGGTTGGTGATGAGAGTCAATCTTGAGTATAGAGAATTTATATCTTCACCATGCTCATGCTCGAATCTCTCCAGAGTTGATTCCAGCAGTCCTCTCTTGGACTTTTTCAGGGTGTCACTGCCCTCATATATCTGCTTTAAGGTATCTCAAATCTCCTTAGCAGACTCCATTGTGTTGACTCTGTTAAAATCATGTTCTTGCAAGCCCATGAAGATGGCAGTGGTAGCTCTGGCATTATTCTAGATATTCTTCTTGTCGTTGATGGTGAGAGCTGAAGTGTTCTCCACGGCATAACCTGTATGAACAATATCCCACACATCTGGATCGATAGCGGTAAGATGCATCTGCATCTTCCTATTCCAGAAAGCATAATTAGATCCAGTAAAGACAGGTATTTTACCCTCATAACCCGACATCCTTTACTCTGGCTGTTAAGCCAATTCAAAGAGCAACCTGCTCTGATACCAATTGAAAGGACCAAGGGTGCCGACTAGAGGGGGGTGAATAGGAGGATAATTAAAATTACTTCGTTTTAATCTTGTTAACTGGATATTGACTTAACAGATTATCAGATTTAATTGGCTGTGTGACAGGTTCCTAGCACAGGTGAAATATGACAAGTAAAATAGCACGTGGCTGTCACACAGGTGAGTCACACAGGTGATCTAATGACCTAGCACAGGTAAGCAAGTAATGTGGCTATGACACATGTGACTAAGACAGGTAGAAAAGATGATATATATAACACCTGAGACACAGCTAGTACAAGCAGGCACAAAGCAGATTAAGCAGGTATAAAGTAGATCTGAATCAGATGAACAAGAGTATCTCAGATCATATAAGCATGCAATGAATATAACTGCTAGAGGAAATAGGCTAAGCACTCAGAGAGAGACAAGTAGATCTATCCCGAAGTTCCCTACTCTTTTCAGAGAGGTACGTCTCCGTTGGAGAGACTACTCCGAAGAGATAGTCAGCACTAAATCGTGCTTGTCCTCCGAGTACCTTACGTTCAGGCCTCTTCCTTGCTTGTGGAAGTTCTTTTGCCTTGCAGCAGGATGACCTCGATGCTCCTTCACAAACTTACTGATTCAGCCCACATAAGCTTGGGTGATATCAGCAACTCCTACACCCGTCTAGGAGTAGACACTCCAAGAGTAACAGATGACGCAGCAGCAATTTCTTGGAGGAACCTTTGCTCGTGCTCAAAGCTCACAAACTCACTCGAACTAACCCTTAGGCTTTTGGCTCTTGTTGAGTGGTTGGAGGTTTTGCAACGGTCGTATATGATTCACTGGTTTGAGCAAGGTTGAGAACGAAGTCCTCCCCTGGTCCCCTATATATAGGGTCCCCAGGCACCTGATCGTTACCCTGTTGCCACGTAGGATTAAGTGAACCACCGGTATCAGCCATCGGTGACACAGCTACACACTACGCCCAACTGCACCCGGTTCAGGCAGACCGACACCTGTGTCACCGGCGGCACACACAGGTGAACCCTTAGCTGATAGCCGCACTACTCAGCCCGGTCCTAGCACATGACATGCCCTCAGCATACGTCAAACTCTAATACCTATAAGGAGAGAACCTCCGACAGACTTCTGACACATCAGACCGCCTATCGCAGTGCAGGTACCTTAGTATTTTCAAGCTCTCCCCTGGTACAGAGATGTACCTGAGTCATAGAGCGGAAGACCACCTGTGACACAGCTGTGTCACATAGGTGCCTAAAGCTCTAGGGTTTTCACTGTTAGCACTACAGAGCACTAGCACAAAACAGCTTTATACTTTGTGCAAAGCTATTAACACAGGGCAATTGACCTCAAAGCATCAATGCCCTTAACCAACACTCTGAGCAATGAGCAAGGTTCCCTTAGACAACTGCTACTGTTTCATCCCTCTTGATAGTACGGGTGATTCCTATGGACTCAAAGAAACTAGCAAATCTAGGCTTTACCTGCCACCAACTGAAGTCACGGCCCTTGACGCATCAAGCCACCATCACCTTGCTTGCAGCTCCCTGCACAGCACAGGCTTCTTCTCAGCTGTGACACAGCTGCCTAGCACAGCCATCTCTTTGTCCTTGAAACCACCTTGTACCCATTTTGGTGATCATCCTTCACTGGATAACCCTTCTTCATGAAACCTGTAAACTCTGCTTACACTCAATGTAAACATTAGATTCCAGTTTAAGTTGCCATTAACCATCAAAACCATATTAGGGCCTAAATGATCTTTCTGCGTGGAGAAGGCGAAGAGGCTGCGAGGCGCTGAGAAGGCAAAGTGTGAAATGAATTGGGGATAAAATGGTTTTCACCTTGCCTCCCTGTCTTATAAGGAAAGACAGCCTGTGCGGTGCGATGTTTCCACTTCCAGCGTCTGTTTGACCTGGGGTTTCAATGGTCGGCCTCTAGGGGTTAATAGCCGTTTGAATACACCCCAAATAAAGAGCGACTGTAAGGTGCCTCCAACGGGCCGCTAGTCGGTTATCGAACAATTCGGGACCGAGGCGTTACGGTTCGAAGGGTTTCGGTGGTTGACCTTCATGGGTCCACAACCACTTGAATACACCCGAGTGAAGGGCGGCTGCAGTGCGCCTCCAGCAGGCCACTAGTCAGACACCGAATAACTCGAGGCCGAAGAACTACAGTTTGTGCTCTGGTTCTGACACGAATTCCGAGGGTATTTCCCCAAGGGACACTAGCTGGACCTGAGCCACTCGGGAAACCAGGTACCACTCGGGAATTCAGTCGGGATTCATGGTATGCCCCCCGCTGGGTCACTAGCTGGTCTCCATCCGCTGGAAATGACTGGATACCACCTGGATTTACCTGTTATTAGCTCACCTGCCATGATATTCCTGCCCTACGGGTGAATATTACTCAACTTATTATTTTTATTCCACAGGAGTTCTATGAGTCCCTCACAATCTCCCTGTAAGCAACAAGGAGGCGTGCTCAGGTGGATACCACTCAGAAAACTTGCCCAAGGGAGAAGGCAAAAAGCACTTGATTTGGGCGGAGGCGTTACCAAGACAAGCTGCAGCCAGATCGTAAAGGACTCGAGGGCTACTTACGATGACATAGCACCCGGGTATTGTCAAGGAGGACAAAGCCGGCCCTCTGGACATAGGGTGGGCCGGGCCGACTGCTCGGAGTCCAACTTCTACACGGGGGTGCATCATCAACTTGGAGTACAAGACATAAACATGTACCTACCCGATATCTCGGGTTCTAGTTGTAACCGATTAGGAGATCTACTTGTAAACCGATCCGGACTCATGTAACTCTGCCCCTGCCGCCTATATAAGGCAGGGCAGGGATCCCCCAATCGGTAGAGAGAGAGAGTCACTACACATACGCGAACATGCGAGTCACTACAGAGAGACTTAGATACACATACATACCCTAGCAACCTAGAGAACTCCTCTCAAGGTCTTGCTGCATACGGTACACAAGCAATACAATCCACCAAACATAGGACGTAGGATATTACCTCTACCCGAGGGCCTAAACCTGTATAAACTCTGTGTCCCGTGTGCACCCATCTAGATCTGCTACGTGTACGCCGCCCCATGTTCATTATTGCCAGATCAAAACACCAATACTCCAAGAGCTACTTCATACACTCCACGCACCACACCATATGCTCCACGTCAAACTCCAAGCACAAGAAGTATTCCTCGAGCTACAACAACCAAGACAGAGAGGTATGTTGGTGGTGGGGGTGCAAGTGTTCGTCCCTCAACAAACACAAGCCGACCTTCAACCTCCTACTCCAAAGGGGGACCGACTCCAAGCATGGCTTCATCAATGGCCTCTACGGGTAAATCTCGAGACATCGTATGCTTCAAGTGTCAAGGTCAAGGTCATATGCAAAAGGAGTGCCCCAATGCTCGTGTTATGTTGATCACCAAAGAGGGAGCACATGAATTAGCAAGTGAAGGAGAAATTGATGCCATTCATGAGGTGGCAAGATTTGAGCAAGAAGGAGAAGATGAAGAAGGACAAGAGCGGGTCTATTGTGAGACCGAGGCGGGTTCATCCCTCGTCAACACCAAGAAGATCCTCACTGTCCAACTTCAAGATGAGCTTGAACAACAGTGCAACCTCTTCCAAACCAAGACCGCAATCGACGGCAAAACCATCAAGGTCATAATCGATGGAGAAAGTTGTCACAACTTGGCAAGTCAAGAGCTATATTCCAAGCTAAACTTGAAGTATAAGAAGCACCCACATCCCTACCATGTGCAATGGTTGAGTGATAGTGGCACCGTCAAAATCCAACACATGGTGCAAGTCTCCTTCAAGATTGAAGCCTACCAAGACACAGTGGAGTGTGACGTGGTACCGATGACGGTGTGTCACCTCCTTTTGGGACGCCATAGCGATACGACCGGGCAGCACGCCACGACGGTCGTACCAACGAATACATCTTCCGGTGGCACCATAAGGAGTATGTGCTTCGCCCCATGACGCCAAGTCAAATCATTGCCGATAATGCTCAAAAGCTAACAAGGATTCAAGAGGAGAAGAAGAGAAGTGAGCAAGAAAGCATCATCTTGAGTGAATCCCACAAAAAGGTGAGCGAGAGGCACAAGCCCAAAATGAGAGAAAAGAGCAAGAGTGAGAATGGAGGCTTAGCGATGCTGGTTACCAAGGCGGAGATGAGGGAAGTGAGGAGTGACCCACCTATGCTCCACTTTGTGCTTGTGTGCAAAGATGGAGACGTCTTAACTAATGACTCACCCCCATTGCCTAGTGCCATCTCTCGAGTTTTGCCGGAGTTCACAGACGTCTTTCCTGAGGAGGTGCCTGCAGGACTACCACCCATTCGAGGCATCGAGCACCGTATCAACCTCATTCCGGGAGCGCCACTTCCCAACCAACCTCCTTATCGCGCCAACCCCGAGGAGACCAAGAAAATTCAACATCAAGTACAGGAGCTACTTAACAAAAGGTATGTTCGCGAAAGCTTAAGCCCATGCGTCGTTTCTGTTATTCTTGTTCCCAAAAATGATGGTTCTTGGCACATGTGTGTTGATTGTCGAGCCATCAATAATATCACCATGCGTTATCGTCACCCTATTTCTAGGCTAGATGATATGCTTGATGAGCGTAGTGGCGCTACAATTTTATCTAAAATCGACATAAAGAGTGGCTATTACCAAATAAGAATGAATGAAGGAGATGAATAGAAAACTGTCTTTAAAACCAAATTTAGCTTATATGAATGGCTTGTCATGCCTTTTGGTTTATCCAATGCTCCTAGCACTTTCATGCGCTTAATGAATCATGTTTTGCGACCTTTCATTGGAAATTTGTTGTAGTCTACTTTGATGATATCCTTGTGTATAGTAGAACTTTGAATGATCATGCTTCTCATATTAGACAAGTTCTACTTGTGCTTAGAAATGAACGCTTGTTTGCCAATCTTGAGAAATGCACTTTTTGCACGGAAAAACTTGTCTTCCTAGGATTTGTTGTCTCCACTCATGGTATAGAGGTAGATGATTCTAAAATTTCAGCAATTAAAAATTGGCCTACCCCTATCAACGTGAGTCAAGTGCGTAGCTTTCATGGTCTAGCAAGTTTTTACCGTTGGTTTGTCAAAGATTTTAGTGCTATTGCCTCCCCTTTGAATGAATTAACTAGAAAGAATGTTGAATTTGTGTGGGGGCACTCTCAAGAAAATGCTTTTCAAGAGCTTAAGAAACGTTTAACTGAGGCACTTGTGCTTGCTTTACCTGATTTGACTAAAACTTTTGAAATTGAATGTGATGCTAGTGGGATCGGTATAGGGGGTGTTCTCATGCAAGAGGGAAACCGGTCGCTTATTTTAGTGAGAAATTAAATGGAGCTCAACTCAACTACTCGGTTTATGATAAAAAATTGTATGCTTTGGTTTGTATTCTTGAAGTGTGGCAACACTATCTTTGGCCAAAAGAATTTGTTATTCATTCTGATCATGAATCTTTGAATTATCTTAAGGGCCAAGCTAAATTGAACCGAAGACATGCAAAATGGGTTGAATTTATTGAAACCTTTCCCTACGTAGTCAGTACAAAAAGGGTAAAGAAAATGTTGTGGCAGATGCTCTTTCCCGCAAAATGACTCTTTTGAACCAACTAGAGGTTCGGGTTTTGGGTTTGGAAGAATTATATGCCAAGGATCCTGAATTTGCTACTCCTTTCTCTAATTGCAAGGAAGGGAAGGGTTAGGAGAAATATCATGTTCAACAAGGTTTCCTGTTTTGAGCTAACAAACTATGCATTCCCGAGTCGTCCATGCGCTTGTTGTTGTTGTAGGAATCACATGGCGGCGGATTAATGGGACATTTTGGACGGATTATTGGCCCAAGATGTGACGAGATATAGAAAGATTTGTCCAACGATGCATCACATGTCTCAAAGCTAAGTCCAAACTCAATCCCCATGGTCTTTACACTCCACTTTCCCTTCCTAGTGCACCTTGGGAGGATATTAGTATGGATTTTGTGTTAGGATTGTCTAGGACCAAAATGGGGTGAGATTCAATATTTGTGGTTGTGGACAGACTTTCAAAAATGGCTCATTTTATTCCTTGCCACAAGACCGACGATGCTTCACATGTTGCTAATTTATTTTTCAGAGAAATTGTGAGGCTTCACGGTGTGCCCAAGACAATCATCTCCGACCGCGACGTCAAGTTCCTAAGCTACTTTTGGAAGACATTGTGGGCCAAGTTGGGAGTCAAGCTTCTCTTCTCCACTACTTGCCATCCACGGACCGATGGGCAAACCGAGGTCGTCAACCGCACTCTCGCAACACTCCTTCGAACCATGATCAAGAAGAACTTGCGAGAGTGGGAGGAATGCATCCCCCATGTGGAGTTCGCCTACAACCGCGCGGTAACTCTACTACAAGCATGAGCCCATTCAAAGTGTGAAAGGACCGAGATGCCGACTAGAGGGGGGTGAATAGTTGGCTTATAAAATTTCCCCTTTTTAGTCTTTTGTTTGAGTTGTCTGATTAACCTCACAAGTTAATAGTAGACAGCTGTGACACAGGTGAGTGACACAGGTAGAAACTATGTGTAAAATAACACACGGCTGTCACACAGGTGATAGACACAGGTGAAGAGATAACCTGACACAGGTGCTCTGCTTAGACCAACTGAGACACAGGTGCTAGAACCGGTGAATACAAGTGAATGAAACAGCTGAGTGACAGATGATCACACACAGGTGTAAAGATAAACTAGCACAGGTGAAAAGGTAAGCACAGCAGAACAAGTCTAAGAGACACAAGCAAGCAAGAGTAAACAGATAAGCATGCAATACAGGAAGTAAAGGAGACTCAGAGGTTTTTCACCGAAGTTCCCAACTCTTTGCAGAGAAGGTACTTCTCCGTTGGAGAGACCACTCCTAAGAGCTGGCCAGCACTGAATCATGCTTCTTCTCCGAGTACCTGATCTTTCAGGACTCTTCCTTCTTGCTTGTGGAGATCCTTTTGCCTTGCAGCAGGTAGACCTCAGAACACCTTCACAAACTACTGGTTCAACCCACACAAGCTCGGGTGATACCAGCAACTCCTACACCCGTCTAGGAGCAGACAAACTCCAAGAGTAACAGATGATCCAGCAGCAATCTCTTGGAGAAACCTTTGCTCGTGCTCTAGCTCACAAACCCACTCGAACTAACCCTTAGGCTCTCGGCTCTTGTGGAGTGGTTGGAGGCTTTGCAACGGTCGTATATGAATCACTGATTTGAGCAAGGTTAAGAACAGAGTCCTCCCCTGGTCCCCTATATATAGGGTCCACAGGCACCTGACCGTTACCCTGTTGCCACGTAGGATTAAGTGAGCCACCGGTGTCAACCACCGGTGACACAGCTACACCCTACGCCCAACTGTACCCGGCTCAGGCAGACCGACACCTGTGTCACCGGCGGCGCACACAGGTGAACCCTTAGCTGATAGCAGCACTACTCAGCCCGGTCCTGGCACATGACATGCCCTCAGCATACTTCAAACTCTAGTACCTATAAGGAGAGAACCTCCGACAGACTCCTGACTTAGCAGACCGCCTATCGCAGTGCAGGTACCTTAGCATTTACAAGCTCTCCCCTGGTACAGAGATGTACCTGAGTCATAGAGCGGAAGACCACCTGTGACACAGCTGTGTCACACAGGTGCCTAAAGCTCTAGGGTTTTCACACAGCTACATACTTTTGTTGCAAAGCTATTGACACAGGGCAATTGGCCTCAAAGCACCAATCCCCTTGACCAACACTCTGAGCAATGAGCAAGATTCCCTTAGACAATTGCTACTGTTTCATCCCTCTTGATAGTACGGGTGGTTCCTATGGACTCAAAGAAACTAGCAAATCTAGGCTTCACCTGCCACCAACTGAAGTCACGGCCCTTGACGCATCAAGCCACCATCACCCTGCTTGCAGCTCCCTGCACAGCACCGGCTTCTTCTCAGCTGTGGCACAGCTCCCTAGCACAGCCATCTCTTTGTCCTTGAAACCACCGTGTACCCTTTTTGGTGGCCATCCTTCTCTGGATAACCCTTCTTCATGGAACCTGTAAGATCTGCTTACACTCAAATGTAAACATTAGATTCCAGTTTAGGTTGCCATTAACCATCAAAACCATGTTGGGGCCTAGATGACCTTTCAATCTCCCCCTTTTTGGTGGTTAGTGGCAACCCAAGCTTCACACATTCAAATATATAGAATTGAAATATTGAAACATGTGAGAGTTGGTAGAATATACTCCCCCTGAATCTGTGCATAGAAGATTTGTTTGACAAGAGATGCACAGTTTACAAGTTTTAATCATGGGAAGTATTTTCTGATGACTTGCATTCTTATCAGTTTGAGTATGTTGATGAATGATCAGAGCATTATATTCCTTATCAGAGCATACATATAAATCAGAGCAAGTCATATTAAACATATGTATATCAGAGCACAAAATACACAAAGTATCAGAGCATATGTATTAAGCAATTGATATGTGTATTAGAGCATGATAAACATGTATATCAGATCATACATATGTATATCAGAGCAAACTATGAATCTGAGCATCCACACATGTTTGACAGAACAAGATGTGTATTAGAGCATACCAAACATGTGTATATCAGAGCATTCCAACATATAAAAATGAGCATAAGAATGCATAAGATATGTATCAGATCAAAAGATTTGCATAAAGGATATAATGTTATCAAGACATAAGATACACCAGAAAAACCAAGTCTTGATACATCATTTTGAAAATATTTAAAGGATATAATGTTATCAAGACATAAGATACACCAGAAAAACCAAATCTTGATACATCATTTTGAAAATATTTCCCAATATGCTCTCCCCCTTAATGCTCTCCCCCTTTTTCTTTGCTCTCCCTTGCCCCTTGCACTACAACTCTACTCTCTCTCTCTACTCTACACTCTCTCCCCCTTTGACACTAAAACACCCAAAAAGGAAGACAGGAGGAAGAGATGCTTCAAAAAGACTTGCTCTGCAGCAGCTGAAGGACCTCTGAGAGCTGATTGGACATAGCTGAGAGCTGGTTGGACATATCTGAGAGCTGAGATTGCACTTGATCCATGTTGGCTTTCAGATAAGAGACTTCTTCTCGAAGCTGGCGATGTTCTTTGCGCAGAGTAGCAAGATGAGCTAGTATGACTTTGTTTACAAAGGCGATGGCAGGGTTGCAAGAGGTGTCATCATCATCATCAACATCAGCTGTGTCTTGCACAGGTGCAGCAGCTGTGGCACCGGTGGGGACTTGGCTTTGAACAGGTGATGACCTTGGAGGAGCAGGTGGGGCAGCTGTGTGACTGGGAGATGACACAGCTGGTCCAGGAGAGTCTCCAAATAATGCAGGGACTGCAACCTCATCTGGATGATCATCTGTCTGAGGTCTAAGCTGGGTTTTGATAGTCTTCACAGAGAGATCAAATGTAGAATCCAGAAGACCTGTTCTTTGAAGGATCATGTACATGATGTACGATCCATACCTCAGCTTAGCCTTTTTATCCTTGGTAACAACATCTATCTCATGAAAAATATATCTTGCTACATCAAAGTGCTGATTCTTGGCTATATGCACCAATATCTGCCAGGTTGCATTATAGACAGCATCTGTGTTTCCCCCTTTGGGTTGAAGAGTGACATTCAGAATCTTGATCAGATGCTTGGCAGTGATGGTTATACTCTTGAAATAGACATGATCCGAAGGAGCCTTGGCAGGGAATCTGAAATTCCTTGGGTAGAATTTTCTTCTTAATTCATTAGGAACTGGTGCAAGCTTGAAAAGATTTGGCATGCCTGATTCCAGAGGGGCATGCATTAAGCTATTGAACTCTGGAGCTGTGATTGAAAGGAGTTGACCTCTTGTCTTCCAGAGCATAACATCTTGATTCTCCTGTTCTATCCAAGCTGTGGCATAGAACTCTTTGATGATCTCAGGATCATAAGCTTGCTGGAGATTGCATAAGAATTCAAGACCTGAGGCTTGGATCAGAGAAGGAACTGCTCTCAGTCTTGAATCTGTCATAGCTGACCAATCAATTGTCTTGCAATCTACAAAGCCTTTGGAGGCAAGAATCTCATGGTATATACCCCTTTGATGATCATTGTGGAATCTGGGGTCTGAGCAAGATGGAGCTATAAACTCCTGATCTTCAGAGAATTATGGGTTTATTGACCTCATCTTTATAAATGAACTAGGTCTCATTGAGGCAACTTTGCTCTTGGATCTCTTGGGATCACTCTTTGGCAGTTTCTTGGCAGCAGCTCTGGGAATAAATTCCATCTGATTTGCCTCAGTCCTCAGAGCATGAGAGAAGATGTAATGATATTTGTCTTCCATGTCTTCTACTCTAACTGAGTGACTGGGAGAGCTGTCCTCATATTCTGCCACTTCTTCCTCTGCTTCTTCTTCTTCTTCTGCGGATTTGTTACTTGGAGATGGGCTCTCTCCCTGATAATCTTCATCAGAATCAGCTCTGGCTGCTCTTGGCCTTGGAGGAGTCACAGACACACCTCTTCCATCATCAGATGAGCTCTCAGAGCTTTCTTCTCTTTCTTCTTGCTCAGCTGACTTACTGACCTGTGCCACAGGAGATGGCATAGGAGCTTGAACTGACTGAGCTGGGTCAGCTGGCGGTGGCACAGGTGATGGAGACCGGTGAGAGTCTTGGGTCTGAGCTTTTTCTTCTGCCTGAGACACAGCTGGTTGAGATAGCTGTGGACTTGATGGTTTTGCAGCCACTGGGGACTCTGCTGAAGCTGGTCTTGTAGATGGAGACACTTGAGCCTTTGGTGCAGCTTGATCTTCAGCTTCAGAGATTAAAAACTGAGAAGGAGACAATGGTTTCTGAACATCCAGGGTTGAAATAGAGTCAATGCTTGTTGAACTCTGAGATTTTTTTCCTTTCCTCTGGTATGTCTGTTTTCTGAACTTGCCTGATCTAGCCATCTGTGACACAGGTGATAGCTTCTCCTTCTTGAGTTCTTGCATAGCTTGCTTCTGTTGATCCAACTGATCCTTGAGGGATGGCTTAGAGCTCTGGGATGTTTCAGAGATTATTGCAACCTCAGGTTCTTGTTCAGGCTTCTTTGCAGTAGGCTCCTCAGAGATTTCCTCTGTATTTGATCTCTTTCTCTTTGGGGCTGATGGAGCTGGAGGAACAACTTGAGGTGGAATAACAGCTAGGGGAGCAGCAGCTCTAGGAATAGGAATGGTTCCAGAAAGCATCCCCTGCTTGGTCTTGAGCTCAGCACGCAGAGCTTGTTTCTCAGCACCAGACGGCGTCCTTATGATCTTTCCAAGCAGAGTTTGAATCTCTACAGCAAGAATTGTTTCAACATCATCCCTGCTGAGGCCTGATTTGAGGATAGTTCGAGCTTGAGGAGGTTTTCTGAAGTCTTCAGATAGCTGACCTCTCTTGAGTCTGATTTCAGCCAATAGATATTGTTTATCAAGACCTCTGGGCAGAGAATTTGCTTTCTTCTGCAGCTCTTCTATCTGTTGAAGAAGATGACTATCTCTGGCATCAGTTTTAGATAAGCCTCTCTGATCCTTAGACCCTGGCAACAGGCATTTTGTTGAGAGCTTATCCTGCTTTTCAAGAATTTTCTTTCTGATTTCAACTGCAGCATCATGAGAAGATGTTGAATGTAACTGTTTGTGTAAATCTGCAATTTCTCTTAAGAGTTCCTTATCTTGTTCTGTTGGAACAGGAATGCCCATAGAAACAGGCCTTGCAGCCTCTGAAAGCTCAAAGCTTTTGGCAGTATAGATAGTGGTCAGCTTTTTCTTGGTTTCTTCATCTGTTTCTTCTCTTATCTGAGCATCTAACTTATCCATCTCTTCAAGGATTATCTGATCGTGCTCAAGATCTTCTTGAGACACTTTAGGCGGTGGAGTGGGTTCTCTGATTGTGAGTGTGCCACTTGGCACCACTACATCTTCAATAGATGGCTTTGGAGTTTTCTTTGCTATCTTCTTGCCCTTCTTGGCAGCCTCTTTTCCCAAAGAAGTGTGCTCAACTGCAGCTGAGGATCTTGTCCTTTTGGATGGAGCACCCAGAGAACCAGCTTTAGAAGTAGCTGCCTTCTTTCCAGCAGCTACTCTCTGCCTATAAGCCCTTTGCTTTGCTCTTCTTTTCTCTGCAGCCTCATCTTTTTGTCTCAGCCTCTCTCTTTCTTGATCTGAATCTGAGATGACAAGATCTTTTGGAGAATCCTCTGGATCAGAGCATTTCATAGCACTGTCAGCTCTCTCCGAATCTAAAGACATCTGTAGAAACAAGATAGATAAGAGAGAAGCAGGTAAGAGGTGTTCATTTGATGCAGAGTAATAGCTGTGTTAGACACCTGTGTTAGGATGGGAAGACACAGGTGAGGACTTAAGGTTTTACCGAGGTCTCAGCCAGTTGAATAGGCGCACCTGTGTAACAGGTGAGACCCTAGCGGTGACACAGCTGTGTGCGGGGGCGGACAGCAAATTCATGGAATTTTGAGTTTGACAACGATTTGCTGGCTGATTTTAGGTTGGATGTGTTCAAAAGATTGCACAGGAGTAAGACCAACCCTAATCAGGACCAATGCGCTACTGGATTAGTCTATCAGGACCTAGAACATGAACTGAGCGCAAAGGAGGGTTTTGCAGAGGCTTACTTTGATCGAGATTGAACTTTGCTGCAGATGAATCGACATTAGAGTTCAACAGAGTGCTTCCTCCAACTTGTAGAAGAAGTTTCGAGGGCGAAACTGGCGAAAAAGATGTGAACTCGAAAAATTGGCGCACGGCGGAAGTTTTGGGTATGGGAGTTCGAAGCGGTTTATGTGTGGACGCAGCAACTCTTTATATAGGCCCAGAGGTTATAAGGTGGCTGTGTCACAGCTGACATAAGAACCTGTGACACAGGTGAAAGAGATGTATACTCTGGCTTATAGAATTTTCAAAGCATTCACCTGAGACACAGCTGGGAGACTCAGGTGACAAGTATTTCATCTAGAGAACACCAAGATGGATTGATTTAGATGAGAAAGAAAGCATTAGCACTATCAGAGTGTCTTTAAGTGATCTTTTCAGTGTCAGCTTGCCAGAAAATCAATCAGGCAAAGCTCAAGCTGACATGAGTTGATCTAGATAAAAACTTGTACACAAAAAATACACTTTACAGACTATAAGATATGATTTCAGCATGATGCAAAGCACACACCTGTGAGACAGGTGGGTAGCACAGGTACAAAAGATGCAAATGACTTAGATGAAATCATATCAGCTAGACACCAAGCCAAACCTTTTATTGCAGGTTAGAGACATCAATGATATTCAATTCACTCCTCAGGGCACAGAACCTAGTCTCATCTAAGGGCTTGGTGAATATATCAGTTAATTGTTTTTCAGTCCTTACATGGCACAGCTGTATATCTCCTTTTTCTACATGGTCTCTTAGGAAGTAGTGCCTCACTTCTATGTGTTTGGATCTTTGGTGATGAACTGGGTTGTTGGCTAACTTGATTGCACTTTCATATCACAGAAGAGGGGTACTTGATTAAAAGATATGTTAAAATCTTTCAAGGTCTGCCTCATCCATAATAATTGAGCACAACAACTACCAGCAGCAATATATTCGGCTTCTGCAGTGGAAAGGGCCACTAAATTTTGTTTCTTGGATGACCAGGACACTAATGAGTGCCCTAGGAATTGACAGGTACCTGAGGTGCTTTTTCGGTCAACCTTACACCCTGCATAGTCGCTATCAGAATAGCCAACTAGCTCAAAGTTTACACCTTTAGGATACCACAAGCCAAACCCTGGAGTATGAATCAAATATCTCAGAATCCTGCGGACTGCCACTCTGTGACAATCCTTAGGGTTAGCTTGGAATCTAGCACACATACAAACACTAAGCATAATATCAGGCCTAGATGCACACAAATACAGCAAAGAACCTATCATGGATCTAAATTCCTTTTGATCAGCAGTCTTACCTTCAGTGTTTAGATCCAGATGGCCATTAGTTTGTATGGGAGTGTGTATACCTTTTGCATCCTTCATGCCAAACTTGGAGATGATGTCTTTGGTGAACTTTTCTTGTGAGATGAAAGTCCCTTCCTTCAGTTGATGGATCTGAAGTCCTAGGAAGTACTTGAGTTCTCCATCCAAAGACATCTCAAATCTCTTGGTCATCAGCTTGCTAAACTCTTCACTCATGGAACGGTTAGTACTACCAAATATTATGTCATCGACATAAATTTGGCACACAAATAATTCTTTTCCATTTCTTTTAGTGAATAGAGTTGTATCAACTAAGCCCATTTTAAATCCATTGCTGATTAGAAATTCTTTCAATGTGTCATACCATGCCCTAGGTGCTTGTTTTAGACCGTAGAGAGCTTTGTGCAATTTGTAAACATGGTATGGCTTCTTATCATTTTTAAAACCTGGTGGCTGCTCTACATATACAAGCTCAGAAAGCTTACCATTCAGAAATGCTGACTTGACATCCATTTGGTACAGCTTGATATTGTGATGAGCAGCATAGGCTAACAGGATTCTGATGGCTTCAAGTCTTGCCACTGGGGCAAAAGTTTCTCCAAAGTCCAGACCTTCTACTTGTGTGAATCCTTGTACCACCAGTCTGGCTTTGTTTCTTACCACCAGTCCATTAGTGTCTTGCTTGTTCCTAAAGACCCATCTGGTTCCAATCACATTATGGTCTTTAGGTCTTTCCACCAGTGACCATACTTCATTTCTCTCGAACTGGTTGAGCTCCTCATGCATAGCATTGATCCAGTCAGCATCCTTTAGAGCTTCACCTATGGTCCTGGGTTCAACATTTGAGACAAAGGAGTAATGTTCACAAAAATTAGCAATTCGAGATCGAGTGGTCACTCCCCTATTAATGGCACCGATGATATTGTCCACAGGGTGATCCTTCTGTAGCCGGCTGATCACAAGGGGATCGAGGTCAACTGCCTGTGTCACAGCTGATGGAGATGCCTGTGACACCGGTAGCTCTTCCTGTGACACAGCTGGGTGCATGAAGGCTTCTGCGTCAAGTTGATCATTGGCTGGGTTGCACTCGAACTCTATATCATGATCTCCAGTGTCTTCAAGGATTGATGCAGTAGAGGGTTCTTGATCAGATGGTGAGGCAGGCTCCTCCTTGATGGTGGGTCTGATCTCACCGGTGGACTTCTTCAGAATATCCTCATTTCCTACATCAATAGCAACTTGCTCTCCTTGGGAGCCATAAGACTCATCAAAATCCACATCTATAGATTCTTCAACAACCTGAGAGGAAGTGTTAAAGACTCTATAGGCATGGGAGTTAGTGGAATAACCAAGGAATATACCAACATCAGATTTAGCTTCAAACTTAGTTAGGCGTTTGCCTTTCCTAAGAATGTAGCACTTACAACCAAATACTCTGAAGTAAGAAATGTTTGGCTTGCTGTTGGTGAGCAGTTCATAGGGAGTCTTCTTGAGTAGTGGATGAAGGTATATCCTGTTGACAGAGTGACAGGCAGTATTGACAGCTTCAGCCCAAAATCTTGGTGAAGTCTTGTATTCATCTAATAAAGTCCTTGCCATCTCTATCAGAGTTCTGTTCTTCCTTTCCACCACTCCATTTTGTTGTGGAGCATATGGACCTGAAAGTTCATGCTTGATTCCATGCTTGTCCAGAAATGCTTCCACCTTGGAGTTCTTGAACTCACTCCCATTGTCACTCCTGACCTTTACAAGATTCACCTTCCACTCATTTTGCACTCTGACAATGAGATGCTTGAATTTCTTGTACACCTGTGTCTTCTCCTTCAAAAAGAACACCCAAGTATACCTAGAAAAATCATCTACAATGACAAAGCCATATTTGTTACCTCCTAAGCTCTCATAGGTTGTTGGACCAAAGAGGTCAATGTGAATGAGCTCGAATGGAGTGGAGGTTGTCATGATGTTCTTAGGTCGATAGACAGCTCCAACTTGTTTGCCGGCTTGACATGCGCTGCAGGGTTTGTCCTTTTCGAACTTCACCTTCTCCAAGCCTATGACATAGTCATGTTTGCTCAGCTTGTTCAGAAGCTTCATCCCAGCATGTCCTAGCCGCCTGTGCCACAGCCATCCAAGACTGGTCTTGGCCATTAGGCACCATGGAGCTGCTGCAGGCTGTTCATAGAAGTTCACAATGTATAGCTTACCAGACCGGCATCCTTCAAATACTTGTGAATCATCAGATAGTTTGAAAGCTATAACCTTTTCAGGATAGAAGGTAACTTTCATGCCTGTGTCACACAGCTGTGACACAGACATCAGACTATAGCCTATCTGATCAACAAGCATTACATTAGATAAGGAGTGATTCTCAGATATGGCAACCTTACCAATGCCATTTACCTTCCCTTTAGAGTTGTCTGCATAGATCACATGTTTGCTTGGAAGATTTTCATGTTGGGGAACGCGCTACGAAAAACAAAATTTTTCCGCGCACGAACCAAACCAAGAAACACTATCGAGGTGTAGGTAACGATATCATACCTTCGACGATCACGTCAATGCAGCGGAGAAGTTGACCGATGTCGATGAAGTCCGCAGACTCCCGCAGCTAGGTTATACCTCCCAGCCGCGAGAGCGATCTCCTCGTGAATAGTTCGCCCGATCAAACGCCGAAGTATACGACGTCTCCGAGGTATCCACGCGTACCGGATCAGCGACACCGCGGTAATGTGTGGACCAGCACACAAGAACAGCGGGGATCTACGAGAAGGAGAAGCAGCAGCGCGCCGGCAGCTGTACTAGATCCAATCTAGAAGAGAGAGAAAAAGAAGGCTGTGGCCAATCTAGAGATGGCCGGCCTAGCGTTTAGTCCAAGGGACTAGGGCTGCCTCTGGGGCTGCTTGGGATACCCTTTGAGGTGCCCTGCCCCTCTATTTATAGGGGTTGGGGCAGCTCTCCCTAGGCAGGTGGAGTCCTACTCCAGCAGGGACACCCTGTTGGAGTTGGAGTCCAACTCCACTAGAACCTTCTAGAATTTCTAGAACCTTCCAGAACCTTCTAGAATTTCTAGAACATTCTAGAACCTTCTAGAACCTTCCAGAACCTTCTAGAACCTTCCAATACTTTCCGGAACACTTCCGGACATCACCGGAACCATCCGGGACCTCCCGGAACACTTTCGAGATCATCCGAAACACTTTCGGAACCCTTCTCTCTCGTTCTCTATAAATCGTAGCATTCCTAAATGTCGCTAAAACGTTAAGCGTGTGACCCTATAGGTTCGAGTATATGTGGACATGTCCGGAATACCTTCCGGTCAATAATCGTCAGCGGGATCTGGACACCCATAACGACTCCCACATATCATCGAAGATCTTTATCGAGCAAACCTTGTATTGTCGCATACAATTCCTTTTGCCTCACGATACATTACACAACCCGAGGCGAGACTTTGACGGTATCCCTGTGATCAACTCCTTGATCACCATACCTAGTTATCCTCGTTACCGGTTTGTACTCTTTTCTCGTTTCCGTATTCCGGTATCCCCGTGACTAACCTTTTAGTCACAATACCTGGCCAGGCGATGCTGGACACCATAATACCGAGTGGGCCCAGAGTGTATCTCTCCATCGCCGGATGGGCAAATCCCAGTCTTGACATATCTAGAACCACGATATACTTTCTGGTGTACCTGGAAGTCACCTTTATAATTACCCAGTTACGGCGTAACGTTTGATGACCCCAAAGCAACCATCCGGTATCCGGGTCTATGATATTCTCATGGTCTAAGGATGCAAGTAAACGTTAACACATCATGAGAAGATACTGACAACATATTGACGAAGTGATCTCGCAGTATCTCATAAGAGGTCTATCCAACACCATTGTTACCCTAACAATGTGTTCCCATTATTGCCGGAATCCTTGTTACATTAACAATGCCCATGATCAAGAAAACAAGATCATCAACAATACATGAGCTAGTCCAGAGGCCTGACTAGGGATCTGAATGGTGTTTATTATTCCACACATGCAATTAGGTTTTCCTCTGAATCTCATATTCAAGAACCAATGCAATTTTAGCATAGAACATAAACTTAATCATGAACATGAAAATAGAATAATAACAACTTTATTATTGCCTCTAGGGCATATTTCCAACATTTCACTTGTGATCTCTACAAACTCCTCTCTGCCTCCAATCATATGTTGTGTACATCCACTATCCACAATCCAATCAGTTCCACTGGAGACAGTTTCCTGCAAGATTAGTGATGATACTTAGGGACCCAAACATGTTTGGTTCCCTTTGCAGTTTTATCATATGCAGAAGTAGCAGATGTATATATAGCATATTTGTGTTTAAGGTTAACAGCATCAGCAACAGATGATATGACTTTGATTCTCTTTGGCTGACAGTCACCTGCAACCTTAGACACATGAGTTAGTGGCCTGTTAGATCTGCCTGTGTCACAGGTGGGTACACGGCTGTGTAAGCCACCGGTGACACCGGCAAGAGTAGACTTAGGCACCCAGATGGCAGACAACCACTTCGTCAGGCGCCTGCGACCTATGTACTTGGCCACTATCTTTCCCTTCATATCCTTCTGCAAAACATAGCCTGGGTTAGAAGGAATGCTTGCTTCATTCCTCTTTTTCTGCTCATGACCAACACTCTTGTTGTCATTAGTTCCTGCCTATTTCACGAATTTTGCTGCAAGACAAGTGTTAGTGGCAGCAGGCAGTTTATCTTTAGCAGTAGAGGTGGAATAACCCAAGCCTCTTCGGCCTTCATTCTTTCTCAGCATTTCAGCTCTTATAAGCTGATAGTTTTGCATGCCAATGTTGGCACTGCAGAGACCTTTTCTCATGAGCCTCTTAAGCTCTTCTAGCTCCTCCTTGAGCTTGTTGTGCTCAGCTGCATCCACAGAGTTAGTAACATTAGAGGTTGAGGCCTCTTTAGAGTTGTCTACAACTCCACCAGTAGATGTTAGGACATTGATTTTGCTGGCACAATTTAAACATGATTCAATGACAGCGTCGCCATCCGCACAGCCGCCCCACCTGGACTGCAGCGCCGCCGGCCCCGATTCCAGCAAGCCGCCGTACCCGAGCCTCCGGCGCCACCTCCCCCTTATTCCCTCCACCAAACCGGCGCCGCCGTTTTTCCCTTACCCGTTTTCCTCGCCGGCGCTTAGCTCCTCTATTCTTTCCCCTTTTTCTCTATTAATTAAGCTGAGTGCAGTGACCTGCATAAGCCCATACACGCACCCCCACCGCGGCAGTGATTTTCCCCATTTCCTGTTGCCGCGGCAGCCACCTCTGCCTCTTTTCATTGCCGCGGCAGCAACCGCACCCCTCCTCCCAACCGCGGCAGCGCCGCAACGGATATTTCCCCACCGCGGCAGGCTTTCCTTCCTCCCTTGCACCACAGCCGAGCAGCCAGAGCACCTCCCTCCTCCTCAGTTCTTTTTGCTTTTCTTTTTTTCCCCCGTGTGCAGCGATTGAAGCTTTGAAATCATCCACACTTCAGTGCGTAGTTGGTAAGAACCAAATGAACATGGCACATGCAAGCCTTCTGGATTAGGTCCCCAATCAAATAAATTCAAAATATAGCTAGTAATACCAATTTCTTAAGTGTTGAAAATCGTTTAAAATCTAAGTTTGTTTCCAAATCAAAAATGATTCTAGAATATATAAATATATATATGTACCTATGATTGAGCTTATAGCTAATTCCGTTTGTATAGCTGCAAGAGTTATGTTAATGAAAACCCTAGACTCATGACCATGCCAAGTTGGTGTCCATTACCTCTGGTCCTGAACAAAGACTCAGAACCCTAAGAATCATGCCATTCATTTAATACCTAGCTAATCGCACATAGTGGTGTAGGTGCAGCCTATGGTTCCCGGTGTGTTTATAGTTGTAACCTAAGTCCTCTTGTAGTTTTGAAACCCTCATGTGCATGTCTTGGTTAAAGACCAGTAGTATACCGTGCTCCTCTCGACCCATAAAACCCCTAGTCCCGTTAGGAAAGTTCTGGAAAGAAAGAGGGAGACCCTAACCGACGATGTGCCATGAGCTGATGCTTCCCGTCAAGATAATATAATGCACCCAACCCTAACTCTTGAAAACTGCTTGAAATCAAGTAGCTAATCAAACGCGTCATGATTGCATGTGTTGATTCTTCCGGTTCTATATTCGATGTTCTTGGTTTTTCCTCGTGCCGTGGTTTATTCGATGTTTTTCCGACATGTAGATACCGACGTTAGGAGATACCGCGCGAAGGATTTGGACAATTGTCGAATCAAGTTCAAGATCGAGATTCGGCCAATGTCGCCAGGCAAGTATTCCCACATTGACCATGTTGAACCCCATATTTGTGAACATTAAGTATTTTGTTTGCAAACATGCATGCTATGTTGATACCGACGTTATTTTATGCAAGGGTAGTTATGCCGAGTGATTGCATATGAGGTAGGTTCCGAAATCCAATCCTTGTAGCCCTAAGAATATTTAGTCGGTTGATATTCGACCGACCAACTAGGTAGGAATATAGGCTTTAGCCTTGCTTAGCCATGCTGTAGTAAAAACGAAGTTTTAACGATACGATGGGTTTGGGATCAAAACCCTCGGTTTGTTATACATTCCGAGGGAATCTTTTAAAATGAAATGTTTTGCTAAAATCCCAAATGAAAGCGATGGAGGATTCGGATTCGGGCAGGAATGCTAAGGAAGTTTGGAGGTGGTAGAGTAGCCGGTCGCTACATGAGAAATGAAATTGCCGGGTAGCCGGTTGCTACCTGAGGAGATGGTTGGAAAAGGAGTCCTGCTCGAATCAGTTAAGGACCGAACCTAAGTGCCGTTGAATCAGTTCCCCCACCGTACGTCCACATGTCCTTTATGGGAAGGACTTGACTCGGTAACCCGCCTAATACTAGGGTTTGGACCCATGGGAAGTAAGAAGTATGTGCTAGGTAGGACGTTGGGCCCCTAGAGAATCCCCACGGCGCTATATGGGTCGAGATTCTTAGTGAGCTCCATCTAGGCGTGGGAAAATTCGACACAAAGATGAGCGTTTCTCCGAGTTGTGGTGTCAGGCTACCTGGGCACAACCGGAGTTGGGGTAAGTCTCATTTAGCGGGTCCGACTCTAGTGTGAAAGCAGGCGAAAGGTCTCGTTGTACTAGTCCTGTCAGTATACCATGCATAGTATACCCAGGGCGAACTACATCTTGTGGGTAAAGCCGTACCACCTGTGCGGAGGGTTAAAATCTATTCGAATAGCCGCGTCCTCGGTCATGGACATGAATTGGTAAGGCCACACACTGGTTAGACTGAGTTTTGGTTGTGAAAGCTAGGAAATGGGATTAAGGACGTGGGCATGATGTGTCCACAACGAGCAGTTTGAGCTACAGTCTGGTAGCGAGGAACTGCAGAAGAGGAAACCTAGCCCGGGCCGCGTGGAGGCAGCGCGGGTAGGTTGTAAGGACTGTACGAGGCGGTAGACGGAGCTACCAACCTCTAGTAACGACTGTTTTGCTGGTTTATCCAGCGCCGAATGCTGTCTCGACAGAGAAAAATTTTTGGATTTCGAAAATGCTCTTGAATCTACTATTCTGTATTTCGAATAAGAACTTACATTTCCGCACAACTTGCAACTTAGGTTAGAGCTATCCTTTGATCTATCCCCTGCATGAAATACTGCCGTATATTTCCTCCTGTGGGAATAGCTTGCGAGTACATTCAATGTACTCACTTGGCTTGTCGATCTGGCCAGACGAAGAAGACCTCAATTCCGAAGATGCGTATACGAACGTGAGAGCTAGGGCGTAAACCCCAGTCAGTTGCCTGTCGGGTATGGCATACTGATGGGCCACCTCACCATTGAATTCCGCTGCAGATTTATAGCCGTTGGGCTACAGGTATCAGATTATCGACCTTAACGGTCTATTTAATTGTTTACGCATGTATGACAATGATATACAGGTTAACTCGTGTGTATCGGCTACTGATCCAGGGACCGATACAGTAATCACGAGGGCTTACCCGGCCTAAAAACCGGGGGCACCACAAGCTTGGTATCAGAGCCATACTGACTGTAGGTTAACCCTAGTTAGCACGGACGTTAGATGTAAACCCTAGGTGAAAGCAATATTTTCATAAAATATACAAACTCATTATAAGTGTGGGTTCTACCTTCTCAACTCTCTTAGTTTCCCCTCTTACCTATGTTACTCTACGAGAAACACAGAATTTTCTCTACATTCTCGTCTACTTCAAACATTTAGACTATATTAGCAAGCAAGCACCGAGACCTATGTCGATGAAGCAAGAAGTTTCCAATCCTACCGAAGATCAAGGAAGATTGTGTCGTCACGTCATCCAGGACACTCGTCGAGACTTGCCACCGATGGGTCGACCCCAACACTTCAACCCTTCCGACTCATGACGTCAAGAGCGTAGGAGTTCGCGAAGGAAATACCGCAATAAGTGGAAGAGACTCGTCAGCATGTGGCATTGATGCCCCGCCAAAGACAGCGACCCCAGGTATCGACCGAGTGGACTAAACTCATAAGGTTAGGTCACTAGACCTCGCTTACCGTGAGTAGCGAGATAGGTACCTTCTTAGTTCGAGTTTAGACGTCCCTTGCGGTATATATATGAAATACCCTATGGTATTCTTTGTGACGCATTCGTTGTTTCGTGTTTTCTTTCTTTGCTTGCCTAATGTGACCTGCACATATGTCTTTCGACGCATGTAGCGGCCACATCCACTATTGGTTAGCTAATAGGCCTTACCTTGTCTCCAGAACCTGGCAAGCCTTGCTGTTCCCTCCATTTGATACTTCTCCCTGATCCTTGCCGATATCATCTCCCCTTGTCAGCCTTATGTCGATTCGTTTTGACGACTTTGGCTCTGTTTATCCGTCGTATCCCGAGGCAATCCTTCCTTGGAATTCCCGTTGACCCCCGTGTTGCCGAGAGGCTATATAAGCCCCATCTCCGCTCTTGTATGGCACACCTGTGCCATTTCCTCTTTGTCGTTCGGGCGCCCACTTTCGCCAGAGGAGTATCTAGTTCGTAGTGCTCCTTTTCCTATTCAACCTCCTTCCTGGTAAGCATGCCGTCCCATGACGCCTTACTTCAAATGACTATCGCCGTAGAGCTCACCGGATTTCCAGCTATTCTTTGGTCCATGGCTCAGCAGACCCTTGGAGCGACACTACGCCCCGTGTACCGTGTGTACCTGGGGGGTGCCTCCTGTTCCTTGCATGAATTCTGGGCAGAAGTTTATGTCTACCCAGCCGCCACCAACCGAGTTTTCCCCCTCCGCTTCATCGGGAAAACCGTGCCTGCTTCTCCGATGGCCATCCAAATGGCTGCGTGGGAAGCTATCTCTCGCCTGCACTACCTGGTTCCTGGCGCGAACCAGCGTGCTTTTCTCCTCTACCCCAGTCGTGCCCCTGAAGAAGACGCCGTGTTCGCCGACGCACAGCAAGAAGAAGACGCGGCGGTGGTCCACGCCAACCGCTACATCGCCGCCCAGCACGACTTGATTACCCAGCTGGCGGACTCATGGATCATGTCGCTCAACAGCCTCGATTCCCCGCTTTGCCCCAGCGACCCCTCGGTGCCGTCTGCGCGTGCTTCCGAAGCCATCGAGTTGCCCCGCCAAGAGTGACAGCCCCCGGAGGAGGCTTCCGCCGCCGCAGGAACAGCAGCACCTCCTAGAGTTTCCCCTCCCTCAGAAGACAAAAATCCCCGTGGCAGAACGACTCCACCCCATGCTGCCTACCTAATCTGGACCAAATAGTCGAGGCACCCCGAGGTTGGATCAGCCCCCTCCGTGCCGCTAGTTTTATGTGTGTTTTTGTTGTTTTGGTGCTGCCCTAGAAATGTACCCCTGCCCTTCGGCTCTTGTAACGTTTGTTTTGCATCTTCTGGTTGAATGTGTGCGGTGTGAGCTACACATCCGTCCTGTGACGCGTGTGGTAGCCACACCTGTGTATGCTAATAAAGTTGTATGTCTTACCTTTTTCCCCCTTATCTAGAGAATATCTGACCGTTCTCTTCTCTTGTGATCTACCCTGCTTGTCTCGCCCCAATGCCTTCCTGTATTGACGGCAACCCTTTACCCTTATTCCAGCTACCTTCTTTATTGCCCTCCGATATTCTCTCCTTGTTGTCAGCCACCTGCCTACCCTTATTTAATCGCCTTGGCTCTCTCCCCAACGGCTACCGATCAAACGTGGACGGTGTGGCCCAAATAAGGGCAGTACGCCACGCGTCCACTCCCGACGTGCCAAACGGCTATATGATGCCCGGCCCTATCCTTGCCCCTCGCCCTGTGTCTCCCTCTTCCCTCGCCAGATTTCTCTTTGGCCAAAGGAACCCTTTCTCCTCAGTGCTCTTCTCTGTTCATCCTCTTCCTTTTCTGCGAAGATGGTGCCTACAGGCATCCCCTTCCAAGAGACGACCGCGGAAGATCTTGCCGGATTCACCAGCGTCCTATGGACTGTAGTTCGGCAAGTTCTCGGAGCAACACGAAGGCCGGAGTATGAAGTCTACCGAAGCCCAGTTCCCGGCCCCATGCAAGAATTTTGGGCCGACGTTCATGTCTTCCCCGCCAGCACAGATCCAAGTGCGCCGTTCAGATTCTACGGACGAGCTATGCCTACCCCAACCATGGCTATCCAGATGGCCGCGTGGGAGGCCATCGCATTTCTTCGTCACCGTGCTCCTGGTATGAACCAGAGAGCTTTCTTTCTCTATCCACGCCGTGCCCCCGGAATGGGCACAAGGTTTGTCAACCCACCGCCAGGCGAAGATGCCGTGGTAACTCACCTCTTCCATTATCTGGTCGCTCAGCACGACCTACTCAATCTAATGGTGGAGTTCTGGATCTTGACGCAACGGAGCTCTGCTCCTCTGCGTTCCCCGTCCGCTTCTAGCAGCTCTACGGCAACATCCGCCTATGCTCCTGAGATAGGCGAATATCCTTTGCCAGAAGCGCCAATAGTTGAAGAAGGCATCCGCCGCCGCCGGCGCGATGCCACTTTCCCCTATAATCCAACCCATTCGGAGCATTGGAACCCTCAAGGGGAAATTGCTCCACCTCAAGCCCCTGGTCCCGAGTTAGGTCAAGCCGGCGTTGCACGTCGAGTGTGGATTGTCCAGCTCGGTTCATTCGGATGTTTGTGTGCTTGTGTTGCATTGATCTTTGCGATTGGGTTCGTCCTTGTGCCTCTCAATGCTCAGGCGACCTTGTTCGATGTTCTTGTAGACGCATGGCTGCGTGTCATGTTAGTCTTTCTGATGTTTTATTGCTGTTTTCTGTGGATCTTCCGATCCCAGTAATGAAATCGATTGTTGACCATTTTGTTTGTGCAATAATTAAAAACCTGGGATTTCCCTCTTATCCCCTGCTATTTTCCCTCTTTTCTACACCGCTAACGGAAACAGAACCTGCGCTGGAACGACGAAGGCTGATCGCTACAGAAGACCATGCGGTCCTGTCTCTGATCCCTCTCCCCTAATCTATCCGAATCTCGAGGACGAGATTCCTTTTAAGGGGGGTAGATTTGTAACACCCTAATTTTCCGAAACCTAAAATTTAGGGCTAACAAAAACTTTTTGTTAATAATGTCAACCGAGAATACACCCCACTAAAGCTTTAGTTCAAATCGGGATGAAGCTAAATACCAGACACGAAAACCCTTGCCCTTATTTCCATCGATCTCCGTTCTGTCGAAACCCTAATACTCCGAACCACGTCCGTCAACGCGGGCAACTCTGCTCAGCACCCTGCCCTACTGAGGCAGCCCATGGCAGCCGTTGCCGCTGCCACGCTCTTGCCACGGCAGCCGCCGTCAACCATTTTCTCCGCCGCGGCAAGACCTCTGCCATCGCCGTTGTTATCCTTCTCCGCCGCAGCAAGCCGTTCCTGCTGCGACAAGTTTCTACCATCGCTATCATGCCTCTGCCACGGCAACTCCTTCCCTGCCACGGCAATGCCACACTGCCGTTCCTTCCCGCCGCGGCAGCCAATTCCCACCGCGGCAAGTCCTTTCCCCTACCGTGACAGTACCGCGGCAACAGTTTCTCTGCCGCGACAGCCCTCTCTCTCCGCCACAGACATACTTTCGGCATCCCTTCCCTTCTATCTATTCGGTGCCACCTAAACCCCTATCCGCCGCGAGGTGCCCTCTCAGTACTTCTACGAAATCAGAGCATATACGCCGATACGTGAAACCCTAATTCTTACTCTCCCTGATTCGACGAAAGGCAAAACCCTAACGCATTTCGCGCGCCGTATACGCCACTGCATCGACGGTACCTCACCACCAACATGTCCTAAGCCGACAAAAAGGTCTCATCTCGAGTTCCGTGTTCCTGCCCCACCTTGCCGCGTCCCGAAACCCTAGATCCGAGCTCCCGACTCTTTTCCTTCCGATTTAAATCTCAATCTCTCTAAAACCCTAACCCGTCGTTAACTCCGCCACAGTCCTAAGCATATATGTGAGCATACCGGCAATATTTCCCCAAGTGTATGTGGGCACATACACCTTGGAGTCCTCGTCACATCGCTGCATGTGTTCATTCAATTTCCACCACCTTTTCTCTCTCTTGGAACTTATACCCGTATATCCTATCTCTGTTATGTGTATATATGAGTGTATCAGAGATATTTCCCAAACCCTAGCCACCGCAAACCCTTCTTCTTATTCTGACAACGTTGCCATCGCATCTACGCTAAAATTTCTCCAAGTGTATATGGACACACGCACCCTGAGAACTCTACATAACATTGCATGTGCCATTTGAATTCTTGCCACCTTTTCTCTCTCTTAGAATATTTGCGCGCATAAACCATCCCTGCTGCAGTCCTGTGCATATACGAATATACCGGTGATATTTTCCGAACACCTTCCCTATAATAGTTATCTCACATGGAATCACGTTAAATTGTCTGCCAAGCTGTTCTGGCCCGTCGTGTGGTCATTCCATACTGCCCTTATCTTTCTAATCCGCATTTAACCTACCGGCAGCTCTTGCCACACCCGCATGCAGTAAAAGTTAAATACCCATCAACCTGGCATTCATGAGCTGCACACACGCGCACTGCTACTTGTGCCACTCGTGCACCCACTGCGGTAAGTATTGCCAAGCATTTACAGCAGCATTATCACCTGCCATCAATGAACTTAGCAACTGTCCCATCCTCCTTCCCTCCTGTCTCATCGCGGTATTAACTCAACTCCGAGCAGTCACCTCAGCCTCTGTTTCCTAATTAATATACACGAGCAGTCTTTTCTCCCGAGCTGTCTCATTCTCAGTTAATGTGCCCCAGCTCAAGTCATTTCACGAGCTCTTAATGTCCCATGTGCTAGCACCAGGTCGCCACCACCGCTTTTAATTCCTCCTTCCTCCTTGCTTCACTCCCCTGCCCCATTCTTCCCTGAGCTGCTTGCTCATCTTCCTCCTTCGAACTCCACTGGACCAGTCCCAGCCGAGCACCTGTCTTGCTCCCTCATCCCCATGTTTCCTTCTCCAACCGAGCAAGCCAACTTCCTACCTCCTCAAGCTTCTCTCATTCTTCGCCCTGCGCATGCCCGAGCTGTGATTGTCTCTCCTTTTCCTTGCTTCTTCCTCCTCAAGCCACTACTCCTCCTCACCCTTCCCTATTCCTCACGCCACCCCTACTGGAGCTCCCCCTAAAGCTCCTTCTTCAAGCTCAGCCTAGCTCTGCTCCGCACAGGTGAAAACTAGGCCCCAACATGGTTTTGATGGTTAATGGCAACCTAAACTGGAATCTAATGTTTACATTTGAGTGTAAGCAGATCTTACAGGTTCCATGAAGAAGGGTTATCCAGAGAAGGATGGCCACCAAAAAGGGTACAAGGTGGTTTCAAGGACAAAGAGATGGCTGTGCTAGGGAGCTGTGCCACAGCTGAGAAGAAGCCGGTGCTGTGCAGGGAGCTGCAAGTAGGGTGATGGTGGCTTGATGTGTCAAGGGCCGTGACTTCAGTTGGTGGCAGGTGAAGCCTAGATTCGCTAGTTTCTTTGAGTCCATAGGAACCACCCGTACTATCAAGAGGGATGAAACAGTAGCAGTTGTCTAAGGGAACCTTGCTCATTGCTCAGAGTGTTGGTCAAGGGGATTGGTGCTTTGAGGCCAATTGCCCTGTGTCAATAGCTTTGCGACAAAAGTATGTAGCTGTGTGAAAACCCTAGAAGCTTTAGTCACCTGTGTGACACAGCTGTGTCACAGGTGGCCTTCCGCTTTATGACTCAGGTACATCTCTGTACCAGGAGAGAACTTGAGAAATGCTAAGGTACCTGCACTGCGATAGGCGGTCTACTGAGTCAGAAGTCTGTCGGAGGTTCCCTCCTTATAGGTACTAGAGTTTGAAGTATGCCGAGGGCATGTCATGTGCCAGGACCGGGCTGAGTAGTGCTGCTATCAGCTAAGGGTTCACCTGTGTGCGCCGCCAGTGACACAGGTGTCGGTCTGCCTGAGCCGGGTACAGTTGGGCGTAGGGTGTAGCTGTGTCACCGGTGGTTGACACCGATGGCTCACTTAATCCTACGTGGCAATAGGGTAACGGTCAGGTGCCTGTGGACCCTATATATAGGGGACCAGGGGAGGACTCTGTCTTCAATCTTGCTCAAATCAGTGATTCACATAGGACCGTTGCAAAGCCTCCAACCACTCCACAAGAGCCGAGAGCCTAAGGGTTAGTTCGAGTGGGTTTGTGAGCTAGAGCACGAGCAAAGGTTCCTCCAAGAGATTGCTGCTGGATCATCTGTTACTCTTGGAGTTTGTCTGCTCCTAGACGGGTGTAGGAGTTGCTGGTATCACCTGAGCTTGTGTGGGTTGAACCAGTAGTTTGTGAAGGTGTTCTGAGGTCTACCTGCTGCAAGGCAAAAGGATCTCCACAAGCAAGAAGGAAGAGTCCTGAAAGATCAGGTACTCGGAGAAGAAACACGATTCAGTGCTGGCCAGCTTTTAGGAGTGGTCTCTCCAACGGAGACGTACCTTCTCTGCAAAGAGTTGGGAACTTTGGTGAAAAATCTCTGAGTCTCCTTTACTTCCTGTATTGCATGCTTATCTGATTACTCTTGCTTGCTTGTGTCTCTTAGACTTGTTCTGCTGTGCTTACCTTTTCACCTGTGCTAGTTTATCTTTACACCTGTGTGTGATCATCTGTCACTCAGCTGTTTCATTCACTTGTATTCATCTGTTCTAGCACCTGTGTCACAGTTAATCTAAGTAGAGCACCTGTGTCAGGTTATCTCTTCACCTGTGTCTATCTCCTGTGTGACAGCTGTGTGTTATTTTACACATAGTTTCTACCTGTGTCAGAGCTGTCCACTATTAACTTGTGGGAAAATTCGACACAAAGATGAGCGTTTCTCCGAGTTGTGGTGTCAGGCTGCCTGGGCACAACCGGAGTTGGGGTAAGTCTCATTTAGCGGGTCCGACTCTAGTGTGAAAGCAGGCGAAAGGTCTCGTTGTACTAGTCCTGTCAGTATACCATGCATAGTATACCCAGGGCGAACTACATCTTGTGGGTAAAGCCGTACCACCTCTGCGGAGGGTTAAAATCTATTCGAATAGCCGCGTCCTCGGTCATGGACATGAATTGGTAAGGCCACACACTGGTTAGACTGAGTTTTGGTTGTGAAAGCTAGGAAATGGGATTAAGGACGTGGGCATGATGTGTCCACAGCGAGCAGTTTGAGCTACAGTCTGGTAGCGAGGAACTGCAGAAGAGGAAACCTAGCCCGGGCCGCGTGGAGGCAGCGCGGGTAGGTTGTAAGGACTGTACGAGGCGGTAGACGGAGCTACCAACCTCTAGTAACGACTGTTTTGCTGGTTTATCCAGCGCCGAATGCTGTCTCGACAGAGACAAATTTTTGGATTTCGAAAATGCTCTTGAATCTACTATTCTGTATTTCGAATAAGAACTTACATTTCCGCACAACTTGCAACTTAGGTTAGAGCTATCCTTTGATCTATCCCCTGCATGAAATACTGCCGTATATTTCCTCCTGTGGGAATAGCTTGCGAGTACATTCAATGTACTCACCTGGCTTGTCCATCTGGCCAGACGAAGGAGACCTCAATTCTGAAGATGCGTATACGAACGTGAGAGCTAGGGCGTAACCCCTAGTCAGTTGTCTGTCGGGTATGGCATACTGATGGGCCAGCTCACCGTTGAATTCCGCTGCAGATTTATAGCCGTTGGGCTACAGGTATCAGATTATCGACCTTAACGGTCTATTTAATTGTTTACGCATGTATGACAATGATATACAGGTTAACTCGTGTGTATCGGCTACTGATCCAGGGACCGATACAGTAATCACGAGGGCTTACCCGGCCTAAAAACGGGGGCACCACAGGTAGACTTTATCGTTTGGCTCAAAGTGAATCTCACGACGATGGAGGTCGGAGTAGCTCTTCTAACGAGATTGAGCAGTTTTCAACCGCTCTCGAATGATTCGAACTTGATCCTCCGCTTCTTTAATCAAGTCGGGTCCAAGAATTTGTCTTTCTCCGGTTTCGGACCAATTGAGTGGAGTTCGACACTTGCGTCCATAAAGGACTTCGAAAGGGGCCATGCCTAGGCTTGATTGGAAGCTGTTGTTATAAGAAAACTCAACAAAAGGAAGGCACTTCTCCCACTTCGTGCCGAACGATATAACACAAGCCCTAAGCATATCTTCAAGGATTTGGTTAACCCTTTCGGTTTGTCCACCGGTTTGGGGGTGATAAGCTGTACTGAACGAGAGATGAGTCCCCATAGCAGCTTGGAGGCTTTCCCAAAACCTGGAGGTAAACAAGGCACCACGATCGGAAATGATCCGCTTAGGTATCCCATGCAGAGATACTATCCGAGAGATGTAAAGATCAGACAATTGGTTAACTGTAATCTTTTCTCGGACAGGAAGGAAATGAGCGACTTTGGATAGACGATCAATAACCACAAAGATGGAGTCATTTCCTTTTTGAGTTCTTGGAAGGCCCGTGACGAAATCCATGCCGATTTCGTCCCACTTCCACTCAGGGATAGGCAAAGGTTGGAGTGTGCCGGCGGGTTTTTGGTGTTCCGCCTTAACACGACGACATACATCACATTCAGAGATGAAGCGAGCGATCTCTCTTTTCATTCGGGTCCACGAGAATCTCTGCTTCAGATCTCGGTACATCTTCGTACTACCCGGATGAATAGACAACGAAGAGTCGTGAGCTTCACGAAGAATGGATTCTTGAAGATCGTTGTTCTTCGGCACAACTAGGCGTTTGCCAAACCAAACAACGTCTTGATCATCGACTGAGAAACATTTAGCAACTTCGCTAACAATGTTCTCCTTGATCTTGCGAATACCCTTGTCTTGCTTTTGAGCAGATTTGATTTGATCTTCAAGAGATGATCGGATTTCAAGGGTATTAAGGAAACCACTTTGGACGAATTCAAGATTAAGCCGTGCAAATTCCTCGTCGAGGGGTGGTTGAGATTCTTGGATCATAAGATTATTACAGCAAATCTTCCGGCTAAGTGCATCCGCCACGACATTAGCCTTACCGGGTTGGTAGGAGAGACCTACGTCGTAATCTTTGATCAATTCCAGCCATCTTCGTTGCCTGAGATTCAGGTCGGGCTGGGTGAAGAGATACTTCAAACTTTGGTGGTCGGAAAATAGCTCGTAGCGATTACCGATAAGATAATGCCGCCAAATCTTCAGAGCATGAACCACCGCAGCAAGCTCTAGGTCGTGAGTTGGATAGTTAGCTTCATGTGGTCTTAACTGACGAGAAGCATAAGCTACCACATGTCCTTCTTGCATCAACACACATCCAAGACCTAGGCGAGAAGCATCACAATAGACGTCGAAATTTTTGTGAATGTCCGGAAGGACAAGCACAGGAGCGGAGGTCAATCGGCGCTTTAGCTCTTGGAAGCTTTCTTCGCACCTTTCAGTCCACTCGAACTTCTTTTCTTTCTTGAGGGGTTCGGTCAATGGTTTAGCATGTTTGGAGAAATTCTCGATAAAACGGCGATAATAGCCGGCCAGACCAAGAAAACTCCGCACTTGCGTGACCGATTTGGTTTGTTCCCAATTGAGAACAGCCTTTACTTTGCTAGGATCCACGGCGACACCTTTCGCCGAAAGCACGTGGCCTAGAAAAGCGACTTCTTCGAGCCAAAACTCACACTTGGAGAACTTAGCATAAAGCTGATGTTCGCGAAGCTTTCCCAAGACAAGCTTCAAGTGCTCAGCATGGTCTTCTTTCGTCTTGGAAAAGATGAGGATATCATCGATGAAGATGATCACGAAACGATCCAGGTATTCCATGAAGATGGAATTCATCAACCTCATAAAGGTAGCAGGAGCATTGGTTAACCCAAAAGACATCACGGTGTATTCGTACAACCCATAACGAGTCGTAAACGCCGTTTTTGGAATATCTTCGGGTCGGATCTTGATTTGATGGTAGCCCAACCTCAAATCAATCTTGGAAAAGACGGTTGCTTCGGTTAATTGATCAAACAGATCGTCGATTCGTGGAAGCGGATATTTGTTTTTGATCGTCACCTCATTAAGAGGCCGATAGTCAACACACATCCGCAGGCTCTTGTCTTTCTTCTCCACAAATAGAGCAAAGCATCCCCAAGGAGAGGAGCTCGGTCGAATGAAGCCTTTTGCTTCTAACTCCTGGAGTTGCTTCTTCATTTCATCCAACTCATCTTGAGTCATCCAATAAGGGCGACGATAGATAGGAGCGGTTCTGGGAACCAACTCGATAACGAATTCGATGTCACGATCCGGTGGTAAACCTGGAAGCTCGTCGGGGAAGACATCCGGAAAGTCACAGACTACCGGAATATCTGGAAGATCAGGAAGAGATTTGCCTTCGAGAGCACAAAGATAGGATTCGACGAACTTTGGAGTAAACTGAACGGTTTCACCGGAGGGATGAAAAAGACTCACTGTCTTCGTCGCACAATCAATCAGGGCTTGATGTGCCATTAACCAATTCATTCCAAGAATGACATCGATGTCCGTGGAGACTAGAGCAATTAAGGTGGCGAGGAAATCAAGATTGCCTACCTTGATACAAACATCACGACATTCTTGGGAGGCTCTCATTACCGATCCCGGTGAGATTATAGCCAGGGAGTTGAGCATAGCCTCATAGGGAATATCATGCTGATCCGCAAACCTTTTGGATATAAATGAATGAGAAGCCCCTGAATCGAAAAGAACTGATGCTGGAACTGAATTAACAAGGAGCGTACCAATCACGACATCGGTTGCCTCCTGAGCTTCTTTTGCGACCACGTGAGTCACGCAACCGCGATTCACAGACTGATGTTGCGGGTTCGCCTTCTTGGCGGGAACATTGCCTCGAGGTTGACCTTGCGCTGGAGCAGGATTAGGCGCATGATTCTGTCGCTGAGGACAGTCACGAGAGAAGTGACCAGGTTGGCCACATTTGAAGCAAGCTCCATACGATGGTCTTGGAGCAAAATCAGCAGATTGTCCTCCCATTGGCCTCGGCTGGAAACTGGGAACTGGAGGGCGAGGCACAAAACCGGAGGGCCTTGGGGCGGGAGTAGCGCGATTAAATGCACTAGCAGGAACCCAAATACGCCTCTTTTGCGGATTGGAAGAAGAGGGCTTCACTGCATCTCGAGCACGCTTTCTAGATTCTTCAAGAACTAGCTTGCTGTGCTCCATCTTGACAGCTTTATTCATTAAAGCCTGAAAGTTGGCGAAGTCAAAAGGAAGCAGCTCATAACGAAGCTCCGGATTCAAACCTTTGCGGAACTTCTCCTGCCTGTCCGCATCGGTGGTAACGTCACGAGGAGCATAACGCGCCAAGTGGTTGAAGGAGTGGAGGTACTCAGTGACGCTCTTTCGTCCTTGAGTTAGATTGCGAAATTCTTCCTTCTTGATGTCCATGATACCTTCGGGGATATGAGTTCCACGGAAAGCATCGCAGAACTCCTGCCACGTAACCACGTGACCTTTCTCCTGGATGGCGAGGAAGTTCTCCCACCATGATGCGGCAGCACCTTCAAGCAGATATGCCGCGAGATCCACGCGGTCAGCCGCGGGGATACGCGCTGTCTCCAATTTGCGCTCGATGCTGCGAAGCCAATCATCAGCTTCGATAGGATCTTCTGAACGACTAAACACCGGAGGCTGCGTTCGAAGAAAATCTGAGATTCCAACTCGAGCTTCGGGTTGGGGAGCAGTATTCTGGACTAGACGCTCCAGAAGGCGAGTCTGGTCCATTCGATTCCGCTCGATCTGCATCAACACCTCTGCCATAGATGGCGGTGGGGGAGGAAAATTATCGTGACCAGAGCCACGACCTTGATTACCAGCGGCAGGCTGGCTACCTTCCGGATGTTCGGCCATCTGAATCACAAGAAAGAGAGGTTGCCACAAATTCATGATCAGATCATATAGAATCTTGAACGGAATAAACTCGAAAGGATTTCACGATTTACAGGATGAAACAGAATTTGAACATATCAATGGCATAACGGTCGAGTCGGTAATAACCGGGACAAGGTAAGAGGGAAGGTAAGGATTCCCTGCACACGTGAAGTCTAACTTTTGAACGAGGCAAGAAAGTAGCAAATTCATTTTTCAACCAAACGAAGAGGTAAGGAGAAGAACTAGGATCGAAAAGGATAAGGAGAAAACAGAGTCACTACTTATGCTTTTCACAAATCCTATTTAGGTTCAAAATTGTTTTCGTAACTTCTAGACCCAACAACGGCCAAGCCAAAGGTTGTCCTACAGTCAGTCCTGCTCTGATACCAAAGCTGTCGAACCCCAGAATTCGTAACAGAGAGTCTTAAGTAAAATCACCCGCTAAGTCGAAACGTCAACCCCGACCTCAACTCCTGGGGATCAATCCCAAGAGGAGTGGAGTGATATGGCTCCGAATAGCCCGAGACGTCAACCCCGAACTTTCTCCGGCAAACTAATGCACAAATCGAGTAGGGTGATATAGTCTCCTCACTCTTTCACTACCGAGCCGGAACATCAACCCCGAACTCGTCCCGGTAAATTAATGCTCGGCTGGAGTAGGGTGATATAGTTCCCAATCTCTCAGTAGCAGAGTCGCTTCACAGGGGTGATCAAACCTAATAACTCTATGATAGGAACTCTGAAATCCTACCCACAACATGTGCTTCATCAACATACACGCATGGCACATGAGCAGGCGAAAACAACCAGATTTCACAGCAGTAACTCTACGACCGAAACTGCAATAGTATAAGTTTGAAACTTAACAAACATATATTCACACAAGGATCCGAAGATCCAAATACACACAGCGGAAGAGTATTAGCGGCTACGAAGCCAAAACGGTGAGGCCAAAAGTGGCAGCGAAACAAACCAAGCTGCCAACCCCAGGGGCAGGATCACTGCCTGGGATTCCCAGCGACTAGGCGTCATCGGTGTCGATCTCTATATAGAAACCACCCTCAGGGGGGTAGTTTCCTCTGCAACAAAATATCAACAATAGCAGGGTGAGTACAAAAATTGTACTCAGCAAGACTTACAGTGCGGAAGTAGTAATAGACGTGCCAAGTATCAATAAAAGGGGTAATTGTGGACTAATTTGCGGAAAGCGAGTTTTACTTTTGTCAATAGGAGTAAGTAGATGAAAAGTCGACTACCAGAGTACTTTTTAAAGGGGACGAGTCGAACACTTCCGATCAGTCCTTACTGCAGATCACCACACCCTAGAAAACCCCGACTCTTCCTCAACCACCCTGGGAGGAAGTTGTCGCTACACCAGCCTTAGAGTTGGCAAGTTTTAGAGTTTGTTATAGTTGTCTAATTCGATGCAAAATCTTACCAAGTTGTCCATAACCGCGGACAGGGCTGTTCAAACAGTTCAAACCCTGCAGGGGGGGTACATCTTTACCTACACGCATTGATCGTCTCTTAGTGCTAGGCCAATCACACACTTCACGAGGTGTGCTAGCAGAGGGTGATCAATCACGACCGTTACAATGCTGTCGACCTATGTATGAGCCACCCGTACGGGCTAGTCCATGTGCATCAGTCCGACCATGACTACGACACGGTCCCATACGTTGTGAATCGAGGTACATCCCCGGTCTCCCAGACCGTGTGTCCACCCCACCCTTATATGAGACATCACACCACATTCCTTTTTCACGCACACGGCAAATGGAAACGGCGAACTAATGCAGCTCATACACTAAGTCTAAGCAAATTAGTGAGTCGTGGGTGGCCCCATAATCCACCCGTGTAGAAGTACGCGAATCTTGGTTCGAAGGGACACCGGTAACCGGTCCTTGTGGGAAGACGAGACAACCCACCATGCTCCCAGCCATGGCCTCTCGTCTAAACCCAGATATGATTAAGCAGGTTCATTAGTTATCCCGGTGAACACCCACCTACCACGTAACCCATCCAATAGTGTGAATTTGCCTGCCATCCAAGAAATTATGACTCTACAAGTCTAAGCATGTCTAAGCATTAATAATATAGCAAGCATTACAAAAGTGTACACTATTCTACCATTCTAGATAGGTTGGGATGGTGGTGGAGTTGTTTAAGCGACAAGGTGAGTTTTACACACCGGACTAGGGTTCTGCTTAGCGAAAAAGTAGAATTTGAACGCATGTGATAATGAATTTAAAAACAACTAATACTTTGCAAATAATAGGAGTTTTGCAATGTGACCAAAGGGGCTGCTTGCCTGGTTGCTCTGCAACTACACCCTGCTCGTGATCGAGACTACCGTCTTCTAGACCTTCCGGCTCTATCGGAGAAGAACGAAAACACCGGAAACAAGGGTATAACAGTAAATATCTAAATGCTGAACATCGGCATGAGATGCAATGCATGCCATGGTATAAAGGGTGCGAAATAAACACTAATGCAAGTGGAATCAATTTAATCGGAGTCCGGACGCATAAAATATCGCGATCCGAAAATCCTCCGGCTAATCGGAAACCCTAATTTGAGTTTTTAGCAAATTGTATTATTCCTAGCATGCAAACATGGATGGAAATGATGTTTTTGAATAGATCTTCTTTTTCTGAACATTTTGATATATTATTTGTATTTTTCTGATTAAAGATGAATTTTCTATGAATTTTACAAGATTTAAACCATTTTTCACCCTTTGTTGTATTTTTCTCAGTAAAATTAATGTTGAAATTAATTCAAATATTAGCAGAGGCTGACATGTGGGCCCTACTGGTCAACTTTGACCAAGTTTGACTGAGTCAATGACAGGTGGGGCCCACTGTCATTGATTTTCCTTTTCTTTTATTCTTTTCTTTTTATTCCTTACATGTGGGGCCCATCTGTCATATAAATCTATTTTCTTTTATCTTTATTTTTATTTCTTACAACTGGGACCCATATGTCATCGAGACAAATTAAATGAGGTATTGATTGCACTGATTAAGTAATAATCACAGTCATTAAGCTGTCGATTTGCATTAATTGAAGATCATTAGCATTTAATGGAATCATTAATGTGTCTGAGCATTAACTTCACTGGTTAGGACTTATTGCACCGTTAGGGCTGTTAATTGTGTCTTAACCACACAATTAATAGGGCACTTAGGCCTCTAACCGCATCCGGTCGGGATGCCGTTGGGGGCTCGGTCGGGGACCCGGTGCAGTGCCGACAGGCGGTGGGGTCCCGGGGAGGGGCGACGGCGGCGCGGCGAGCTTACCGGCGGGAAGCGACGGAGGAGCGGCGGCAGGCCACCGGACGACGAGGCGAGGTGCTTCCGACGGCGGTGGCGCTCGGGCGTTGGGTTAAAACGAGCGGGGCAGCCGGCTTAGGATTGGAGCGGCGCGGCGGTTGGGGAGGCAAGCTCCGGCGAGTGAAGCGGGGCGCGGCGAGGGCTCCGACTACCGGCGGGGTGGAGCCGAAGGGGAGCTTGGGAGCGGCGGAGCAAGGGGGCTCGGCGATGGAGAGCCCGGGATCCGGGGCGGCGCGGGGGGAGAGCTCCGGCGGAGCGGCTTCTTGGCGGGAGGGGGCGGTAGCGAGGCGCGGCGGAAAGGGGAGGAAGGGCCGGCGGCGGGGGAGCACCGAGGTGGTGACAGGCGGGAGCAGCCGGGCTCGGGCTTGGCTCGAGGAACCGGGGGAGGGGCGGCGACGGACCGGCGGTGAGGCGGGGTGCGGAGGAGGCTCGACGGCGGTTGGAACCGAGGCGACGGGGAGGCACAGCCGAGCGGCCAGAAGATGAGAGAGAGAGGAGAAGGGCGGCGGGATGAGTGGATAAGGGAGCAGCCGGGTGAAGAAGATAGGGATTGGGGGGGCGTCGGTGGCTTAGGGGTGAAGAAAGAAAAAGCTAAGTGGGCTGGGCCGGGAAAGAAATGAGATGGGCCGGGGCAAGGCCCATGCGGCAGGGGGGGAAGAGAATTAGGGTTTAGATTTTTATTTTAGATTGGCTTTTCTATTTTGATGTTTGATTCAATTTCATCTCAAATTTGATTTCCTTTTCTTTCTCTTTTCTGATTTCAACCTCTTTCTCCCCTCTAACTTCGTTTCAACGAATCACATGAGTTAAGTTCAAAGCGAGAGGTCCGAGAAGTTTTAAAATCAAGGTTTGAATTCATGTTGAACCTTCACATGAAATTTGGACCCTTGCCGGTTATTTTAAAATTCAAAAACTTGCTCAATTTCGGGTTCATGAGTTCATGTTATGAGATGCATATGATGCACATTACAACTACACGAGAACAGGGATGTTACACCGGACTGCAGCCCGGACCCTCCGGATGCCCGGACTGTCCGGCCCCAATCCGGACAGTCTGGATCTGCCTACGTGCAGAAAAACGGGCCACAGCCCATGTATCTCTTAAGTGGAGGGTTAAACCTATAAATACCGTACCCCCACTAATTAGAGTTTTTAGACTTGTTGTTTAGAACATAGTTGAGCTTTGCTCCTAATCTAGAGTTTCATCCCTCTAGATTTGGAGTTCCACCCTAGGCCTTACTTTCCCTTATGGATTGTACGGATCGGCGCGTACCTCCGAGTGGAAAACGCGGCATTCATTAAGAGGAATTGTTGATTTGGTTCCTAGTTCCCAAAGGCTTTCCCATTGGGGTTTGTTGTTGGGGTGGGATTCCATTTAGGCTTTCCTAGTTATCCAATCCAATCCGTGAAGATCGGGAGCCACCGTATCACTTTGGGTTCATAAACTTCAGTGCTGTGCCAGAGGATGCCTTCTTCTTTCATGCGAATGCGAGCTGAGGTAGTATTTGCAGAAAAAGATGACACCCTGAAGGTCGAAGTAAACGTTGGAGCAAGCAAGGAGGATTCCTCCTCTAGTGCCCACGGCAGGCAAGAAGGCAAAGGAATCAGCAAATTAGGGAACAAGCACCTCTCAAACAATGGGGGCGTCAATGGCATTGAGCTTTGTCTCTTGTAGACAAGCAATGGTGCAGCGCGTGTCAGCGACAATTTTTTGAACTGCAATGCAGCGAGCTAGCAATTTAGCCCCTGAACATTCTAGTAAAGAACGTTAACATTATGTTGCGCAATAAGGGAATCGAACTCGATGACTACGGCTGTGGCGGCAAGCAACAGAAAAAAACACAAGGAGACATCATAAGTAGACACCGGCACCCTTGCTCAATTCTTGTTCCTGCCACACAAACCTGGACCAAAAGAAAGCAACAACAACCAATGTAGAATATATCGTCCATCCACCAGTTGAGCCACAAGTGAAACATGGTTGCGACAAGCCACCAAAGCCATCAAACAAATGAACACATCCATCCTAGAATGTCTAGCACATCTGATCATCCCAAAAGCTCCTACTCCACTACTAGCATACTCCCTGCCACAAGCACATCTCACCATCCCAAAAGCTCCTATACCACTACAGGCAAATAGCATGCCACTGATCAGGCGGCGATCACGATTGGGGCCAACGACTTGGGTGTCGACATATTTCCCATCTTCACCTTGTTGACCGCATTAACCAACCCATGGGTGGCACGCGTCACCATTGGCAACAGGGGGCCGTCGAAGAGCTCGGTGTAGCATTTGTATGCTGCCTCATCAAAGGGATCCTCTCGTGAAAGGAGTCTAAGCTTGTACGCTAGCAGCTCCTGCGTCGCTCTTTCCATTGAGGCTAAAATCAGCTTCTTCAACAGGCAGGATCTGCGCAGGGCTTAGCTTGCGCCAGCAAATACTTGTTTGCGTGCGGGGAGCCGCGCAACACAAAGGGGTAGCTAGCACTGTCGAGGGGACCAGCCTACAGATCCCCGAGATGAAAGCTCCTAGGGCCTGGCCGTGGCCGGCAGGGGGGCTGGCTCTGGGGTTCATCTAGGCCATGCTGACACTGCTCCCAGCCCCCCGCTGGTAGAGCATCAGCATATTCCACTGCCAGGCCCTCAACAGGGGGGATGTCTCTGACCACGTGGCAGTCAACCATCGCTGGTAGAACATCAGTCAGGTCCGCCGGTAGGCTCACGTTCATTGACATGGGTTTGACGCTGCTAGCAAGCAACACTTGGGGATGTGCGACATTGCTCAGCTGTGACGTGGCCTCCTACACATGGTGCCGCTCGCATGAAGCAAGGGCACCCCGCACTGGTGGAGTGACCGATCGAGCGCCATATGGGCTGCGTCTAGCGGCCGCCATGCCTATGGTGGTCACCCCCGCCCCACTGGTACAATGTGCGGTCATGAGCGTGCTCCCGACCGTGGTCATGGCTCCGCATGGCCCTGTTGCAGCATGGCTGTTCCACCTGGCGTTGATGTCCCTCATCCCTACCTACACTTCCCTTGGCATCGTTTTTGCTAAGTAAGAGTATCGTATCCACAAGGAGCAGAAGGAATCGCTAGGTTTTTTCAAGTAATGTTTCTTATAGAGCCTGCAAGTGTTTACTTAATTAACAAAATGATACGACAGTAGCGGTAGAATAATAAAAGAGTATGGTGATAATATTGAGTTGAATATGAAAATAGAATTTAAAATGCGACAAAAATTATTGATTGCGATAATAAAATAGACATTCTTGAGGGGAATGGTTTCACGACTAATAAAATATCGATACAAGATGAGAACAATTTGTGATTGTGTATACAACTTATGAGAAGGGAGCCTTATAAATATGTGCCCCGAACATTGAACACACATCCTTCGCAACCACTATCTCATCCTAATGTTAAATTGGCAAGCAAGGCAATTAAGGTCACCTATGGTAAAGACGTAAAGTAGAGGGTCTCAATGATTCTCACACCTAAAAGATCCAGGGGTTCAAGGTAGCTTCTGTCACCGTTGTACCTTTAATCATTTCACTCCTAAGTGTTGGCATCCTTCATGTTCCCAACGCAACATGGTGAACAGTTGAGGTTCATACACCATCAGGAAGAACATCATCACACTCATATGACATAACACAAATAAATTATTGCATCTCAATCATGATTTGGTTAGGGTTCATAGGTAACCTCAAGAACTAAATAGACTACTCAAGAGATAGGTCACAAGACATGAATGGAGTGCGAAGTAACATATCATGATTAAATGTGCAAGAGTAATCTCAGAACAGATCTACAAACACAGAATACGAGATGAACAAGTTCAGAGATCAATCTAGATGAGAAACCGATGGGGATGACGTAGGGGATGAATCTCCAATCTTGCATGTGGTCTCTCTTGATGAAGATGGCTGCTCTAATGGTGTAGATCATATCTCAGGCAACTTCCTTCTCTTCGGCAACGTAGCAATATATCTTCTCTCTGTTTTTGCCACTCTTTCCTCTCTTCCGTCGCGTAGGCATGTTTGTTAGTTATATGGTTGCCGCCACCAGGTAGGGTTTGACAAGACAAATCGTCTGAAGGTTGGTACGACCAGCCGGTACAGGCGGGTGTGCCTATACCACTGGTTGACTGGCCATCTAGAGCGTCTAATCGCGATGAGTTTTTTTCTAGGGGCTTCTCTTGACTTGTACATGACGTGTATATATTTGGTTCTTCCAGAAAAACCATTTTTAAAGTGAATTCCTTAATTATTCTCCCGAAGAGCTTTAATCTGCCTTTTAAGTGGATCTGCATCAAAGCAACAACAATTATTTCAAAAAACTAGCAACTAAATATACATGAATTAAGATAAAAATATGCATGCAAAATGTATGCATCAGTCATCATCATCGCCTTCGCGCCTTCGCCCCTCTACCCCCTCCGATTCAGGGAGGTTTGACGGTTGCTGACCCGGTGCCGCTCCTAGATGGTGTCGCGAGCGTCATCCTCCTGACCGTGCTGGCATGCGCAGTCCTCCATCTCCTGTTCGCGGATCACCTCGCGCATGTCACCCTTGAAGGACTCCTCAGCGGCACGGCGCAGCACATCCGGGGAACGATCGGGCATCCCTAGCTTCCATGCTAGCTTGGTGGAGCTACGCTGGCCACATGTATTTCCGTCTTGATCGAAGGTTGTGCTGAGGTCTGAGAGGTCCTCGAGGATGTCGAGGTGGGTGCGTGGCACAACGCTGACCATCGGTGCCCAAGCCCACAAACTCATGATGGACGTATCTTCAAAGTGCAACAAGCGAGCCTCGACGTAGTGAAGGGCACACCGCCAGGAGATCACCACGGTAGCCGTCTCCGCATTCCACAAATGCATGGGAACGCCTTCTAGTTAGAGATGGACGTGGACGGAGAAGATTTGCCAATCGTGCGGTGCTCCGTGCTCCAAGTGTGGACCTTGTAGGAGCGGCTGCTGAAGCTGAAGGAGCAGCTAGCGGTGTCGTTGCGGTGGTGCAGGTCGATGAAGTAGATGAGAAAATCCTCCGGGTGGTACGGCGTCACCTACACCTTGGATGGCTTGATGTCGTGGACCTGCCGGAAGGTTTCGGCGATGTCCGTCAACTTTGTCCCCGACCTGTTCATGCCTAGCCAAACAACCACGACATGGGTGGCGAAGGAGTGTTCCATGGCCTGCGCCTTCTCGGAGGCCGTGATGGAGCAATGCTCGGTCTCCGGCTTGGTGGAGTGGTTGATGAAGCAGGCCATGGCTCGGGTGGGGGTCAATGTCGTGGGAGGAGGGTGAGTTTGGCAGGGGTGGGCTGTCTGCAGATACAGGCGATGTGCCCACTTTTGAAGCACCACAAACACATCCACTGCCCTCTGCCACGAGCGACAAAGTGGGATTTGCTGAGGTAGTTGAAGCGTCTCCCCTCTATGCGATTTAAGAAGGCCTCGTTGTTCCTTCCATTACTCCGATTGGTGGCTCACTGTTTGTGCTCCCCACGCCTTCTCCACCAAAAAGGAGGTTTGACCTCCTACCAGCTCTTAGTGTTGTTGCCGCGTGGAGATTTGGGGGGAGGATTTGCTCCCTCGGTTGGCACTGTAGCAGCATAGGAGGCATGACGCGACACTGGGCTCGAGATGATGGGGCATTTGGTCGATCTTGTCTCCCCTACCAAGAGTAGTGAATGCAGGGTAGGGGCGAGGTCGACCGGTGCAGTTTGGGTGCAATCCTTGCGAGAGCATGGCCGGGTACGCCCCCTGGCACTAGCTCGACCACCCGGTGTCTACTTGCACCCCCGCCACGTCCTCTACACTTCAGTAGTTGCTTTGGGTGCGGAATGGGGGCTAGATCTGGAGATCTAGCGTGGTCTCCGAGACCACTTCATCTTCCTCTTCCTCCGAGCTACAGGACAACTTCTCATAATAGTTCGGTGGGGAGCTGCAAATCTGATGGGTGAGGGTGGAAGGGGTGGGCAAGAGGAACTGGGTGTTACCTTACTAGTGGCGTGGGTGCCATGTGTGTGTGGGCAGCCTCCTTTCTGTCTCAAAATCCGGTGGTACTTCGAATTCTCTTTATCGATCAATTTGTACTATGGTATGGTATAGCTCGGGCTAAAGAACAGAAAACAAGAGGAAATTCGACAAAGAAAGTTATTCGAGCTGAGGGTTCAATATGCACCACACATGCATAGTTTGGAGTGTTTTGTTACTTTTGTACAACAAAACCTTTTATATAACAGTTAACTCTCCCTGCATGTCCCTAAAATAGTAAAATACATGGCGCCATGAACCCGTTTCTTTTGCGATGGAATCTGTGATAATAAGGTACGCCTGGCGGTTGTGCAGTTATGCTAAAGAAACGGCAGGTAAGTGCAGCCATTCACCGTTGCATACATGCCATCAGCGTTATATAATTTGTGCACCACCACCAATGAACGATGCCAGGTGTGCCATTGTCCAAACGAGATGGATTGACATCGTGCTATCTTCTAGATGACGTACGTGTACCTACAATTAGATGACAGAGTTGCAACGCTGATTGGATCAAAAGAAGAAGTTTCCATCAGCAACAATTTGTTGTCTAGAGAGCCAGATGGTGATCACGATGACGAGTCGAGATGCCACTTCGCTTCCTTTTTCCAAAAGGACTAAACCTAACCAGGGGGCGGTGGCCCGCCTCGCACCACTCCCAAATTCAACATCTGCAAAATATAGCAACGACTGATTTAAGGATCTCATCTCAAACTGATCTCTCACAATTTTGGTCGTATATCTCTTTTTCTTGATTCCCGCGGAAATTGATCTGATGCTTAAAAACAGACAAGCGACTTCTCCAAGTACATTTCCCCTCCCCCAAGCAACTCCAAAGTTGAACACAGAGCCTTTCATCCGTCACTGACAACTGGGCCCACGTAAAAATCTCGTCACGCCAGGTGGCCCCACCCACCCCAATTCCTTAGACCCTTGGCCACGCCTACAAATAGCCAGCTGCCTCAGTTCAAGTGCTAAGTACACAAACACGAGCTCTTCGTGCGCGCACACAAAGTTTTAGTTGAGACAAGGAGATCGCGCGAGGGGGAGAATCCATGGCGGTGACTATCCAGTCCGTGAAGGCGCGGCAGATCTTCGACAGCCGCGGCAACCCCACCGTCGAGGTGCGCAAAGTGATCTGCTGACTGCGGAGTTTTTATCTCTTCGAAATTTGGCTCGGTTTTTAATCTACTCTGCTCTGATTCGGCTATGATGCGCCGTTCGCTTGTTCATAATTTAATCACTGTTTCGATCGATGCACTGAAGTATTTGGGATTTGGCTTGTGGTGCGTAGGTGGACGTTGGCCTCAGTGATGGCAGCTTCGCGAGGGGCGCTGTGCCGAGCGGCGCTTCCACTGGTATGTACTAGTTACAATCTCTTCGGCAATTCCACCCTGCGGAAGCCAGATTTTGTGTCCAGGAACTGCTGCGGTGGAGCAATTGCTCGCTCCATATAGCTCTGTTCTCCTCTGTTACATGGACAGTTGCCTGAACAAGGACACTTACCTATATCTGATTGTTGCGGGGTTACGTATGGTGCATGAATTGCCAAATTGATGACATGTACATGGAAGTAGGTGTTTATGCATAGGTATATGGAAGAGGGGATTGATGACTTAACACGTTCCTTTTTTCAAAGTGTTGTCGCAAAGTCGTCGCCGTCAGGACTGGATGGTGAAATTTATTAGAAGAAGTATATTTGCAGAATCATCATCATCATGGCGTAGTGAGATGGCAAAGTAATCTGATAATCACTTACAATGCGGGTGTAAATGAAACAAGAGAGCCATCGCAAGAAAAAAGAAAAAAACAAGAGAGGCCTTTTTTCAGTTTGTTGTGGATATGGTAACACTAGCGTGTTATTCTGATTTGTGCTCGAGATCTTGCTTCAGTTGTCGAGTTTTTATATTTTTTAGAACACTTCGGTTGTCGAGTATAAGTGGTGTATTGCTTTCCAATAATATATACAAAAGAATATACTAATAAAGCCCATGAATGGGTTATTCTTGTTTTAGGCAACACCAAACATATTCTTATTTTAGGCAACACCAAACAGAATGATGTGGGATATTCCCGTACGACTATTTTGGCATTTTTGTTTCTTACTTTTTTGTGTTTTAACCATTATGGCATCTAGGAAACAGAAAGAAGCAAAAGGTTTGTCATATTAAGAGTTTATTCGAGTTTAAATCATGTATTTGTGACACGGTGATATTTTAAACCATATTTTATTAAACCACATTTTAATTTGTGTGACACTTTAAACCATATTTTACACTCATAATTTCACGTTGAACCACATTTTAGTAATTGGGGTGGTACTGACAGGTCGGTTCCACACATCAGGGCAACGTGATGCACAGACCTAGACATGTTGCTGTCACATGTGACACGCCTTTCTCTGGTACACCTCCGACTCCAACGTGGCATAAGCGACCCGTCCTGGTCCAGCCTAACCACGCCCGCTTGGTCACACCGTTCCTAGCCGCATCCAGTTTGAAGGCACAAATGTAGTGAAAGAGCAGCAGAAAGAGAGCAGAATGGTCGCCGGAGAACCAGGACGGTGTAGTTAGGCTGGACCAGGATGTGTCACATATGCCACGTTGGAGGTGTACTAGAGAAAGACGTGTCCCATGTGACAAGCGACATGTCCAAGCCCGAGCGTCATGTTGGCCTGACGAGTGGGACCGACTTGTCGGAACCACCTTAATTGCTAAATAAAATGTGGTTCAAAATGAACTACAGGTGCAAAATATAGTTCAAAATGTAACAAAAATTAAAATACAATTCAAAGTGCTACCATGTCACAAATACATGGTTCAAACTAGAATAAACTCTCGTATTGAATATGAGATGTCATGTTTTGGCATTGCAAATGGTGATTTCTGGTAATAGGGAAACTTTTGTGGACTTTCTTTGCACACAGTGCCTTCTGTTGTTTTCTCCGGAAGAGAAGTGCGAGTCAAATTCCGCGTACATTCTTGCATCATTAATTCCAGATGCAGAATGTTCACTTTTTATATTTGTAACGTTGACTTTAGGAATATATGAGGCATTGGAGTTAAGAGATGGAGGATCTGATTATCTTGGCAAAGGTGTTCTGAAGGTTAGTTAACTCGCCATCCTTTTAATCCAGTCTGAAGGTATTGTATAATCTATAAATAACGTGCTATTTGGTTATGCATTTTAATTTAGTGTAGCATAGTTCAGCTGAACAATGTTCTAGTAAGCCAGATTCAATGCTTGGATATTACATGAGACAAGTTTAAGAACGACGAATAATCAAGACGAGGGATCATTGAACTTGTCTGTGTTCCTATTTTACACGGCACAAGGATGAAGGATAATTGAACTTTAGTTGTAAAAACCGGCTGCTAGGCATTTCGTGGCTGAGAGTTTCTATTGACAAGTCTATACGAGTAATTGCAACTGTTGTGTGCTTTTGTTGGTGGTTTTTCCTATCCCAATTAACTAATGAGTCGTATCATCTTTTGCTAGGCTGTGAATAATGTAAATACTATCATTGGACCAGCACTAATTGGAAAGGTATATATCTCAATTCAATTGGCACGAAACTAACATAAGAGATAGCTTGCTTAACTAACGATGAGTTAAGCTGCAGGATCCAACTGAGCAGGTTGACATTGATAACTTCATGGTCCAACAGCTTGATGGAACCTCCAATGACTGGGGCTGGTGCAAACAAAAGGTATCATGGAATGATTAATCCTGGTGTATCAAGCTTGCATAAAGTGCTCTACTGACCATACTGATTTCCTTTGATGTGGTGCTAAATCAATAAAAGCTTGGGGCAAACGCTATTCTCGCCGTGTCACTTGCTGTGTGCAAAGCTGGAGCCATGGTGAAGAAGATTCCTCTTTACCAGGTCTGTTGAACTGAACTATAAATTTGTTCAATAAAATTTTTAGAGGGTGTGCTGAAATATCATTTGTTTTGCAGCACATTGCAAATCTTGCCGGAAACAAGGCCCTCGTGCTACCTGTACCTGCTTTTAATGTGATTAATGGAGGGTCGCACGCTGGAAACAAACTTGCCATGCAGGTAATATTGCTTGCAAAGCATGAATTTGTCATAACACATTTCAACTATATTTTCTTCTCATCTAGCTGTTGTACAGGAGTTCATGATCCTCCCAACTGGCGCCTCCTCGTTCAAGGAGGCCATGAAGATAGGTGTTGAGGTGTATCACCACCTGAAGGTGAACAGCTGACCCTTCTGATAATGTATCTAAACCTATGAATATGCGGTTGCAACGCTAATGCTTCTATATGCAGAGCATAATCAAGAAGAAGTATGGTCAAGACGCCACAAATGTTGGGGATGAAGGTGGCTTTGCACCTAACATTCAGGTAATGCGCATATGTTTCTCCAATGTTATTATAGGTATCAAATTGTAGGGAAACTTTGTGGGAAGCTGAGTGCAAAGTAGAATTTTTTCTAAATCACAATATGGGGCATCTTGTGAATGTTATGAACACATCTACATTATCCAATTTCCAGAAACTGTAACTAAGTAGCATCCAGTAGGTTGTAGGAACAATGAGCCTCGACTGTTTTGTGTTGACTTCTGTTGATACGTGAATCCAAATGCTCCTACATGATTTGTATGTCAAATAATTATGCAGGAAAATAAAGAGGGCCTTGAACTATTGAAGACAGCTATAGCTAAGGCTGGCTACACTGGAAAAGTACTTCATTTTTTCTGTTTACTTAGCTCATAACTCAGCCCTTGGATTTATTTATTTCTGTATAACATTGAGTTTATTTGCGTGTGGCAGGTGGTCATTGGAATGGATGTTGCTGCTTCTGAATTTTACAGTGAGAAGGATAAGACTTATGATCTTAATTTCAAGGAGGAGGTAAGATTTGCAACTTTTTCTCATGTTTTTTAGATACTCAATTATACTTGTGCTCTTGCAGATACATGTGAGTTTCTGACAGTAAGAAATGAAGTTTAGCATGTACTTAACGTCCAGTAACTTTCCTGACCAGAACAATGACGGTTCGCACAAAATTTCGGGTGACAACCTGAAAGATATGTACAAATCCTTTGTTTCCGAGTACCCTATCGTATCGATGAAGATCCATTCGATCAGGATGACTGGGCCACTTATGCCAAAATGACTGATGAGGTTGGGCAGCAAGTGCAGATTGTAGGAGATGACCTTCTTGTTACTAATCCCACGGTAAGCTACATATTACTATCAGGTGTTACAAACCCCAAGGAAATCCCCTTTTACGAGTTTTACCAATACCTTTTGATTTGTACAGAGGGTTGCCAAGGCAATCAGTGAAAAGACCTGCAATGCTCTTCTCTTGAAGGTAGCACCATCACTCACTGAAGTTGCAAGTTCTTTTTCTAGGAAGTCGTAATGGTACATTGATTAATAACAGTTGTTTATGGTAACAGGTAAATCAAATAGGCTCGGTGACAGAGAGTATCGAAGCTGTTAGCATGTCCAAGCGTGCCGGGTGGGGAGTGATGGCAAGCCATAGGAGGTAAGCATTGCAACGCTTTCGGCTCGTTTGGATAATTAGCATTTGTTATCTCATCTGTTTTCACTCAACTCTTTTGTTCTCTCTGCAGTGGTGAGACAGAGGATACCTTCATCGCTGACCTCTCCGTTGGTCTGGCTACGGTACTGCTTCCAGCCAAACTGGAACTTAAAACTTCATATACTTTTGAGTACCTTCAGTGACCGTTTCCCCGCGCCTTTGTTACAGGGTCAAATCAAGACAGGAGCTCCCTGCCGGTCTGAGCGTCTGGCCAAGTACAACCAGGTAAAGCTAATGAAACTCTGCGAAGCGTCTCCAAATTTGTTTTATTTTGTGTCATTTGGTGATGTGTATGCTTCAAATTAAATTATGATCTGTGTTCTGAACCAACATTGTTGTTGCTTGTCTGTGATTGTTGCAGCTGCTCAGGATCGAAGAAGAGCTCGGAGACGCAGCAGTTTACGCTGGAGCAAACTTCAGGGCCCCTGTGGAGCCATACTGAAACCCTGCGTGGAATCTGGAGCAAGAGATGAATCATGTGTGTTGCTGATGCTGTTAGTTTATCACTGCTGCATTTTGGTCCGAGCTTGCCAAGCAGAATAAAGTTCTTGTTTATCCGAGCTAGCTGTCATTGCTCATACGGTTTTGTCGTTGGCCAGTGAGCAGATTACTCGTGTGATTTTGTCCTTTGGTGGGCAATAAAATAAAACAGTTCCGTTCATCTGAGGAGCTGTAACCAGAATTTTTTAAGGTGAGGGGGATAAAACTTTCACTTCGAAATTAAGGTGAAAATGAGACCCAAACCTGAGTAGTGAGATCGCAACCTTGTGCGGCCACCATTGCACCCAGGACAGTTCTCGGCTGCATTCAGAACTGAAACGCCTATACTACCTACTAATCAGCTAAGACAAGAATCAACATAATCACCGACATTCCGCGGTGCAAGGCAGTCCAACTCATGCGCAATTGATCTAAAACAACAATCAACTAAAACAAGAATCAACCCTAATGGCATCTGTTTCTTCAAAGAAAAAGAAAAAAGAGAACTGAATGCATGAACATACACCAACATTCCGCGGTGCAAGGCAACCCAACTCATGCCGCAATTCGATCTCAAAAAGAATTCATGCACAATTCAGCACAACAATTCCTTTGCCCTGTATGAACCGATGCACAATCCAATAAATAGTGGGTGTGGCTCCTAACTTACATGTTACACGCTACAACAATAAGAGCTTTCACTAAACTGAAACATTAAACAGCTCCATGGGGCATGTTGCCTTGCTGCTTGCCTCATTTCTCCAGATGACCTACATTTAGCCAGAAAACCTCGATGTCAGTCATAATGATACCGTATTATGGTGTTCAGCAGGCCAAGGGACCATGTTGCGATACCTAGCTAATGGTTGCGAGACCAGGGTGAGCTACCATAGCGTTTTCGCCATTCTACTCGTCCTCGTCCAGTACACTCCAAATCATCCTGAAGGCAAACATAGAAACAAGAGATAGTTACTTTCCATTTTCGCTGGTTCAAGCTTGCGGGGAACAGCAAATAATGTAGGTATCTATTATTTTTACCAGAATAAGGACAAGAATAGGAGGACGATGAGACCAATTATCTTGAAAAGACGGCGCTTCTTCTCCTGACCAAGTTGATTAAAGATCTCCGTCACATCTACAAGATGCTGCCGCCGCTGGTACCTGAAAAGACCACAAAAGTTGTAATTATTAATGACATATAAGATATAGCAAAACAAGAACATAGCATGCAAAACATGCAACTTAATTCTGAGTTCAAAATTGTATATAGTAGGGTTATGTGTGGCCCCATGAGCTGTGGGAAAAAAGTTTATTCAGGTCGTGCAAAAAATTAAGGGCCCGAATAATCAGACAGCTGGTCAGCGCCCTGCAGTCCCAAAGTCAATATATAGTTATAGATAGTGAAAGTATGAAGGTACAGATATTGTCTGCCGAACAGGTATTGCTAATTTTAGGTAGGATATAATTTGTGTTTGCATAGGCATATAAAACATGATAGTTTTGCAGATGCTTACAGGTGATTTAATTAAACCTACTTTTAGACACTCTTAAAAAGAAGTTACTCCCTCCGTTCGGAAATAGATGACGTCCTAGAATGCGGGTAGTCAAATTTTCTAAATTTGGCTACTAATATATAAAAAGTTATTTCAGTTGGTCAAGTAAAAATAAGTGTCATTAGATTCATTATGAAAATATTTTCATAATACCATAATTTTATAATTTTCACTAACATATTGTATGAAAAAAGGGTCAAAGTGAAGACTTTGTCAAAACCTAAAACAGCATGTATGTTGAACAGAGGAAGTACCATGTACAGAAGTACCAGAATTATTACCTCGTTTGTTCAACTTAAACATGGCATGCACCCTATTTGATAGTTGATAAAATCACTAAGCATATCAAACTTAACTTTACGAAAAGCAGTGCAACAATATGCAAAGCACCTTAGAGCAACTCTAGCAGATTCCCTAAAAAGAGAGTCTTTAAAAAAGTTTACAGTGCTCTTTAAAAAATTTTAAGGTTCCAGAGCAAGTGTGCAAAGTCAGATTCCCTAAATCCCCTGCCTTTATAATTTTTTCTCATTGCTCAATACTTCGGGCAATTCATCGAAACCTTGAGGGCGTGCTCCGGCCGGGCTGGCAGAGGCGGAGACGGCGCGCCCGTGCAGCGGCAGCGGCGCGCGGGGGTAGCGGGCGGCGCGGCGGAGCGGCCGGCGGCAGCGCGGGCATGGCCGGCACGAGTGTGGGCGTGGGCGCGGGCGCGGGCGCGGGCGCAGGCGGCGCGGGCGTGGGCCGTGGGCTGCGGGCGGCGCGGGCGCGGCCGGCACGGGCGTGCGTGCTCGTGCGGGAGCGGCCGGCGGCGCGGCTCGTGCTGGCAGCGGCGCGCGGGGTAGCCGGCGCGAGCGGGGGCAGCTTCACTGGCGCCAAAAAATTTGTGGATACAGTGCACTCTAAAATCTCCCCCCCTTTCCCTAAATATAAAGACTAGAGGTCTGTTTTTAAAGTGCACTTTAAAAATTTTAGGGATAGAGGGAGGTTTAGGGAATCTATTAGAGTGGGATTTTGCCCTCTATTCTTTATAATAGCAGTTTTTTTAAAGACTAGGGGGATTTAGGGAATTTGCTAGAGTTGCTCTTAGTAGGTACATGCTGCCTTACTCAATGCTGTCTTAGACACTAAACGGTTGTGTGCTAATTTGTGCTAATTAACATGCAGATATGCGTAGCATTTAGGTGCATGAAAATATCACAAAAATAGAAGATATAGATCTTGAATCATGAAAACGTCTTAAGAACATTATGTGTAAAGTACAAAGTTTAGAGTAAGAAGCAGGAGACCCAAGCCCTTATCGTTAATAATTTTAATCCAAGAATATGTGAACTAACAGTTTAACAGCACATAAAAAGGTGTATCAGTCTTCTTTATTCCACATTTCCTTTTGGTGCTCAATTCTCATCCATGATGAGACATGAAGCACAATACCATTTCCAACTTTCAGTTAATCTGTTTAAAACTAGGCAACGGTAGGTTATTTAGCAGCTAACGTTTAATAAAAATACACTGGCCACAGACTTTTCATTGGTTACAGCCTACAGGATCGTATTAGTTGTTTTATAAATTAGAAAGCAGATAGAAGACAGGAAGCACTTACAGTGTATAATTATAGTACACCATTGGGCAGAAAGTAAGAACATTGCCCAATGCCCAGATAAGAGGAATAATACACTTAGAAGTGCTTGCAATACAAACTCTGGCATAACCACTTTATTTATTCTTGAGGATGAATCAAAAGGGTTGATATAATCAAACTCCAGATCTGCCAAGCACATCAACTGTAAAGAAAATGTTAGAACTGAATCATCAGGAATAACTTTTGACTAAGTTTACTTATCAGTTAAAACATGTGAAAAAACCATGTGAATTCCTCCTAAAGCTAGAAATGAGCAAGAATGAATGACCAGTCCATGCAAAATAAAAATCAGTCAGATTCCACATTTAAGCAAGAACATTAGGAATTTCGAAATGCCAAAATAACTCTGCAAGTAAAATAAATGGTGCACACAAGAACGTTAAAACAAGTTTGACTACAAAAACATATGAATATGTTTGAACAAATGTTTCATTTCCACGAATGGTGCATCTAAGCACCAAAGAAGTTGCAAGAAACAGATCTACATAAAACAAGAAATGAAGTTGGAAAAGGTATTCCCTAAACAGAAGTTTGGTAAATGTGATACACAATCTTGATACGTCATCCAATGATCCAATCTAAGGATAAAGTTCAGGAACCATTAACCAACATGTAAGCAATGAATATTCACATCGAACCAGCTCCTAAGATATTCTAGCCTTCCACTATGCCGCTCTATTTGTTGCGTTTTAGACTAACAAGTAGGAAATCAGGACGAGTTCATAGCATTGCATCATATAGCTCTACCAAATCGCAACAAGAGTCTCATCGAACATTTGGCGAATAAATAGCAACACAACGTAACATGCCATAACCTTATAACAAATAAACATTGAAATTTTAACTGAACATACTCTGCCCAAAATATTTAACAGAGCACCTGAAGCTGTCGACTACTTACTAAAAAATGTAGGGCAAATATATAAACTGAAACTAATTTCCTTAGCTACAAGGCTAGAAAGGGTTCCGGGAGTGAATTTGGAGTTAAATCACATCAAAGGCCGTAACTGTACAGTGTAACCAGCGAATTAAATTTGTGGAGATCTCGACACTGATATCGCACATTAACCAGTACCAGCACTAGACCGCAACAATTGAAGCAGCCAATTCCTTAGCCCTTCTCCACAAGCCAACAGAAGCTCCAAAACCCATAATTCAGAATAACAAGTCGCTCTAGATTCCGAACTATTGGGAAATTCGACTCAAACAACACATAAATCCGCAGCCCTCTCCCTCCAAAAATTCGCCAGAATTTCTAAGGGAATAACACCCAGGGCAAGATCGCATCGAGAGCCAGGCGCTGCTGTACTGCCCGAGCCGATCATGAGTACAGATGCGGGGTGTACTCACCTGGAAGAGGACGAGCACGATGAGCGCGACGACGAGGAAGAAGGCGGTGAGCCACACAAACACCATCTCCCCACCCTGGCCTCCGGCAGCCGGCGCGGCTCTCTCTGGGGGTTGGGGGTGGGGTCGGAACCCTAGCTGAACACCGTGGCGCCGCTGCGGCCGCCGGCGAGCTGGCCTGTGTTTTTTAACGCGAGGGACGAAGTTCAGGCGTGAGTGGGAGATGAGTGGGAGATGGGAAAGGCCGCGGTGAGTTGGGAGCTGGAAGAACGCGTGGCCTGCGAGAGGCGAGCGGATCAGTGAGATGCGTGGTTTGCGTACTTGAGTTGGACTGTGAGGCAGAAAATCTTGTGAAGCCGACGCTTAAGGAACATTTTTCATTGTTTTTTAGGGAACTTTCATCTCTTTCGGTTGTGCTTTAGGGTATGTCTTCTTTTCCACGCTTTGCAACACCCTCTCTGGTTCAAAGGATTTTGACGTGGAGGATTATTGTAATTTTTAGAGAATCTTTTTATATAGATTGTTTGATTTATAGGATTTCATGGGAATTTTATTCTATAGGCTTCTTTATACTCTATTTTATAGGAAAACTTTTAGTGACTCGTTTAATTTTTCTAGGGTAGAACCAATCATGTAGGATTCGATAAGTCATGATATTATAATTTTACGTTTATAATGTCTATATCTTTAAAATCCTGCAAATCAATGAGACCCTAAGTCGACTCGAGTTGCAAAATAAACACCATGTTCAGCTAATCTTTCATCATAAAACCATGTCTTTTGCATTCTAGTGTCACTGCACACCGGTCTTGAGAACCAGCAGTATCAGCGCGACTTTCTACTAGTGCAAGAATATCCAAAGGAAACGTTGTGGGATGATATGGTGGCAATTGGCGGCAACAACATGGCTGGTAGTTGTAGTCACGGCCTAGAGACTTGTAAAGGCATGTACAATGCAAGTATTTGAGGATGTGCTTAGTAAAATAAACATGTTCTTTTTTGCCATAAAAGGTAGCATATGGATTAGACACCAGCGCTTCATTGGTGCTTATGCGTATAAATATTAATAAATTAAGGGGGTTGTAATTTGCGAACGACGAGCTCCCAGAACACTAGCCGTCACTGGCGAGCGGCAACACCGTCGTGCTAGAGCCTGAAAGTGCATCTAGGCCCCTAAGTGAGTTTTGATGGTTAATGACAAATGATTAAGTGATTAATAATTTTCATGAAGTGAATGTATAGGTTTAATCCCAAGAAATCAATAAAGATAATCGTCGACGATCTCTTAAAAGAAAAAGGAGAAAAAAAGATGGCAAGATCTAAGAGAAGTATATATTTCCTAGGTTTTAGTGACGAAAGTCATTTTGAGTATATGATCGCCGTACTATTAAGAGAGATTCAGTGAAAATATCAAAAAAAATTGCTCAAATTGCTATGTCCTTTGTCGCCCAAAGTCATAAGCAAAACCTTAATTCAACAGTTCTAGAGAAATATGGACCTCAACCCGGACAGTTCAACTGATGGTCTAGATCTGTACTAGACAGCCCGAACACCAGGCCCGGACAGTTCGGGTGGATGTTCGGATCAGTACTAGACTACCTGGACCCCAGCCCAGAGTGTCTGGGTTGAAGTTTGGATAGTCTGGATAACTTTTGACCTCTTTGAACCAAAGAAGATTCCTGCAACATCAGCTTTTGGCCGTTGGAGTCTCAAAATTCAGAGAGTCCGGCCCAAATCCGGACAGTTCAAATTTTGGTAGATTCGCTCAAACGGCTAGTTTTTTAGGGATGCCCTATATAAGTCATCTTGCTCCAAGCAAGGAGAAACTATGTGCACATCTGATTTCCTGCCTACTTAAAAGCATTCCTTCACTCCTTCAAGCACTAAGAGAGAAACCTTATGAGGAAGAGAAATATTTGAGTGAGATTTATGTCCGATCCAAGCAAAACATAGAGTTCATCTCCGAGATTTCATTGAGTTCATCCTTTGTGGTGAGCCTCAAGAAATTTGTGAAGACCGAAATTCGCCTACACGAGGAAAAGAATTATCAATAAGAAGTTAAGGAGACGTAAGAGTGTCCTCAAGTGATAAAGACTTAAGAGGAAGTTAGCTTTTGATCACGAGTGATCGAGCTCCCCAACAGAGATGTTGGATTCCCCAAAAATCTGAACTTCGACAACAAGCCACTTGCTTCCATTTGATTATTTTTTTCTGGCATTTACTTTCCGCAAGTTTCACATTAATTGATATTTAGAATTGCTTGTATATCTAGCTTATAGTTGTGCCCATATTATTCTTGCTTTAGATAATTCTTAATTCTGCATAATTACAAGAATATTTAAAAATTAATTAAAATTGTTTAGTCATTTATTCACTCCTCCTCTCTAGACAGACATCTTGATCCTTTAGATCCAAAGAGGACAAACGAATACAACTTTCAACACACATGTGAACAGCTTTCAACCCCTGAAAGTCCAACTTTTAATAAAAAGTCACTTCGGCTTTCAACCAAAATCAGCTTTCAACCTGTTGTAAATCAGCTTCCAACCCACCCGAAATCCAACTTTCAACCAATCTCCCATCAACTTTCAACCAAAAAGAATCAATTTTCAACCCTTCGATTTAACATGAACTTCCCCAAAAACTCATCAAATCAGGCTTTCACCTTGATGAGCTGGAACTTCCTACAATAAAAATGAAGGTTGGAACCTCCATATTTACAAATTTTAACTGAATGATTTTAGTAAAAAAGACCAAAAAATCCTCAAATCATGCCTTACTCACCGTGGCAATGGCCGTGGTGCACAGCTATAGCTCAGGTCAGCACGGTAGCTTTGAAGCGTGGAGAAAAAGAGAGAGAGGAGGAGGAGATGCGGCCGTGGCGGCCACCGTGTTGAAATGCTAACCCTTGGGATGCCGCGCGTGGGGCATGACGATGAGGCAGCGTGGTGCCGGACCAATGCATGTCGATAAACGATAGGGAAGCTCACCCTTGGGATGCCGTGCATGGGCATGACGATGAGGCAGCATGGTGGCAAACAAATGCATGTTGATAAACAATAGGGAAACTCATCTCCCAGCTACTGGATCAATAACCTGCCGATTCTAGGGTATAGAGATGAATGAGAGGAGAAATCGGAGGACCACATATAGCTCACGCGTGGAGAAGGAACAAGGAAAGTGTAAGGAAAACGTGTGGGTCTCCTAGGTAGATAGGGATTGGTTGTGGACCCCACACGACATGCAAAAAAAAGGGAAAAATACGTCGACTGCATATGGTCGTTCGTAAATTATAACTTTTGTCAATTTAATATATGACAAATTATCTAAGTACCTATAAAGAGGAGCTTACACTGGAGTAGATAAAGTTTGCATATACACTTGATTATGTGATTATATTAGAAGTCCTCACAAAAAAAAAGAGAATGTCTATTTATCAGTTGCCTGAATTTTTTTTTATATCTCACTCACTTTTTAGACCTTTGGATCAACGTCCAACCATCTCATCCACGTCTCACTCCATATATAACATACAAACTAAAAATTGCACTAAGTTTTCACTAAAGTTGCACACTTTCAAATACTGCAATTTTAGATCAAGTAGTGTGCAATTTTCTAAAATTGCACACTTTTAATACTATAATTTTAGGTGACTGAGATTTGCAAAAATTTCAGGCAACTGAGATTTAGTCAACACGAAAAAAAAATCCTTGCACGGACAGTTTGTGCTCATCGAGCCCTTAAGGGAAGTTTTATTCGCGTCAAAGCAAATTTGGCACACGTAGTCTCATCGCTAGCCGGAAAACTGCATCTTTTTCTTGCTAGAGTGATGCGTGCATGGCATTCGCGTGTGATACCATGATATCAATACGCCAACTTTTGATATAGCGAGATCAATGGAGTGACGCAACGTCTGTGCGTGAGACATGTTACTACGCATAAAAATGAGAAGAAACACGGTACTCAATGCAAATTATGTTTATTTTGCGATCCATAGTTTAATCTGAAAAGTAAGCCTTTTGATATTTCTTTGGGAGCCAACTAGACACCAGATTTGGTTTAGTTTTTTCTTTAGTCCATACACTTATGGTACAAAATTTGCACTACATTGTTTCTAGTTACTGCAACATTTAGACTGAACGGTAACATTATTGAGTTTCAACACAGCACCTGTTCAGTTTCAGCTAAAAAGAGAAGTACATGAGCGAGCCTTGAAAGAGACAATGGTTGCATGTTTCCATGAGTTCAGATCAGAAAACTGCACAAGTTGCAAATCTCCAATCCGCATAACAACCGCACAATGCGTACATGCTTCTCTCTCTCTCAGTTTTGTTGCTATTTTACCACAATGGCACAATCCTATTCCTGCACTGTAAAACTAATATAATAAATTAAACGAGGTGATGATGCCATGGCAGGAACAACACGCATGCTGAGTTTGAGGTCTTCAGGTAGGAAATACACTGGAGGTCGGAGCCGGACACAACCTTCACCGAGCTAGAGAAGAACATAACCGTCCGATTGCGATCATTCTTTAGAGGTTTTCCAACATTGCAAATCAAGAGTATTGCAGTGAGACTCCAGTATTCAAGGAGCAGATCTCCTGGCGCAAAGGAAGAAGTTGCGAGACCCCAGATCCATCACCTTCTCCTCGGGATTTAGAACTGGCAAACATACATCAGCGATGAAATAATTAGAAGCAGGTCAGAGCAAATCAGAGTTTAGAATCGTAGCTATTTAATGATATGCTTGGAGGAATTAACCAACTCCGGCATGCAATGGTAAAAGTTAGAGAAGAAACAAGAAAGACTTATTACCCTCGAGGGAGTACTTGGATAAATGCAGCTCGAACCCGGCGGCCGCGTCTTCTTCGCCGGGCTGGAGCGGCGGCCTGCGCCCCTCGCGCACGTACGCGGCGACGGCGGCGCGGGTGAGGTCGGCGACGGTGCTGTCCGCGTCCATCACGACGTGCACCGGCCACAGGCTCCGATCGACCGTCACGTTCACCAGCAACCGCGTCAGCCGCGTCTCCGGCCCCGCCGCCGGGTGCAGCAGAGCTAGCGGCGCCATCGCACTCGCTCCAGCCGGGCCAAGGCGGCCGCCGTCACCTCCGTGCGCTGGCGCCAGTGGCGCGAGGTTCAGCGTCTGCATGGTGGAGCTCCGCATGGTGATCGGCCGAGAGAAGGGCTCGCGGTGCGGTGGACTGGCTGGTGATATTAAGGGCGATCGCAGGAAATTGTTAGGCGCGCGCGTCCTTCTGTTTACAGTAACGCTAGCGATGGCGTGTATATTTAAGGGCCACGTGCGCTGCAGAAAATGCAAGTAGGGCTGTGCTCGTGAACGAATTGATGAGAGCTCAGTATTATGTAATGCCGCGTGGTCGCGGTCGCAGCATGGAGACGAATGAATCACCAGATAGGTAGGGCACGAAGGCTTCCCTGGAAGGCTGAACGACGTCACCGCACGCCGGCGCCGAGTTCAACCGGGGGAGGCGTTGCCTACCGTGCGAACTTGCGAGTGTGCTGGAAGCCTGAAATACGACACGGCATTTGTTTTCTCGAATCTACGTCATCAGGTTTGATAAGCATGCAGCACTGGGGTCAGTGGCGGAGCTAGGAATAATTAGCAGCCTGGGCAGTGGGCTGGTTGGCCTGCTGGTTAGTTAGTGGGCTATTGGAGTACTGGGCTGGCGTATAAGAAGTAGAGAAAATAGAGCCCGGGCAGCTGCCCAGGCTTGCCGGGCTGAAGCTCCGCCACTGACTGGGGTAACAAAAAAAAAGGGCAAGATGGTGATATTCCTTTGCCTAACGTCTTATTTGTTTGGAATTGAAATGTAGAACAGAATAGAAGCCACGTTTGGACACAATCGAATGTGATTCTTGTATTGATGCACTTGTGATTACAAAGTATATATATGAGTACAAGGGATGGTAGTTGCTATTCTCAAAAGACATGTCCCTTTGAAGGGATGCGTCTCTTTGAGGAGACATAAGTGAAAAGACACGACTCCTTGAAGAGATATCTGTTGGGAGAGACAACTGCCTACGGTTAAGACAAGGGGAGATTACCCCATATTAACACATGTTAATTCTAACACTCCCCCTAATCTACACTTGTATATATAGCACCATCATCTTGAATGTTGACTCCTCCAAAAATCCTGTGGAAAAAATGTGAGGAGTATAGTGTCGGATATGCTGTTAAAACTCCTTCAAACCCAATGGGAAAATAAGGAGAAAATGATACAGCATATAATGATTATTGTCTCATTTAACTCAATACGAGAAAACCCATAGAGCTTCGAGGACAATAAATATGTCGTATATACTTTCCTAAAAACCCCGGTGGAGAAAACGGAAAATATGACATATGATCTTATGTTGATATTACCTCATTAAAAACCTTGATGAGAACCTGAAAAGTAAACTCATAAAGGGAAACAGAGTGTAATATGATGCTTTGAACAGGAATAGTTCAGGAAGATACTCCCCCTGATTCTTGCAAATCCCGAAGTCGTCGCATACCAATTTCATGAACATATTTCTGGAATGTAGAAGTTGGTAGAGACTTTGTGAATAAATCAGCGAGGTTGTCGCATGATTTGATTTGCAAGATGTTTATTTCCCCGCTTTCTGGAGCTCATGGGGGAAAAAACAATTTAGAGGCAATATGCTTAGTGATATTGCTCTTGATGTATCCTGTTTGCATCTGTGCAACACAAGCCGCATTATCTTCGTAGATAATGGTAGGTGATTCGATAGAACCAATTTCACATGACTGTTATATGTGGTTTATCATCCTACGAAGCCACACGCATTCGCGTGATGCCTCATATAATGAAATTATTTTAGAATGATTGGTAGATGTTGCCACAAGAGTCTGTTTCGAAGACTTCCATGATATGGCAGTTCCACCATGTAGGAACACAAAGCTGGTTTGTGATATGGCATTATGGGGATCAGATAAATAGCTAGCATCCTGATTTCTCTGGAACTGAAAGAATAGGCCAAGATCCTTTATGCCTTGGAGATATCAAAGGACATTCTTGACTCCCGACCAATGGCGTTTGGTGGGAGCTGCGCTGTGTCTAGCAAGTAGATTCACTGCAAAAGCAAGATCAGGTCTTCTGTAATTTGCAAGATACATGAGCGTTCCAACGGCACTGAAATATGGAACCTCAGGTCCCAACATCTCTTCTCCATCATCCCTTGGTCTGAATGGATCTTTCTCTACGTCTAGAGAACGAACTACCATGGGAGTTTTAGATGGGTAGGATTTGTCCATATTGAACTTCTCCAATATTTCTGGATATAGACAGCTTGGTGTACCATGATTCCTGAGAGAAGGTGCTCAAGTTGAAGACCTAAGCAAAATTTGGTTTTACCCAAATCCTTCATCTCAAATTCCATTTTTAGATGATTGTGTGCTTCATCAATATCTTGTGTGTTGCCAATGATGTTGAGATCATCGACGTACACTGAAATGATGCAAAATCACGTAGAGGACTTCTTGGTGAAGACACATGGGCAATCATCGCTGTTGGAGTAACCCTTCCGAAGAAGGAACTCACTGAGCCGGTTGTACCACATCCGTCCCGACTGCTTTAAGCCATATAATAACTTATTTAGCTTTACACAGTACATGTTGCGTTTTGCGCTTGCATTCGGAACAGGGATTCCGTCAGGAACCTTCATGTAAATGTCCGAATCTAGTGACCCGTAAAGATATGCGGTCACGACGTCCATCAACTACATAGATAGACGGTTTTGTACTGCCAAAGATATGAGATATCGAAAAAGTGATTCCACTCATCACCGGAGAATATGTCTCATTGTAATCAATGCTGGGTCTCTGTGTAAACCCTTGTGCTACGAACCTTGCTTTGTATCTCACCACCTCATTGTTCTCATTTCGTTTCCGGACAAAAACCCATTTGAATCCCAGAGAGAAAACTTTGGGAGGTGTCGGTATTGCTTCAGTGAATACCTTTCTTTTATTAAGCGAGGCAATTTCTGCTTGTATTGCATCCTTCCATTGAGGCCAGTCGGAGCGATTTTGATACTCGACGATAGTCCTTGGATCATAATCATTGAGAAGGGTATTTACAATTGTAGCAGAAAAATAGGTGTCAACAATCGTAGACTTACGGTTGAATGATTCTCCAGAATCGATATAGTTAGTGGAAATCTCCTGCACCCTTGATGACTCTTCGTGATTTCCCAATACGCGTGAGTCTGGGTGTTCCGATGGCCCAGCCAGTGTGTGCAAACTGGAGCTGGGTTGTGGAGGTTGCCCTTCCACTTGGTATATACAACCCATCAGGTGTTTGTCAATGTTGAATTGACTTGCATTTACTGACTCCGAGGATTTTCTCCTTGATTTCCTTTGTTGCTTGCGAGAAGCGGGTTCCGGGTCAGAGGCCGTACTACTCCCCCTTTTTTTAGGAACAAGGAGTTGAGTGGTTTTATTGGTACCTCCACTCTTTCGGGAGCGTTTCTGGCCGGATTTAAGGACTTTGTAACACCTTTTAGATCAGTAAACGAATCTGGCAGATTATTTGCAAGATGTTGCAAATTGATGATTTTCTGAACTTGGAGTTCGGTCTCTTGGATACGTGGATCAGAGGATGAAATGGCTATAGCATTCCAATCAATTTCCGGGCATTCTTTCTGGTACTTGAAATCTCCCCCTAATGCTGGAAAATATTCCTCATCGAATATACAATCAGCGTGACGGGCTGTGAATAGATTCCCAGTAAGGGGTTCCAGGTACTTGATAATCGATGGTGATTTGTACCCCACATAGATCCCTAGTTTCCTGTGTGGGCCCATGAATGTCCGCTGCGGTGGTGAGATCGGGATGTACGTAGCACATCCAAACTTACGCAGATGGGAAATGCTAGGAGGATTTCCACGTACCAATTGCAGAGGGAAAGTACTGTGATCAGTAGGTCACAATTGTATTAAGTCAGCAGCGTGTAAAACTGCGTGACCCCAGCAAGAGGTTAGCAAGCTGCAATTCATCAACAAAGGTCTTGCAATGAGTTTGATTCTCTTAATCAGTGATTCAGCCAAACTATTTTGTGTATGGACATATGGGACAGAGTGCTGAACTTCAATCCCCACATTGAAAGCACGTGAGGAGAATTCGGTAGCATTGTCCATGCGAATTGTCTTAATTCGACTTTCTGGATAATTGGCTTGTAGTTTAATGACTTGCCGCATTATCTTGGCAATGCATGGTTTCGTGTGGACAGAAGGCACACGTGTGACCATCGTGTAGATGCGTCAATGAGAACCATGAAATACCTAAAATGTCCAGAAAATGGTTGGATGGGACCACAAATGTCTCCTTGGATGGGTTCAAGGAACTGAAGTGGTTCTGCTTGTATTTTGAGGTGCGAGGGCCTCAAAATTAGCTTTCCCATGGCACAAGATGTGCACACGAAGTCTGATGATTGAGGGAATTTTGACTCAAGCAAATTATGACCAATGGAATTACGAGTAATTTTTCTCACCATCCCGATACCGGGATGGCCTAGGCGATCATGCCAGGTTTGGAATACGTTAACATTCTGAAAAATTACCTTGTATGCAACATGTTCTACGGGCTTGATGTACGTATAGTACAATCCGGACGATAGAGAATGAATTCTTTCAAGTACTTGCTTGCCATATCCATAATCTTTATTGAAGAGTAGATACTCCTCTTGCTGTCTTCATGGGTTTCGATATGAAAACCATTTTTACGGATATCTTGATAATTGATGAGGGTACGTGACGAGTCGGGATACAGCAAAGCATCCTCAATTGTCACTTGTGTACCCCCTGCGAGGGTAAATATGGCACGTCCAGTGCCAACAATTACTGTATCGCGTCCAGCGATAGTTAAAATATCTACATTCATCTTTTTCAGAGTTTAAAAATATTTTAACTCCCTTAGTATGGAGTTTGTCGTAGCACTGTCCACAAGGCATAATTCCTCTTCCATCGGATTGTCCCCGTAGAGAACTATATAAATGAAGAATTTTCAATAAGAAAATCTTATGTAAATATATAGAATACAATCTTATCATATCAAATGTGCTGATACAATATAAAAGCGACAACAATACTTATGTTCTAATTACAACATCACAAATGGACATAAATAAAATAGATCATAAAGGAGATTGAGGGACTAGTCGAAGTCTCCAAACATGTCGGTTGAGGCATACTCAACCATCATGTTCTCCGTGTCGGCAGGGTCCTCAGGCTGATGGAAAGTCATGGTGTTGCTCGGTCCGGGAGGGACGTCGTGCGAACTGCCATCTCCATTGGCGTTGTCTGGATGAAGGTTGAAATTGGCTTCAAACCTTTTCCCTTGAGGTGCTCTGTGTCCCTGGGATTGTTGGTACAGAATAGCTAGATGCTTTGGGGTCTTACACTTTTCAGTGGGGTGCGTGTAGCATCCACATTTGTTGTAAAGCTTAGTTTTGTCATACTTAGGCTTTGCGGTGCCTTTCCCGTTGTCTGAGTTTCTAGGCTTCTTGTTCCTACTGCGCTTTCGCTTGCCCTTGAAATTTGATGGTTTGCCTTGGAAAGTACCATCAAACCTCTGTCCATTCGCAATATTCATATAACTTCAGGTAAAGGTTGTGCCCCAACTGGGCGCTGAGAGCCATTCCTAGCGAGTAGCTCATCATGCTTTTCAGCCTGAAGTAAGATATGAATGAGGTCGGAATAGATGGTGTAGTTGCGAGTGCGGTACTGCTGCTGGAGGATCCTATCTGAAGGGAGCATAGTGGATAAAGTTTTCTCTATCTTCTCCGCGTTAGTAGGTTCCTTCCCGCGAAAGCGTAGTTTTGGAACTAATCTTATGAACCTCGTGATTGTACTCTCCGATGGACTTGAAATCCTGAAGACGGAGGTGCGTCCAATCATGGAGTGCTTCTGGAAGGACAACTGCCTTCTGCTGTTCATACCTCGTTTTGAGGGCCAGAAACAAAGTATGAGGAGATTCTTCCTCTAAGTACTCAGACTTTAGATCTGGGTGAATATGGTGCCTTATGATGTATAAGGCAGCATATTTTTGCTGTTCTGTCAGTGGCGTGGCTCCATCCGGTAGAGGAGTCTCCAGATCCTGGATTGCACGCGTTATCCCACGGGACGCAAGACTGATCTTGATGTCCATGGCCCATGTAGGGTAGTTGTGACCATTGAGGTCAAGTTTCTCAAATTCTTTTGCGGTCATTGTTTAACTACATGGGTAAACCAGAGATAATTAATTTACGTTTAGTAAATTAAAAACATCATGGTTAATGTTGTAATGAACTTTGCAAAATTAATAAAAATTCCAAGAAGTTGTCTTGGAAACATTAGTGTGAATCTCAAATTTGCTAAGTATGACATATCGTGGAGAGTAAATCTCGCAGTATTAGGGAGTATAATCTGATAAAATCAGTAGATACTTATATACCTAATCTCATGTGGCATTTAGGGAGTATAATCTGATTAAAATCAGTAGATACTCAAGTATAGTCTGATAAAATCAGTAGATACTTATGTACCTAATGCCACATGTAGCACTAGAGAGTATAATCTGATAAAACCAGTAGATACATAAGTATAGTCTGGTAAAATCAGTAGACACTCATATTCCTAATGCCATGTGTCATAACTTGATTTGAAGAAAATCACTTTGAATTTTGCAAATTAATTCTTGCTCGTATTAAGTCAAGATGACTTAATTAAGATGAATTAATTGTTTATTTGCAAGAAATTAAAATTTTGATTGTAAATAGTGGACGCAATTAATCTCAACATGTAGAATAACACGAAAATATATTGCATCACACTTGTTATGGAATACAGAGTATTCGACAGAAATACAGTACTGAAGTTAAAATACTGTAATTAATAGGGTCTAGAATAGAATTAAATACTACTAGAAATACTGCTAGAGGGCTAATATGTGAAAGACCGAAAAGGCAGGGGGTTTTTTCGTAAAATAGCCGGCACCAAGGCGGCGCATGCCATAGAAGAAGCGGCGGTGGCCATTGGTTCCTTGGCGGCGGCGAGTGACGAGGCGACGGCCGTCCTCCCGGAGAAGCGACGGAACAAACTCATCATGGAGAAGAAATCCCGAGGCATGGCAAGGTTCTAACCTTTTTTTCTTTCTCCTTTGATTCTTGCTCGTGGTAGAAACGAAGCGTGCTGATAACGTGTTTGGGAATTGAAATGTAGAATAGAATAGAAACCGCGTTTGGACACAATTGAATGTGATTCTTGTATTGATGCACTTGTGATTACAAGTATATATATGAGTACAAGGGATGGTAGTTGCTATTCTCAAAAGACATGTCCCTTTGAAGAGATGTGTCTCTTTGAGGAGACACAAGCAAAAAGACACGACTCCTTGAAGAGGTGTCTGTTGGGAGAGACAACCGCCTGCGGTTAAGACAAGGGGAGATTACCCCATAATTAACACATGTTAATTCTAACACTATTAACGGTCGGCTTCGTTCATTGATAGTACGAGGGACCATAGGTGGCTCCGCGGCTGGCCGTTGGTTAAATTCCGGTCACCCCCTCACCATTGAATCTCCAAGTAATTTTATCTCTCTCATCTCTCTCTCTCTTAAAAACTCACCCAGAGACACTCCAGCACCTCCCCCCTCTGTCATTCTCCTCTCCTGTTAATGCCTCCACCTCCCACCATCGCCCTAACCCCAACGCCTTGCCCTCGTCTCATCCATCGTTGCCACCCCACCGCCTTCCTCCTCTGTCTCTTATGACCGTTGCCACCACTAGTTCAATAAGCAACGAAAAATCTATTTCATGTCCATTACGGCATTATAGAGCTTTCACTCTTATGGACTAGTGCATAGATCTCTAGGATTATGATAGCTAGATAGGTACTCGCGGAGCTATTGCCTTCGTGATTGCAACTTGACCCACACGTCTAACCATGTAAATACGAAGAGGGGCCGGGCTGGGCAGTTATTATAGGCCAATGTGAAAGGACCGAGGATGCCGACTAGAGGGGGTGAATAGGAGGCTAACTATTTTTCACTTGTTTTAACTTTGGTTATCAATTTAAACCTTAACAGATTGCTAGGATAAGCTAGCTGTGAGATAGGTGAATGACACAGACAATATGTGATATGCAAATTAACACTTAGCTGTCACACAGGTGTCTAACACAG